>JACTOM010000006.1:138457-724062 GCA_015832385.1 Elymnias hypermnestra | reverse complement strand
GGGGGGGTGCCCCCCCCCCCCCCGCCCTTCGAAAAAGGAGGCGGTAGGTAAGGGAGCCTCTGACACCACCAATTCAGGTTGACAAGGGTGTCGCTGGTTTTTAGTGGGTATTCTGGCTATGCTAGCGAGTCCTACACTTCCCGCCCTCGTGGTAGGTGCGCGTAAAAGCAATTCCTAGCGAAAAAAATGAGGTTTTATGATTAATTTCGTTTGTTTCACAGTCAATCTGACCAAAATATCTAACTAATCTAAAGGATGAAGATGGTTTTGACGGCTTTGAGTGGATATTATATATTAGAGCGTAATTGTAGATGCTTCAGAAAGAGAGCAATTCTGAACTATGTATGCAACCTTCAATTCCAGTCGAAATAACTGATATTTTTAGGCTTTGCTAAGAATAATGAAGTCTCACATCAAGCGATTTAATATAACATATAAGGACATGTTTATACGAGTATATTATGTAAAGTATACTTTTATTAAGTCCTCATTTTTCTTTACAATTTGCCTAAATTGATCCCACACTTAAAATAGATAGCTTTTCGCGCTGATTGTCAAATATTATTCAGTTTTTTTTTCTGTAAATAGATGATTGCAATAAAGTTTAATTAACCTCAGGCTGTTGTAAATTATACTAAAATATGCTCAGGATTTTTATGACTTTTGAACTCATCTAGGTTACTTAGACATTCATCCTCGGTGCTAGAATTAATTACAGAATAGAGGTAGAAGTTATAGCAGCTTCCTAGATTATGTCATTATACTAATATAATCAAGGACAATTGTAATATAGTTCGTGACAAAGCTACTAACTGGTAACTTAAATATGTATGACATGACGTAAGTAAGCAAATGGTCACTGACAGTAATGATAATCACATAGATATATTGAGTGTATTCTTTTCTAGTGATAATAACGTACTAATAACTGCGATTGTAATAGTTTTATCGGAGAGGTTCCAAGTTCAGAATAGAAGTTTGAAGTAGCAACGTTTTGCAGCAGCAATGAAAAAGCGCTGGTGATTAAATTGCTAAGTTTGAAGGTTTTTAATAATGTTGACAGGTTAGTATTTGACTGTGATCTCACCTTATTCAAAGTGATGATACAACGTTAGTTGATTTAGCTCTAGCTATAAGAAGTAGTTTAGCTCTTAACGGTTCCAGGACAGCAACACACTTGCAGTTGGAACATTTTATTTTTGCGCGTCGGCCCTTGTTTCCTGATAGAGTGGTAACTAGAAACGTCCAAAGCCATCCACTTGACCAGACCTAGACAAATTTCTATTAGATTAGTAAGAAAATATTTTCATCGGTATCAAACCCGGTGAAAATACCTTTAAGTGAGTATTCGCACCATTATACCAGCGTGACCGTCACAGAAAGCAGCAAAAAAACCTTTTAATAGGTTACATATTGGCAGTTTTCATGGATCTCCTAATATTTACGCAGATTTCTAATCACTTAACCGCATATAAAAATAAATATTTTTTTCTAAGAAAAAAAAAATGCAATAAGAGAAGTCTTGGTTCTACATTTCTGGATTAATGAGGATTGAAAAATAACTTTTTTACACAGCTTGTTTAAGTAGTCAAGAGGCGCAAATATGAGAGCCTTGTCATATATTACATACTAGCTGAACCCGCGACTTCGTCTGCGTTGAATATTTTTTTTGGTAGCATTTTCAGTAATTTAGGCAAATTGTTTTACAAATATAAAACATACCCGCACTGCGCTTTGAAGGTCGAATTTCCTAAAATTTACTTTCAATAGTTTCCACTATGTCAAAAAAAAGTTTAACCAAGTTTTACATACCCTAAAAGATATAGTTTGTAAATGTGAAGTAAGAATTTTTTTTTAAATGTGGAAATTTGAATTTTTTAATTACCTATTTCTTGAAATTCGTACCTAGCTGACCTCTAATCGGCAAAGAAATTTCATCACGCTTAGTTGATGTCACCCGTGACCGTAAGGCCGGGTGGTATTTCGGACAGCGTATAAGTATCGCTGACCGAAGAGATAACGCTGCCAGCCTTATGGTTACCCATCCGTTTGCCTCTGATGGCGCGTTTAATTAGTTTTTTTTGTTAATTTTAAGTTTATATATAATGGTCATCCACTACAATTTCAGACAAATGCACTTAAAATAAATAAATAAATAAAATGTTTGATTTTTTTCTCGTGTAAATTCACGATTCAATTTTTTATTATTGATGATGTTTAATATAAGATGATTTTGATTTAAGAAATATTGGTGGTAGGCTGCAATCAAAGTTAGTTATAGCTATATAGTTATCAGCAATGTAATACTGCCAAGAAAAATATCATTCGACACCACTAAGAGAACATTACCATTGACCTCAGATTAGCGCCTTACTACTTCAAGTTATATTTTCATTTACTAACAAGTACAAGCGTTAACGTATAGGTAATAAAATAATAAAAAGTATAAGACTTGTTCAGTCATGTATTATTAGATTATAGTTACTTTCATTACAGCAGCACCACTTTCTAAGATCGTACCGTAAAGTGCACAAAAACAGTTCTAAGAAAAACAAATGAGTGGATCACCATAACCAGTTTGTAGATATTTGTCAATGCGTACCTGGTTTATATCTATATAAATAATACGAGAAATGTTCGTTATATACTTGTAAACCATTTAAATGTATCCCAAACCAGCTTCATTACAAAGACAATAATAATGTCGAGATGGTTTTAGAACCTAATCTATTTACACATCACGAGACCTTCAAATTATTTTTCAATTTGGCTGTCCCTATTAATGGATTTCCTCATATTCTCACGAAATCAGGAACTACACGGGTTATACTACCTCGAACAGCTACAGCACAGTTCTCAATAAAAGGAGTGAATTGTTAATCCCTCCTTCTACCTTCTGTGTAAAAGTTAACTTAAATATTGTAATAGTTCTCTGTGGTTAAATTTTGGTACTTTTACGAATTCATCATATTTTATTAACGGTTACAGTACCTTTGTAAACAGAACTAGTTTAATTTTAAGTGTTATTGCTTATATACTAGGAAGAACCTGTGTTTAAATATCCCTGGAATCTTTTTTAATTTCGTTAACAACGATTCTTGGGATAGTACAAACAGACACTTAAATTGTTTTCATATGTATTGATAAAACGTAAAATGTAAATACACATACTTTTTAGTATTAATATAGTTTCCAGTTAAATTTACATTGTTATTCGTTATTTTATGTTATGTTCTCATTCTTTTTTATATTTGTTTTTAATTTATTTCTATATACAAAAGTTGTGTCATACTGAATGGATTTATGTTGTACATGAATAATAATGTCTAGTGATTAGTAATAATTGATTGAAAAGTTTTGTACCAATTATATTTTCTTAAATTTTTGCATTTTGAAAACTTTATTTAATGCACAACCAACTGCCTGCTTGTTTAATATATATTATATAGTCTGTATAAATAAAAAGTAATAGGAAGTTATAGGAAACGAAGATTAAACACACACTTTACAAAAATTTTATAACAGCAGATTCCAGGAGAAACTATATTTTTTTTTCTATTAAAAACTCATATTAGTATCTACAATGGCATGAATTTGGCACCACGGAATGTTCAAATATTTTATTTCATTTCTTATAAAATTAGCTTCTTTGTATTGTGTCCCTATTCTTCCAATCCATATATTTATGCTATATATAAACAAAGGCTACTTTTTCCAAGATATTGCATAGCAACATCAGGTTGAGTTAGTCTGTAGCATATGCTTTCTTAATATATAGAGTATTTGACAGAGAAATTATTACAAATTTAAATTTAAACTCAAACACAAAATATCTGTATTCAAATAGCCAAAATATAATTTTTTTTCCACAAACTAATTCCAATGTACGAGTGATGATGGTATTAAAGAACGACTTCAAATCTACTGAAACGTGGGTTCCGTGGGGTATTTTGTATTTTTTTACTATCAACATTACAATAGCATATAAGTTTCATATTTTTAAATTCAAATTGCGCATTTCGTTTATTCCCAAAGCGTTTCTATCGTCTAAGTAATTTTGTAACTTATATGATTTTTCAATCAACTTTCTTTTAACAAAGTCTTTGAATTTATTGAGTGTCTCTAGAATGTCTTGTGGTTGTTTATTATAGAAACGTATACGTTACCCTTGAATAAGTTGTTAATTTTATGCAGCCTACTAGAATTTATAACAAGTTTATTTTTATTTCTTAAGTATATAGGCTGTGAATTGTCATTGTGTCATGCTGTGAAAATTGCTGAAATAAACCAGTACAACAATATACGTCAACAAGTTAACGTTTATCTTAGATAATACTTCTATTCTATTCTATAAAGTTTTAATTTATTATTACTTGAATTAGAAATTATGAGACATTATTTTCTGTTGTTAATATTAATAGTCCTTTGTTTGTACATACGACACTATAAGGTTATTTAGATATACTTGACCTTAAGTTCTTTTTCCCTCTAAAAAATCTCGTTCTTGGTATATCTGGATTTGCACAATTAAACGTAGAAATAGAGTTTTTAAAAAGAAGACGTGTAATTTGAACATTAAGATTCTATGGCAATTTCATATGGAAATCACTTCAGCCTTTTAAATCGTATTCCTAGTTTATTTTACTATTTTCGAAATATTTTTTTAGAAAGAATAAACCATGACATTAAAAATTCAGCATGTTCAACATGTCTATAAACCTTAGTGGGCTATTTCTATATAAGATATTTATGTAAATTTCTACCTAACTAACAGGGCATTCTTCTACGGTTTATCAAATTATTATAAGGAAAATTTAAATGGAAAAGGGAATTTGAATTTCCGGCCGATTATTTAGTGCATCAAGTGAATAATAATATTATTTATAAATTTAAAGAATGGAAAGGCGCAACATTACTATACTTTCAAGTAATAAGTCACGCTCCGATTACTTTGTTTAAATAATAAACTGTACATAGTGTTTTAGCGTTAGCAATAAAAACTTATTACGCAAACATTAAATGGTCGTCCTTCTTTAAAAATTAAACGATCACTCTGACTACATAAGTCATTAGCACTTTATGGTACGCCTGTAACAAAGGTAAATAAAAACTGCAAACAATATAATATGTTAAACACGTTTATTTATATACTCACACAGCCTCACAACCGTACACGTATGAAACACGTTCTATCCAGTAAAATATAAGTTTAAATACATTAATTTCATATTACTGCGTATCTCTACCGCCATAACTAGATTTATAATGATATGATATAAATAAATTAGCTTTTCAACTTAGCATATCAGAGGAGATTAATAAGGGAAGAAATTCTACTATATTAGTTGGCTATCTGATTATATTACTGATAAAGATATGTATATATAATAAACCGTGCCAGTACACACGTTTGTTTATTATTAAACTGGAATGTTGACTGGAGAGACAAGGCGTTTGGCAACACGTCCCCGACCTTTTGTTTCACATGCAGCGACACGGATCGTCTTCAGCACGCCTACAATCCGCGACCCAAAGGTCATTTATTGGAATCATCATAAAAATGCACTTATACTAGAATATTATAATAATATACAAAGCTATCTACATTGCGTATTATCACTGAAAAGACCGTGAGGTCAAGGTAACTTTTAATTTTTGGTAATTTTAGACGCATCAGTTCGAGCGTCGCATAAGATGGCTTCTTGGTCAAGGCTACCAGAAAACATATGAGGCCTAAGCGAACAGATGTGCTATGGCGAATAGAAGCAGGGAGGCGGCAATCGTGGGGGCGGCCGCAGCTGCGTGCGTCGGCTTGGCGGGCACCAAATCCTCAGAATATACATAACTTTTCAAACCAGTGTAGGATCTCAAAATTCTGTAATTTACGTCATCCACAGATACCTGGTTTTTCACAAAATTATAGAGCCTGTTCACAATAACGTAGATGTTGCCGCGATCGTCAAAAGTAAAACGATCAACCCATTGAATGTAGTTGGGATCGCGGGCGATAGTACGTTGTCCGACGCGAAAATCAACCGTAGTATTCCACTCTGCTATAGTTGAATTGCCAATCAATCCGAAAAAGAGCGTTCCAGTCGAGTCCATTTTCATACCATCGGTCTGTGAGGCTTTTGTACCAAGATCTACAACGTATGGACGTAAAGCTCCTTCGCCTTTTGAAGCCAATGATTCGTTTCGTAATATAGATGCGTTGATTGCGTACAGATGAAAACTCGATAGAGGGCAGTAATAAACTGTTCTGTCTACACTTTCATCTTCTGTGAGAAACTGTGGCCCCAAAGCGATGCCATCTATGTTTACTGGAAGATTAACTGTAGTGCCATTAATGCGGAAAACTGCTGCATCCGGAACTGATGACATTGACTTTGTGTCACGCAACTTCCATGATTTTTTATCGCTCAATCGAAAAACAATTATACCTGGATCAACTGCGCTGTTATCGGTAATATAAGCATAACCACCGTCACGATTATCCACTACGAGATCATTTAAATAGGTAGTGCTGGGATTTACAACATCTGACGGTAACTGGTACCTCTCCATTTTGTTTTCACCTGTTTTCAGATCAATTAAAATGATAGCGGGCGGGCACTTATCATTTGGCGTCTGTGTTAAAGTACCAATGCGGCCATTATCCAAAATCCACATAATACCGTTGCGGTCAATTTCAATATTTTGCACAAACTGTAGTGCATAACAATCGCCGATAGTATTGTCGCTCCAGCTGGGAAACGGTTTTAGTTTTGGGGCCGTGGTGTCATTCTGATTGGTCGGGATGTAGGCGAGAGTGGCGGGCACACCGTCTAGCATCCGCGGGAGCGTCAAATATATGTTGTCTTTGTAGTAATTAATTCCTGATATTAAAACATTTTGGGGGATGTAACGGCTATTATTTAAATAAGTCTCGCGGTCCGTTGGCGATTCCCACTCGAAGTCGATAGTCCGCCACTCGTAAATAACACGAAACTGTTCGCGATGCTGTGAAGGCGTACGCGGTAGTTTGTCTTGTGCCGCCGCAGCAGCGACGATTGCGATTAACACTATAAGTTTCATAATTTGTTCGGGGCCCGACTCGTTAGCGTGTTGCGCGGCCGGCGAGAGCGATGTGACTGACGCCCGACCACCTCGCTGTTCGTGTCTCGCGGACTCCTTACCGGCACTTTGCGTGTCACCACACTACGTCATCGATATTGACGACTCACGATTAATTGAATTTTCTACCTTGAATCGGGATTATCTCGACTGAACGTAGACTGCGCCGTAATTGCATTTGAGCAAATGAATATATACACACCGGAAAGGGTGCACGAAGGTCACGCGTTTCACCCCAGCTAGACGGAGGGTCCGACAGTCTCGCCGTTTATGTATAAATCGTACAGGGAATCGATTCGAGTGGTCGTTGGGTTTAGCTTTTCAAAACATTCAAAGGCGTTTCGTCTTAAACTGAATTTGAATGGTTACTAAAACTTGGGGTAAAGAACTCGTTTAATTGCGTAATACGACAGAAATTGTACTGCGTCGGGGATGCAATCTATTAAATTTTCAATATTTGTCACTGAGAAATAAAACAATTTTTATGTAGACTGTTGTATATTGCTGTTTGATAATATTTATATACGGTCTCTACATAGTAAGTCACCTGCAAAATTTTAAAAGATGCTATGCTAAAGATAAGAGGGTTAGTGTTTGTATTTTCATGTTGTATATTAAAATCTTTATTCTTAAGCTTTATGTTCATATGGTATAATACATAATTGTCATCTGGGTTAGTAAATATGTAATATTTAAATAAAAAGTGAGTATTTATAAAATGCCAGTTATATACTTAGGTGTTATGGATATGTAATACGTGCTAAAATAAATTTACATTAATTAAAAGAATTATCGCCATATAAGTGACTGAAATTTACTTATTGCTGATACGTTTTAAGACTTTGATAATCATTGAATTGTGAGTTATGAAAACTTTTTTAAAATAATGAATGTTATAATTGTTAGAGGATGTTTTTATGTACGATATTATTTCGATTATGGTGAAAATTTTCAATTTCATATGATATAGCACGTGATAGTATACTACGTGATGTTGATGTTGTTACTAATATTATAGGAAACGGGGAAGAGTTTAAGGATAATCCCGATTAGCATTTATAATGTTAAATATATAATTTAATTAAATTTCCTATAAAATGTGTCATGTTGATTGAAGCTTAGAGTCATAAGCATGACTATTAATTTAATAATGGGAATTTTTTATTTTGCATTTGAAGTAATCATTTTGTTTCCATATGAGTTACACAAATGTGACTAAATATAAGATTTTGTATTCCAACTGTAAACTATTGTACTTATACGGTAATATTACAACTGTAATTATAACATCGCAGATAGATCTTAAACAATTTTGATTAAAATACCGGTAGACAGATGGAATAAATTTTGTTACCAAAGTAGGAACTATATGAGAACGTGAAATAGAGGATGAAAGTTTAAATGAGAACCAAAATAAATTTGTACCAATATAAAAAATAGTCTACCTATTCTAGATTGATACAAGTAAATAAAATGTAATATAAAAACAAAACTTAAATTAAAATTAATAATATTAATAATAAAAATAGTAAATAAATCTAAGGGTAAAAAGCTTTCTCGTTATTTTCGTAGTTGTACAAATTTATGTTATTTATTTTTTATTGTTGTATTTGTTAGTATAGCGGTCAACTTGTATTCTACCTTCCTTTAGTATAGGAATAGTTATGGCAGATGTTAACTTACATACAAATAACTACTTGCTAAAACATATTTCCTTGAGAAATAATTATATTTACATGTGATCTTATAAATATATTAATAAATACTTTATATATAATATAGTGTACATGAACTTGAATGTGTGTGAACACATGAAAAATCATCAAAATCGGTCGAGCCATTATGGATATTTGTTTCATACGAACACACGAACGAATTACGTATAAAGACTAGCAGTTCCAGACGATATCATCGGTCTACTTCTCGATACCATGGATAATTAATGGAAATATGGAGAAATCATTCTTGAACCTAATTGAACACTCAAAAAGTCATTAAAATCTATCAGTCATTTAGGGGGTCAGTTAGATACACATGTATAGAAGAATGATGTTATATGATACCTATACAAAGAGGTAACTGCATGGAATTTGAATTCTATTACTTATATTCGTAGGGCTTCTCTATTGATGGGATAGAGGGAGAATCATCAGTTAGCGATTGTATGCATGATCAGTACAAGTAAATATTCTATTATGAAGACGCTTTAAACTAGAATGAGTCAGATTGGAAACAGGTTTATTTCATGAGTCATCACAACAAAAGAACACATTACAATTTCGTTGTAAGTAATCCATGCATAGCTGTGAGAACCAAACAAAAAATATGTCTTCGAACTTATACAATATACTTAGATGATTAATGTATTTGGTATGTTTAATGTGATAAAATTTTAACAAATTCTTATAACCTTGTTGACTGCTTCAAAGAAGTTAAACAAATGTTCAACATCTACTTGTGTATCGAGTTAGAACTAGATATAAAAACAGAAAAATAAAGTTTTATTTAATTGTAGCTGATTTTATTTTAAAATAAGTATAATATAAAATAGTGTCAATGAAATAACATGGATTAAAATGTTAATGTATATGGAATGATCAATTAAAATATTGTAATAATTTTTAGTGTGTGTGTGTCAAATGAGCTGTGGTCAACGTTACGTATGAGGTGAGTGGTAGTCTGATTCAAGCATTGAAGTTTCTTTATGAGGGTTCTAGTGCTTGTGTCAGAATAAACGGGGCATATACGGAGTGGTCTCCTGTCGAAAGAGACGTTCGACAGGGATGTGTTGCGTCACCATGGCTGTTCAACTAATTCATGGATAACTGTTTGACAGATTTAAAAGAAAGTATGTATGGGTTAAGAATGAATGAATTACTCATCAAATGTTTACTCTACGCTGATGATCAAGTAATACTTGCGTCATCCGTTAATGAGCAGGAGATGGTAAATATTATGAATAAAGCTTTGAAAGGGAAATGAAAGAAAGTGAATGTAATCAACACGAAAGTTATGCTTTTTGAAAGAGATGAATCTATGATGAATGGCAATATTTTGATTGATGGGGAACAAGTGGAAGAGGGAATGTGGTAAATTGGTGCTCTGCACGCCTTTATGAATAGTCAGATGGTGTCTCTAAGGGCCAGACTGGCTGTGCATGCTGTAGTGTTGTTGCCAACACTTATGTATTGTAGTGAAAGTTGGGTATGGCAGAAGAGTCACAAAAGTAAAATAAATGCGGTAGAGATGAGAGCGTTGAGAAGCATGAGTGCATTAAAACTGAGTGACAGAGTAAAAAATAGTGTGATAAGAGAACGTTGTGTTATAAAAGAAGACGTAGTGACTAAAATTGAGAAAGGTATGCTTAGATGGTTTGGGCATGTAGAGAGAATTAATGTAAGGAGACTGACAAAAACGATTTTGGAGTCAAGAGTGAATGCGAAAGTTGGAAAGGGAAGACCAAGGCGAACGTTCCTGAATTAAATCCAGGACATTTTAAATAAGGGTCAAGTCAAGAGTACTCTTAACCGACGAACTTGTATGAACGGTTTAATGAAAATGTAAGAAGCGAAGGAGATATGCAAGGATCGTGGCAAGTGGAAGGACGTTATCTCTGCCTACCCCTACGGGAATAAGGCGTGATGCTATGTATGTATTTTTAATGACTTAAATTATCTTTATTATTTTTTATTATCAATTATTTATCATTAGTTCTTTAATATTGACACCAGTTAAAATTTTATACGCATGCTGTGATAACTTTTATTGTTTGTTTAAGTATTTTTTTTGTTTAATGTGTAAATGTAACATTTTTTAATTGTCCTTAGTAAATAAATAAATATTTTCATTTCATTGTTTTCGACCCATCGTCAAAGGTGTCATTAGTACTATCATCTGTCTTCATTTTAGGGAGCGGTTTCTTAACAACTCGTATTGCGATTTGATTATATTGTTTTAAATTACATGTTAATTGTGTCATTGCTTGCAACAGTAAAACGCTAAATCGTCAAAAATATATAAGATTATTCGGGATATACATCTATTCGGACCAAAGTAATCCTACACTTTGCTCATAAACAGATTATCAGCTCACAGTTGATATGCGCTCCCAAACCATCTAAGCATACCTTTCTCAATTTTAGTCACTACAACTTCTTTTATACCACAACGCTATCTTATCACACTATTTCTTACTTTATCACTCAGTTTCACTCCACTAATATTTCAACAGAGCTCTCATCTCTACCGCGTTTATTTTACTTTTGTGCTTCTTTTGCCAACTTTCACTACCATGCATAAGTGTTGGCATCAACACTGCTCCAAGCACAGCCAGCCTGGCCCTTTGAGACACCATCTGCCTATTCATAAAGGCGTGCAGAGCACCATTTACCACATTCCCTGCATTTACTCTCCTTTCAATATGACTTTCACATGTTCCATCTTTTGTAAATTTAGATCCCAAGTTACAAATACTTTCACAGCTTTCACTTGTTCCCTATCTAAATATTGCATTTCATCATAAATTCATTTCTTTCAAAAAACATAAGTTTCGATTTGTTTACATTCACTTTCATTCTTTTCCTTTTCAAAGCTTCATACATAATATTTACCATCTTCTGTCGCTCACTAGCAGATGATGCAAGATCATCAGCGTAGATTAAAAGTCTGATGACTAATTCATTTATACTTAACGCATACATATTTTCTTCATCTAAATCTGTCAAACAGTTATAAAATAAATAGAAAAAATAAGTTATTATTTACCTACTGACTAATACATATATAATAAATTCGAATTAGTTTGTAAACCCTTACAATACAAATTGTATTGTTTCTATACGAGAAATGCCTCCGCCGTGTTATCGTATCCACGGAGGGATGACCTCATCATCCCTCCATGAATTCTTGGGCCCTAGAGATGGGTCTACGGGTTAAGTTATATTTCATAATAAAATTGTAATACGAAGAGTACATTTTAAACGAGTAAATGTGACTTATCTTAGTTTTGAAACTGGTTTTATTGTGTAATACTGGTGAAGGTTTGCAGAGCGACGTCTTGTGAACTTGTTGAAACGCTCCAAATCGGATTATTATATAAATGTATAACGGGGTTTTGAACTGGGTAATATAATTTATTTCACTTGTTAGAAAATTACTCGGATTCGCTTTATCATAAGGTGCGGTAAAAGCAGAACGAATATGATCTGTTCCTATCAAATACATTATTATGTATCGAGTTTGCTATGCTTTCTTTAGATTAGCTCACCTTACAAGACTTGATAGTAATTATCTATATGCAGTATTTTAAGCTTTTTCCATTAAATTGGACTCTCTCTGGCTCGCAGAAACCGGGTTAAATTTTATTCATACAAAAGATTAAGAATCCCACACAGTGTTTACATGCGTGAGTGAGGGAATTGAAAGGCTTTGAGCCTTTGGGATAGAAGGGTTCTAGTGATATATCAGCATTTATAACCAGCACAAGATTGGCATCGTAACCACAATCCATGCAACATTGTCGAAATATCTACAAAATACATAAATGCCATCGTGGTATGTTACTCCAAATCAACAAAGCAGTTCTTCCTCACCTTCTACTTCTGTTTTTTATCGCCGGGTAAGGTTCTATGCACCAATCCTGATGGCAAGATCAGGCGTCTTGGAGAGGGGATATTTCGCAATACCCACTAAAACTCAGCGGAAGTTCATTCAACCTTTAGTGAAACACTAGAATATCACTTGTGCAAGGCCACCCTGGTTTCACGAATGAGACTGACTGAAGTTTCTAGGAGGAGGTACACTAAAGTACGTCTTTTATTTTACATTAAGAAATAAATAACAGCAATAGCAATGAAACGTTAGATTCAGCTTTAGCAAAGTACACACACAGTACACCTACAGTACAGGTACAGTACTCCTACAATATACCAAACCTGTTAAAAATAAACATATGTATTATATCTTGTAGTGTGGTTTGCGCACAACTTTTGTATTATTTGAAGGCAGTGAAGTCTACAAAGGACGCATCCAACCTTAATATATTAAGCTGCAGTTCACCATAAATAAACACGTTTTCATTGAAATACCATCTCAAATACCTTGTAATACGAGCGTTCAACGTGTAAAGTGTAATTACAAATTCAGTAGAGCGCCATGTTTGCTGCCAAAGGATGTTCCGTAAACGCGACTTTTGTGATTAGCTTTACAAGAGTTTATATCCTTATACGTCGTTTGATATCGGATTTGCATATAGAGTAGTATTAATGTTTATTTGTTAATAGTAACAACATATATAGATCTGTTAACGATGCTTCATTTCGTGGGCTTAATGAATAAATCTCTTATGAAGAAGGTTTAAATTTACATACATACTTCACGCCTCAATCCCATAGGGATAGGCAGAGACCACGACCTTCCACTTGCCACTATCCTTGCATATCTCCTTCGCTTCTTTCATCCACATTAAACCTTTCATAAAAGCTCGTCGCTTTAGAGTTCTCTTGACCTATCCCATTTTTAAAAAGTCCTGGATTTGGTCCAGGAACGTTCGCCTTGGTCTTTCCCTTTTAACTTTCCCATTTACTCTTTGACTCATAAATCCTTTTTCTCAATCTCCTTTCATTCATTCTCTCTACGTGCCCAAACCATCTAAGCATACCTTTTTCAATTTTAGTCACTACATCTTCTTGTATACGACAACGTTCTCTTATCACACTATTTCTTACTTTGTCACTCAGTTTTAATCCATTCTTACTTCTCAACGCCCTCATCGCTACCGCATTTATTTTACTTTTCTGCTTCTTCTGTCATACCCAACTTTCACTATCATACATAAATGTTGGCACCAACAATCCTCCATGCCACAGCCAGTCTGACCCTTTGCGACAACATCTGACTATTCATAAAGGCGTTAAGTTTAAATTTAGCATAACTTTAAGTAAAACTCTTGTATATTACTGTTTGTGTAACTTCCTAAAAATTAATTAGTGGTCACTATTTACAACATTAGCGATATCTTCTACTAAAACTTGTTTACTTCTATAAAAACTTGTCTCTCCCTAAAACATTTCTGCAGCGCAAATTTGGACTTCCAAAGTACATTACTAAGGATTGCGCTTTTCTATGTGATCCACTAAATTGAAATTAAGGCAATATTTCTTTTTGTTTTTTGTGCTATTATTTTTTCGCATTCTTTCGCACTCAAGATGGTTGTTTGACGTTATTTTATCAATAAGATTTTATATATATGTATATATAAATAAATTAGTGTCCGTCTTCTTCGTGAAGTAACTCGCAATTTTGGCATTTAAGCTTTTGAGCTTACAATAAAAATTGAAAATTAATTAATAAAGCTAGCATATCTCTACCGATGTCACAAGATAGTTTGTATAAGAAATGCGGAATAAATAAATATGTCGTCAATAGTATTGTTATTATATTAATGTACATAAATTAATTATAAATATCGTATTATACCTTGTTGCGTTAATGCAAATTAAATCAGAGGTCTCATAAAATACATCAGAAAGAAATTTTTTATTGGCAATTTCTTTTCCTGTTTACGTATAAAAAAGTGTATGCTTGCATTTAATAACAAATTGTGCTTATTTATATATATCCTTATTTGTTATCTTAACAGGAAACGGCAACTCGAATATTAACCATTTTTTCCTAATTTCAGTTTACTACGTTTAATGTAAACACATTCGAAGATATTACTAAAGGAATTGCGTAATTACAAGACGTTCACGCCAGTGTTAGTCAATACTATCAATCGATAAGTTTTCATAACAATCCGTACCTTCGATATTTCGCCATTGAACATAAACAGTTTTGTCTCTTCTTTTTCTATTTGTAATCGATCACAAGCTTTGATTAATGGATACATTAAAACATTTAATTTTACTTTGAATTTAAGTTCTTTACGAAATTTTAATTTTAAAAAGGAAGGGACGTGTTTTTCTTTTAGGCCTACTTGAATAAAGAGTATTTATGCCCTGCATTCACTCTCCTTTTAATATCACTTTCACACGTTCCATCTTTTGTAAATTTAGGTCCCAAGTATACAAATTCTTTCACCTATTCCACTTGTTCCCCATCGATCAAAATATTGCCATTCGCCATAAATTCATCTCTTTCGAAAAGCATAACTTTCGTTTTGTTTACATTCACTTTCATTACTTTTCTTTTCAAAGCTTTATTCATAATATTTACCATCTCCTGTAACTCATTACCGGATGATGCAAGTATTACTTGATCATCAGCGTAGAGTAAACATTTGATTAGTAATTCATTCAATCTTAACCCACACATACTTTCTTTTAAATCTGTCAAATAGTGACGCAACACATCCCTGTCGACTACCTCTTTCGACAGAAAACCACTCCGTGTACGCCCCATTCATTCTGACACAAGCATTAGAACCCTCATAGAGAGACTTCAATCAGACTACCACTCACCCCATACGTAGATAACGTCGACCACAGCTCATTCTTCACCACTAGATCATAGGTCTTTTCTAAATCATTATGTAGTAATAAAAAAAGGTACCAGTAGTTTCACTGGTGTATTCGCAATTTGCGTTATAGAAGATATTCATACTGTGCTCAAAATCGGGTTATTACAAAGAATTAACCATGCATGATATTACACGATCCAAATGAATTGCAGTTACTCGGAAGCGATTTCTTTCCTTACCGTTTCAGCACGCAACATGATTCGTACTTTGGAATAAATTTAGTAAAGATGTGGACTATGTTGGGTAGGCCTTACATGGAGTCGTATATTTGTCCTGTACAAAACGTCAAAATGTAAGGGTATTTCAAAATTATATTTTTAACTACTTCAAATTTAATGTCCGTGTATGAAATGAGGCGGAGATGCGTATTGAGTTGAAATAGCAAGATAAACGCCTCCTACGAATATTTGTAAATAATAATTCACTAATTTAAAACACATTTTGAAAAACACGAGAGCATAAAATTTACAATAACATTAACAGTCACATTTCAAATAGTAACATTATTTAAAAATGTACCTTAAATGAAATATAAAAAGAAGATGTAGTGACTAAAATTGAGAAGTGTATGCTTAGATGGTTTGGGCATGTAGTGAGAATGAATGAAAGGAGACTGACAAAAAGGATTTTGGCGTCAAGAGTGAATGCGATAGTTGGAAGGGGAAGACCAAGGCGAACGTTCCTGGACCAAATCCAGGACATTTTAAATAAGGGCCAGATCAAGAGTACTCTTAACCTAGGAACTTGTATGAAAGGAATGAGAATGAAAGAAGCGAAGCGAGATATGCAAGGATCGTGGCAAGTGGAAGGACGAGGTCTCTGCTTACCCCTATGGGATAAAGGCGTGATGTATGTATGTATGTAATCAAATGTGATAAGACTCTTTTGAATTGAAACTTCTTTAGGCGCATGGGGGTAAAATTATTACGGATGAAACGCGTAATTAGCGTCACGAAGTGTGTGTTCGTTTGAAGGTTAGGTAGTTTTAATTATTTGTAATAACTTGTGGCATTTTAATTTGCCACATTTCATTTAATATACTATATTTCATAAATATAAAAAATATACTAAACACAAAAATAAAATTTAATTTATCATTACTAATATTGACAAAAGAAACGTGGCATTTTGATTTGCAGTTCATCATTGATGGTTTCAATATATTATTTGTATTAATTTTCGCCACATTTAAAATTTTAATTACAATCAAATTCATTAAATTCCTATCATATCTTCCTTTTCCCCTCCCTCTAAGTCTCTGAAATTATAGATTTAGATTCGTAAAATATAAAGAAGACTTAAAAATTTGTTTGCCAAAGAAACTTCATTTTTGACATGTGTACTTTGTACGCACGCACTTTTTTTAATGATATTATTGAAAAGATTTTTTTGATAAATGACATGTGTTTTAATAATATAAGTTGAAATAGTCTTCATTCCCTTATATTAAAATTTGGTAATACTTAGACATATCAAATGACTAAATGCCTCATTAACCTAGTAGACAGCTTGTAACGCCATCTGTCAAGCGTCTGATCTTTCTCCGGTCATGTTGGCATGTCGGAATCATTCCATCGGACTATGAGAGTAGAATAGAGAGAGCACTTGTTTTTGCGCAATTGAGAATTGTCAGATGGAACAATCACATAAACAGAAATTTAAAAAAAGTATACTCGTATGTTAGTTATAGTGGCAAAAAGTTTGTTAAAATTAAAGTGGCGACATCTATTTACTAGACGTATAACTAATTACATTAGAGATGATGGTGAACAGTTACGCATATATATATATATATATATGGTTTCATAAAAGCACAATTTATATAAGAAATTGAATTTGTTTTCGTACTTTATCAATATTATTTGCTAAGTTATAAAAAAGTGATTAAATATAAATGGCAAATTATTTTGGTTACGTTTATAGCGCCATCTAGTGTATAATAGCTGAAATAGTTACCTAAAGTTGCGCCTTAGTGTAGACCTTTCCCAACAGATGACAGTAAATACCAACGTTCGAAATAAATATTTATTTGATTACATGTAATTATGAAAAATATGTTATTACGTAAAGAGAATTACATCTATTTATTTTCATAAATATTTATTAATCATTCTAATAACGTCATAAAATATGACTTAATGAGGCATTAATATTTTTATATTATTTTAAATGATATTATTAATATTTTTAAACAATAGAGATGAAATTTAAAATTAAAATAGATTATTATATAAAAGAACTTATGAAATTAGTTTTATAAATTAAACACGTCTGTCACATCCCGTATGGTCTAGTGGCTAGGATACCTGGCTTTCACCCAGGAGGCTCGGGTTCGATTCCCGGTACGGGAAATATTTTTAATTTTTTTTTAAATTTAAATACTTGACTTCTATCTTATAGAGTAACCCATTCGTGCTTTGATATAGAACTGTTGATAAATATAAAATTAATTCTAATTCAAAATTGCTATTAAATGCCTGTAATACGGAATAAAACTAAAAATTAGAAGTATACATTTTGAAATAAATTGACAATTTCTATTTTATTCAAGGTAGGAAAGGAAGCTTTAGAAAACAATGACAGACGATTACACTAATGACACGGTTGATGAGACGGAAAGAAATCGAACTTAATTAAAAAAAATCATATTTACAAAACTTGTATTTTTACTGCATTATCATATACGGGCGTAGCGAGGTGGTTTTTCGAACTTTTCCTTAATTAAGTCGTTTCTTTTACACAGATACCAGCGCAGGCCATGTGCGTTCGTTGACCCGAGCGTCAGCTAACTTTCGTTTTATGTTTCATTGTTGGTCCTTTGTTGTAAAGTAATGTATTTTGATGAAGTTTTCGTTTCATTTAACTATACTTACGCCATGGAGCGTAAATATCAAATCAAATCAAATCAAAATATCTTTATTCAAGTAGGCATATTACAGCACTTTTGAATCGTCAAATTTTTGTTTTTTCTTTTCTTTTCCACACTCTAATTCTAATGTACGTCTGATGATGATACTCCAGAACGACTTAAAATCTAAAGTTACGAGGGTTCCTTCGCGCCCCGATCCGAGAAGAGCCCACAACAAACTCAGTCGGGTATTCTGTTTTTTTTGTTATCATCATCATTACAATATCATGTTAGTTTAATATATTTCAATTCAAATTAGAGCAGTTCGTTCACTCCCACGCGTTTCTATCGTCTAAGTACTCTTGCAACTTATAATACGATTTTTCTATCAACTTTCTTTTAACAAAGACTTTGAATTTATTAATTGACATTTCTAAAACGTCTTGTGGGAGTTTATTATAGAAACGTATACAGTTACCCTTAAATGAGTTGTTAATTTTATGCAGCCTACTAGAATTTACAACAAGTTTGTTTTTGTTTCGTAAGTTATATGATATACATTCACTCTTTTTATTAAAAGAGTCAATGTTTTTGTGTACGTACAACAAGTTTTCTAATATATATACGCAGTGAACTGTCATTATGTTAACTGCCTTGAATTTGTTTCTTAGCGACTCTCTTGGACCCATATTGTAAATCTCACGGACTATATTGCTAATAAAAGTTTTAATAATAATATTATTTTATAAATCTAGATAGTTTTTTATCCCATCAAAAAAGGTATCATTAGTTATATCGTCTGTCTTCGTTTTCGGAAGCGGTCTCCTATTGCTTTGAATAAAAATTAATACTATATTTACGAAATTTACATACAACATAAAATTATAATTTGTAAATAACGTTTCCATCTTCTTCTATCTATAATATAAAAATGAATATAAATGTGAATATAAATAATAAGTGCTTACCTCAACAACGCCTGGGTCAATTTTGATTATTTTTTGTTTCTAAATGTCCGTTGAAGTCCAAGGATGGTTTTTACGGCGAGAAAGGTTTTTGTAATTGCAGGGGAAAATCCTAAAAACAGCCCTTATTTGTTTCTCATACAAACATTTTCTAATTAAAATGTAGAGTCAATTTGACTTTTATAGCTATTCAATAAAGTTCATAAATTACAAGTACTCACTCTTGTCTAAGCAAGAGTCAATTTGCCCTTCATTACGGCTGCGCAAAGTTCAAAATCAATTGGATAGTCACAAAATCTATAGATCATTATTACTGCTGTAATTTCATTTCAAAAATCATTCGTACTGAAATCTGCCACATTCCAAATCTTTTTAACAGAACGAAGTCTGTCGGGTCTGCTAGTTTGTATATAACATTTAATTCGAAAAAAAATTTTGAATTTCAAAAGTAATGCAATAAACTAATTTTTATATGTTATGGGATTTCCGTGTGTCCTGCAGTAACTTATTAGATATTATAGGCATTACGCTCATGCTTGTATAAAAGTTTGTTTAATTGAACGAGTGATATTTCAAATAAACAATTTATTCCTACGTTTCAAATTGGAAGCAAACGGCAACTGTATGGTTTCTTAAATTAATTGATGTTTATGTGAAACCGCGCAGGAAACAAGGCGTATGTGGATAATAACAATCGACCGTTAAAATTAAACATTCAGTATGAATCTAATTAGCAGTTATACTTTGAAATAAGCTTTTTCCTCTATGTTTTTTGTCAAATAAGCCAGAAGGAAAGAATGTAAGTAGCAGCCCATTAAGATTCCACTGTTGGCCACAGACCTCCTAGGTCATAGGAAAGAGGGTTATTAGAGCATAGACCCACCACGCGGCTCCACTGTGGGTTTGCAGGAGAGGAGTAATCCGCTTGTCATCAGTGTGATGCAGCTATCGATTCAGCGCATCACATTGTGTCAGATTGTGCGGCCTGGGGATCTCAGCGTCACCTCCTGGTGGCGTTGATCAGTGGCAACCTCTCGTTGGGGAGCATTGTAGGCGCGATGCCCTCCAGTGAGAGATGGTGGGCGGAAGTGGCTTTCTTATGCGAGACGGTAGTCTCATCTCCTCCCACCTCCGTGAATCCTCCGTCGGACTCATCCGGGACACCGGAGCAGAATGCAAAAGCTGAATACGTGGTGCCTCACAAATGGATGAAGAGGGTTCCGCTGGGTTTTAGCGGGTATCGCGAGGCCTTCCATCGCCGAGTCCCATACTCCTGACTGGTCATCCGTCAGGGTTAGTGCGTAATCTGAGAACAGTTAAGAGCTGTATAATTTCGCAACGGTTTAAGCTCTAAAGCTTAAATCTATTATGGCGTTCCAGTAATATTATAAGAAGAATTTAATGAAGCTTTTCGATTCCCAGTTCGATTTTTTTGTAATTTACGAAATTCAGCATGTCTAAAGACTAATTTCGTCATAATATAGATACAGTCGCGAAAAAATTCTGCATGATATATAAATAAAAAAGACACATGTCAGAAGTGAAATCCTTTGGCAAACTAATTTTTAAGTCTTGTTTATATTTATACAAATCTGAAACTTTAGACCTCCGAGACTTTAGAAATTTATTGAATTTATTTGCCATGAAAATATTATAGTCGAAAATTACTGCAAATAATTGATTGCAATCTCAAATGATGAATTGTAAATAAAATTGTCATGTGTTTTTTGTCAATATTAAAAACTATTAACAAAATTTTGTTTTTCAAATCAAAATTTAGAAAAGAGAATTCATGAAATTATTATTGTTATATGAAAAAAAATATGTTAAATGATTAAATGACGAGTGGCAAATTAAAATGCCACATGTTATTTGTAAATATTAAAAAAACGCTGCACATCTTCGTGATGCTGGTCACGTGTTTCATCCTTAAAAAATTACCCTCATGCGCCTAATTTGCATCCTAACCTATTGCATCCGGAGTATGTACGTTTCCTCACGAAGTCGGCCTTCACCGAAAAGTCCAATGATGAATTTTAAACGACAATTAAGCATATGAGTTTTACAATAACAATTTTGTGGTGCCTGTTCAAGATTAAATCTTGTGATTGTCAACAAGAATTCATTAGGCTACCACTGTTGTTATAGTAAATAAAACCTAAGATTTATCAAACCCATTTGGAAGTTTTACATCTTGAATCGCAGGTCAGTATTTTTTTTAATAAATAATACAACTGGGCAATGAGTGTAAATTTACATATACATAAATTCCCTTGCTGCCAACATTGTGTTTGCCGGCCAAACGGAGTGTTTTAAGTTTGAAAGTCAAAATATTTACGTTTGCCGTCGTGTTACTGTACATATACTGCTCAAAGCGATAATGGAGAATTGCAAATGTTTAAACTTTTACAGGATTTATTATATGGAAATGTAAGGAAATTAGAAACGGACGTGAGACTTTAGAATATTTAATAGAGTCTGTAACCTGCGGGTTACTCAATTACGTTAATAGTATACATACATATTAGCTGTTTTAGAATTTGTTAACCGTGTAGTTATAGTTATCCCAGAAACGACTTGGAAATATACGAAGAAATCATCAAAATCGGTCCAGTCGTTTAGTAGGAATGTAACACTCATTATATATATATACTAGTAATTTTATTCCATGACCATAAGTCAAAAAATGACATGACAAAAGTCATCACAAAAAATCGATGTCTTCTTTATAAAGTGTCACCATTTAAAAAGGCAGCCCAAATTGTACCAACATACAAAAAAATCAGTATTACTAAAGTTTAATGTTGGTACCAATTTAAGGTAATACTCTTTTTTAATTATCATAAGTATTGATTATATATTGACGTGGCTATATATTGCATATATTATATATCTTCCCTAACATAATACATATATCTTATTATTTACTTAAAATACTCCTTTAATACGAATATATCTCCTATTTTTACTTTCACTATAATACTTAAACTTTTTAACATTCCTTTGCGTAGAAAAGATGCGGTTTTTTTCGCAGTTAAAAGTTCCAAAGTTATACTATTAACCAGGAATGTGGGACTCGCTGAAGAAAATAATTTCCACCAAAATCCAGCTTTACCTTCAGCATCCTGAACAGGAGCATCAGAGGTTTAGTAGGGATATTACTCTCTGGGAGCCCGGACGTCGTTTGTAACGACAATTCAGATTGACAGGAGACGCGCAAAGGCACGTCTCCTGGCTCCCGGTCTCCTCATACGGACAGACGTGGTCGTGGAAGGAAGATACCATCCACCAACTACTTTCACTGCTGACCATATGGCCGTTGATGCCAGTTTCGAATCCTGGGCAGGCACCTATAAGTTTCTTTTTATTAAAATATAAACCAACTCCCGTGATTGTTTTTTCTTGGCAAAACCTGGATATCTCAGGAGCTATTCTGGTATATGTGTAGCCTGTCCACTCGCAGCGGAGTAGCGTAGTGGGTCTACATTCTAAAACCTCTCTCCCCTATGAGTGTCTAGGCCCGTTCTCAGGAGAGGGGCGTTAGCAGGCTGCTACTTACCCATTTTTTACTCACTCTTGTTGATGCTTGTGGATGGTTGGTTGAATTTAACTCGAAGCCTATAATGATCGCCGACCTTATATATACACTATTTTCTAATACATCGGTTTCTGATGGCAGGTTTCGGCAATATATAGTTACCACACAACCAGGAAGGAACTCTCGCTAAGAAAATATTAATCTTTCCATACAATGCTATTTAGAAACGAGAAGAAGTAACTTACCTCTTACCAGATTAGCGAGCTGCCATCGTAGACTATTTCAGCACTTAAGATTAGGTTAGGCAGGTCTTGCCCTGACAGCTACTTAAAAAAATCATTAAGAAGCAAATTACCTTTTATCATCTAAGCTAACCTTTACGTAACAATCATATTAATGTTGATAAAATAAACTTAATTATCATTATGGAGATCAATATTCGTACCTATTAATAGAAATTAGGTACTCGAAATGTGTAGGGTTCATAATGCAGACACCGTAACTACAGGAAATTTATTATAATAAACCTATACAATATGCAATATATTATTTTAATCAAACCTCGCAAATTGCATGTTTGTCATTCACGTGCATGAAAACACGAGTGGGCTGACAACATATTGAAATAAAAAGATTCAATTTAATAATATAACGTTACATCAGACAGAAAACAAACGTGTGATTAATTTATGTGTAAAACTTACATCGTACCTCTCTTGTTCTGCTCCCAGGGATCGCGGATTTCTCTCCGGGCAATACAAAACCTCTTCAGCTTTAGTATATTTCATCACTGGAAAAAAACCTATTAATCCACAAAATAGTATCACTTTAGCAACAAAATATAAATATAATGTCAAAAAATGATAACTCTAGTTGATAAACACAAAAGTTATGTTTTTTATGATAAGCTTTTCCGGTCTGATGAACAATTTTGGATTTGGCGGTTGCTGCGTGTTTGTTTTCCGGCGTGTATATATGTAGGCATATATAGTTATCAGGTTACATTATTTACATTGTATTGTATTGCACACTACATTAGGCATTTAATTGCAATAAAGATATTTAAATTTCACATATCTATGGCATTTCCTATCTTACTATGGGATGCAAGGTTTCTCTCTGCCTGACTTATACAAAGGTCAGTGGTTAAAAAGAAATTGTGGTACATGTAGTACACTTATTGATTATTTCTTACGAAAGAGGATTACTATTAAAAATAATTTATATATCTCAAAACAAGTTTTGAAATGTTTGTCTCCGTTGCAAATATCTTTTACAGTTTCTGATTTTGTGGAGAGATATAGTCATTTTACGCCTTTTTCTTTAAATGGTGTATATTTTTTAAAGTGCTGACATACATTTTTATACAGATCAAGAAATTTATAATGTTTTTCGTAAAACCGTTAATATATTTCGGATCGGAGATTAATTTTGCATCATGTTACGTTACGACTATAATTCAATGTAGAAAAAGTCTCGGGTACCAGTTAATTTTAATACTTTAAAGGGCAAGTATCACATGTTTCTTGTTATATTCATTTTGTAGTTGGTCTATTGTTGGATTATATGACTAATAACTATACAAAAAATAATGACTGTATGCGGAATAACAAATAAACCTTTGACTAACCTACCATAAAAACAACTAATAATTTATTAACGGCGCCATTGTGTGTTAATACAGTTCAAATCCACTAATTACTGAATTACTCATTATTTATTCTAAACACAATATATATTAATAAATGACAAAGAATATATTCCTTCTTTATTAGTAATTAATGAAACGCAAAAGTTATGTGACGGGTTTCCAATGTTTTCTAAAATAAAATATTACCTTTTTTAATTCATTGCATGTTATTTGTATTTCATTTTGTACAATATAACATATAATTTCGCTATTTGTTAGTGGTCCACGAATTCTTATTTCGATAAATACACTAAAAGAATCAGATAACTTGTATATAGTTAAATAAATATTATTTTTTTTAATCTTCAATACGTCTGTTTTTCGCTCAGATAACGCACTTTGATTGGAAACGGGTTAAAATGACTCTTTTGATAATATAATAGTCGATAACGACGTCTTAGTAAACAATAATCGTACAACTACATTGAATGAATTAGAAGGGAAAATATATTGCATCTTTGATAAGGCATTCATTTTTTAAAAATTATGAAAAGAAAAGATTTGAAGTCATTGAAAATCACGTAAAAGTAAGTAAGAAGCAGCTCATTATACGTCCCGCTGCTAAGCACGGGCCTCGTCACTTATGGGAGAGATGGTGTTTAGAGCATAGACCCACCCATGCTAATCCACTGCGGATTAGCAGACGTAATGCACAAGTGCACTCTCTATTCCTTCACTCTCATAGTCCGATGTATTGGAAATCCGACACAACCGGAGAGACATCAGCCGCAGGACCGACACCTTCACCTGCTCTCCGAGGCACGGGCTTAGGGCAAATATTGAGAAAGTCGCCGGACCCGGGGCTCAAACCTAGGACCTCACGTCTGTAGCCGAACATGCTAACCACTAGACCAATGAGGCAGCGAAAAAAGCAATTGTTACACAATTAATATAATTTATATATAGAAAATAAGTCTTGATAATTTTTTCATTATAACCGCCTCTAGAAGTCCACTCCAACACCTGGCTAGATGTACCTCGACTTTTCGATGATTTCCAATAGCCTATTAAGATTATCTTGAGCCTTAAATCCCAAAGGAAAAACATTAAAACTCGATGGATTCTCTCGCATATAGGTATAAGTGGAAATGATAGTGTGGATCAACTTGCTGACCAGGCGACATTTGAAGGAGATTTAAGAGAAAGTCCTCCAAATTATTCAGAATGTATACATTTGATAAAAACCAAGTGTATTGAGTTATGGAACGAATACTTTGACCTAAGATCCAAAGACAAACGGTTATGGTATAGCACCATGCAGTAAAAACCTATTCAATCTTGGATAAACAATTGTTCTCTAAAACGTCGGATGCTTTTCATATTCTGAAAATGTGTTCCGGACATGTTATGTCCTTCGAATAGGTTCGGAATCTTAATGGCAAAAGTTCCTTCATCTAATTGTCCCGAATGTTGTAGACTAGAAGAATTGTATCATATTTTGATGGAATGTCTAAAACTCGTCAGAAAGACATGAGACTATGTCCCGGTTTCCTGCACTTCTAGAGATTCGCGTATCCACTAAACTGTAACTGGCCCATCCACTAATAGTGGAGATCAGGGCCCTGTTGAGGCTGTATAAAAAAAGCACTCCGGAGAGTGTAATGTTGCTAATACTTTTTAACTATTTAGTGTGATTATACAAACGGAGGACTGTACGGAGCGACTTAGTCCATCATAGACGAAGCTCCCTTTATAATACGATTAAAAAACAAAAGTTATGAATCATGCGACAGGTGGGGACACCTTAAAATAAGAACAGATTTTCTTAGATAATATTTTTCATTTTTTTTCTCTTGACTAATTTATTAACCAAGTTTAAACTTGTCCACGAAAAAACAAACTGCGAATATTTTAGCGATATGCAATGACTTCATAACTGAAAAGCTGAAATAACCTAGTTGATATAATTGTGTTGTTTACTTTTTAACGCAAAATATATTTATTGAATGGTTGAATCGGTCATGACAGTTATAATTAAGTGAAGGCATAGGTTATCAATTGGTTATTCACATTCATTTTTCTATTTATAAGTTTAATTAGAGATATCTTAAAAGTGAAAAAATATTTATATATTTACTTCATTTTTCTATTCGCTGAGTATTATTCAATTAGGCCCCTATTTATTTATCTATTTTTCTTTATTAAACGTTACAGTGACAGCTGGAAGGAATTTCTTTAACTCACCTCAACTCACTCGAACAAAATGTATTGTTTAGGAGTCACACTCTTGAGTCCACAATTCCTTCTTTACAAGAAAAATTGTTTTCCCGTATTTCTCTTAGTATATACTTGTTGCAGGCTTCCTCAAATTGTTTTTCTTCATTGAAAAGCGCAATGACGAATTTTAAACATAAATTAGGTACATAAAGTTATATTAAGAGAAATGCTTGCCGATGAATCTCGTACCAAGAATCAACTTGTCTTCCAAAATAAGAGTATAATTTCGAAACGTTTACAAATATTTAAAAAGTTTACTTGTCTTTGTCTTAAATTATCTGGAAATGTTCGATTTAAGCCATTCATTTTTCTTAGAACCGCTCACATTAATTTGAGTGGGGGTATAATTAGGAAATGATTTATCAAGTTCTTATTATTTCGGCGGAGCCTTATTTGATAAGTTTCCTTCCTCTACACGGTGAGTCTTAGCTGTTATTTATATTTGTTACATAATGAGTAGAGTAACGGTGTCTTATGCACAAGACATATGCTCTTATTGCAAGCTGAGTTCTCGGGTTTAAGCTATTGTTGAGCATATCTACGAAATTGTATATTCTACTTTGTTTCAGACTAGTCTGACTGAAGGCTTTGTTGTATAGCTAGTTAGTATATTACCAACAAAGACGTATCGCAAAACAAAACAATTGCATTTCAGTACAACGCAGTAGAAGCATTTAAGTATGAAGAGATGTCTTACTAGGATAGTGCGTAATAAAAGATACGTATCATTGCTTTGTGATTTCAATTATATACATCGGCATATTTAGCGGAACATAAAAAAATATTTGATATCAGTATCTTATAAGGTTATGATACTGATATCAAACCTTTATTATTATGTTTTTTTATGTTGAGTCTAATATGCCGGTCTCTATATCTCAATTAGCGGTTCTCGTAAAATACCATTGTGGCACACTAAATGTAATATTTGAAATAGTACTGACAGGAAGAGTGTAAAAATTGTCTATAAAATAAAAAAATAATTCAATTAAAATAATAAAAGTGTCAAAAATAAATACAAATAATTTATTAAAATATTTTTATTTTGTTTTATAAAAAATAGCATATTAAATGACGAGTGGCAAATTAAAATGCCACACGTTATTTATAAATATTAAAACTACCTAACCTCCAAAAGAATTAGCATTAAAAACGCTGCACATATTCGTGACGCTATGCGTTTCATACGTAAAGATTTTATCCTCATGCGCCTGAAGAAGTTTCACTTCAAAAAGTTTTTATGGCTGACTGTAATCACTCCTTATGGTAAGTAATGATACAGTTTGAGGTGGTAGCACGCTAATGTGGTTGAGGGCAATTTACCTCTTATGGTTTCTAAGCAGCATCGTACCGGAATACAAATCTCCTTGCTTGGCGGTACGTCTTTGCTGGTAACTAGCCGCGGGCGAAGCCTCCCAGCAGGCCTGACTCTGAAAAATTAGAGAATACAATTTCTTGTATTTGCCCTACTAGGGATCGAACCCGGGACCTCTGCTGGCAGAGGGAGTACTCGCATCACTGCGCCAGCGTAGCCCTCTACGTTATCGATAACAAGTTTTAAATAAAATTGCATTAGAAAGTATATTACCACTGACTTATCTCAAACTGTGTTTATGTATTGTAGTTTGTATTCATATATTTATTTATTTATTTTTTTTTTTTTGTTCTGTAGGAATTTTTTCTTTTGTATTATTGTTATATTTTACTTAACTAAATCTTTCTATGCCTTATCTTTAATTGTATATTGTTCCCTATTCTTTATCTTACGTTGTCTTTCTTTTTTCTATACTTTTCTTTGCAATTTCATAGCAATATATTTCAATGACTAAAATCTTATTGAAGATGTACATGATACAATCACAGATTATTTTCGGTGAAGGAAATTTTGTATGATAAAGCGTTTTGTTATTATGGCCTAATATTACTTCATTCTATAGTATAATTAATTATTTACAGCTATCTCTTACCTAAAAAAAAAGAAGTTTATTGCGCTTTCGTAGATTTAGAAAAGGCCTATGATCGAGTGGCGAGGAATGAGCTGTGGTCAACGTTATCTACATATGGGGTGAGCGGTTGTCTGATCCAAGCATTGAAGTCTCTCTATGAGGGTTCTAGTGCTTGTATTAGAATAAACGGAGCGTACATGGAGTGGTTTCCTGTCGAAAGAGGTGTTCGACAGGGATGTGTTGCGTCACCATGGCTGTTCAAGAATAGGTATTCATGGATAAATGTTTGACAGATTTAAAAGAAAGTATGTATGGGTTAAGAACGAATGAATTACTCATCAAATGTTTACTTTACGCTGATGATCAAGTAATACTTGCGTCATCCGCTAATGAGCTACAGGAGATGCTAAATATTATGAATGAAGCTTTGATAGGAAGGAATAGGAATTAAAGTAAATGTAAACAAAATGAAAGTTATGCTTTTTGAACGAGATGAATCTATGATGAATGGTAATATTTTGATAGATGGGGAAGAAGTGGAAGAGGTGAAAGAATTTGTATACTTGGGGTCTAAATTTACAAAAGATGGAACATGTAAAAGTGATATTGAAAGGAGAGTAAATGCAGGGAATATGGTAAATGGTGCTCTGCACGCCTTTATGAATAGCCAGATGGTGTTTCTTAGGGCCAGACTGGCTGTGCATGCTGGAGTGTTGGTACCAACACTTATGTATGGTAGTGAAAGTTGGGTATGGCAGAAGAATCACAAAAGTAAAATAAATGCGGTAGAGATGAGAGCGTTGAGAAGCATGAGTGGATTAAAACTGAGTGACAGAGTAAGAAATAGTGTGATAAGAGAACGTTGTGGTATAAAAGAAGACGTAGTGACTAAAATTGAGAAAGGTATGCTTAGATGGTTTGGGCATGTAGAGAGAATGAATGAAAGGAGACTGACAAAAAGGATTTATGAGTCAAGAGTGAATGCGAAAGTTGGAAGGGGAAGACCAAGGCGAACGTTCCTGGACCAAATCCAGGACATTTTAAATAACGGCCAGGTCAAGAGTACTCTAAACCGACGAACTTGTATGAAAGGTTTAATGAGATTGAAAGAAGCGAAGGAGATATGCAAGGATCGTGGCAAGTGGAAGGATGTTGTCTCTGCCTACCCCTATGGGAATGAGGCGTGATGCTATGTATGTATGTATGTATCTCTTACCCTAATAGCTTTCCATTTCTTCATTAATGGCAAATGCAAGAGAAAATCATCTCATATTGATTAACTTCAATTTCATTTGCCTCCATTATAAATATAGAGTAACTTAACATGTTCGCTGCATTACGAGATCTGTCAGATCTCGTGCAGGACTTTCGTATTACGCGTTGAGTATAACGTGTTGATTCACTCCTTGACTATAACGTGTTGATAAATATACATATTTGCTTCCTACTTATAGGTGAATTCAAGGACATAAAAATAGTGATGGTTTAGGTCGCTAACGCACAGCTGTATAATTATTTTTATTCCTTGCGTTAGGGGACATGCCGATACTCTTGGAAACTTGAAAACTGTATTTTTAAGAGACTCATTAGACCCCCATGCAAGAAAGGGTAGGTTAGTTACCAGATCTTTTAGGTCTCGAAAGCACCAGCTGAAAGTTCTTTGAAAATGATGGCGCAGCTAAAGTGTTGAGACGGCAATATTATTGAATTAAAAATATAATTTAAATGCTCTAAAACGTCTTAAAATTTGGTTTGATGAAGAAATGTGGCGCCAGCGATATTTCCACATTTTTATGTTCGAAATACACAACGTAAATCCTTTAGTTTCGCCTAATCCGTATTACTTTGTATTCTATATGCTATTTTTGTACGCACATAAATAATCCAATTTTATATAAACACATAAACGTATTGAGAAAATGTTATCTTTTCTTTGTATCATTTATATTTGTTGTAGTTCAATGCGTGGTTTTATGTTGAGATGATGTGTTTAACACATACTTGTTACCGCTTAATAATCTTTAATATATATCGTCTGAAAATCAAAGGGCATATTTTTTTTATAAATCGGCAAACGAGCATACACTTCCTATCTAATGTTATGTAATGCCGCAGCCATTAAAACGTTTACAATACAAGAAAAACAATTAGCATTGATTATCAACATATGAGCCAGTCAATGCTGATTTACTATTTAATGATTCTAATAATTAGGTTGTAAATTTTTTTATTGTGTTAACAACTTGTAATATCGCGTAGTATTTTCTTAAATCTTATAAAAAGCCAGATTTCGTAAAAGTAAATTGAAACCACTGAATTAATTATGTAAAACTAAAAAATGCCCCATGTATTTGTGAATATTAAAATTACCTAACCTTCAAACGAATTAGCATAAAAACGCTGCGCATCTTCGTGACGCTAATCATACGTTTTATCCATAAAAATTTTACCCTCATGCGCCTAAAGAAGTTTCACTTCAAAAAACACGTTTACTACACTTGTTTGACAATTTCTCCGTTGATAACATTAAGATTTTAAATGAGCTTTGAAAAGGCTTTTTTCATTCTTCGTAAGTGTTGACTACCTACACCTATGGCTTTTAAAGCTAGACTAGACCTGAAAGGAATGTTTGTGTTAGGTAAATAATTTTCAAATACTGGTTCTTTACCAGTGTTATGAACGTGAAAGCAAGTTTATTTGTACTGCTTTCACGCAATTACTGCTCAAACAATCTTTATGAAATCGCATTTTATATGATATCGTATTTAAATTCTGTTACTTACTGGACATAAAACTTTTCTAATTCTTAGCGGTAATGGCTTATTTTATACTCTTAGCTTGATACTATGTAAAACTTATACTCAACAACACAATTTTTATCCTATACGATTAGCCTTTAAATATAGGTTAACAATAATTACTGGACAACATAGAAAATTGCAGGCTGAAACTATGCAATCAATGTGTGGACGACCTACATAGTACAGTAATCTGTGTAATCAAGTTAACTCATAAGCATGCCTGCACTTCGTACATTAAAGATTAAAATAAAGCGAAATGTTGCAACGAAAATAAACTAAAACAGTAATAAATAAGACTTAAGAAGTTTATTTGAAATAGTATATTCAAGAAAATAAAATTCTTAAAAGGTCACTTTATACTTCTTTTATTTTGAAATAACTACATAATTATGTGCATATAAATACGGTTATATAATACGTTAAAATTCCGCAACGCCTCATTAGACACGAAATCCTTGAAATACCTTAATGTAAATTATCAAATCCATATACTTTGTATCCAGACAAATAATATTGAAAAAGTATACTTGTGAATTTTTGCGAGTTCATTGACATTATAATAAATGTATTGCCATTGACTGGGTACAAACGTCTGGGTCACATTCACAATGAATCCACAGCGCCATGTGTGCGTATTTCCTTCGCCTACCTGATGTTTAATCAGTGGGAAATTGATATGCCGTCACACGATTTCGCCAGAACCCATTGGAAACGCTAGTTAGATAACAGTTCCTTTTAAACGTTCCACGGGCCTTCGATCATCGCACCTCGCCGTATTTATTTTTTAACGGCTGCGAATATACATGTATAGGATTTAACAGCACTCAGCCAGTCACTGTTTAGCCAACGCACAGTCAACATTCGCGTCGCGCGCGAATCCAATTCCCGCGTCCAATTCGCAAATTTATAAAAGTATACGTTCCATTTCCCGCCTTTCATTTATTTGTACAAATATGCCTAAAAAGAAATAACGGTGTGACACAGTTGCAAGGATTCCGTTTGATTTTGTGAACTAAAACATGTGCTAAACTGTGAAATCGTGTTGATGACATTGCAGCCTGTATAGCGCTGTTTTCGTGAATAATATCTGTGATAGACGTTGTGAAATTTCCCTGTTATTTGTTAAACTTTTTTAACATTCGTGTATAGTTTCGTGAAATTTTCGCGAAACGCTGTAACAAACGGTCTTTATGATAGGTCCATATATGAAGGTGAGTAATGTATTTGTTTGAATTTTGTTTAGTAATTATGACTCACATAGTTTATTCTAAACTAATTTTGTTATGACGAAGCCACTAGTTCATACAAAAACGGTTTTTAGAGCAAGAAACGGGGTCAAAGGCTTGTCAGTCATTAATATGGTAACACATGTACAACACACGTTATCTTAATGAATTTACTTATTCTTACGTAAATAAATAAGTGATGAAATAACTAAACATATAAATTTTAACTACAGCAAGGTGTAATCGTAAAGTTTTTCTTATAATATATAATACGACGCAACTTTTCATAAGTACGTACATATATGCAAAAATTTAATAAAACCCAATCTATTTCTATAAATCGTGTAAAATTCCGTTTGTTTTTGTCAATGGCCGTATAAGCAACCTGAAAACCTTGTGTTTTATGTAATATTAGCGTACGACCTAAATAAGTAAATGCGAAATAAATTTAACATATTTTCAAGGCGAGTACATAATCGCAAGAAAATTTTGCAATATGACCAGTCACTTTCTTAAACAATACTTTCTACTTTTTATAAGAAAACTTTAAGCTAAAAGTACATGGTTTTTAATACATTGCTTCGTTTATATATAATATATATTGTTGTAAAACGAGAGCTCCAAAACCGTTCACCCTATTGGCTTTATATTATCTTTTCGATGCTCATTAAAAACCAGATTTCTTCATATTTCCACCGGATTGAATACAACGCAGGTAACAACGTGGGGAACAGCTAGCCGGCAATATTTATATACAGCGAAATCTTAAAAACCACACGTAATTGTCCATGCTTTATAAAAGTACGTTATTTTGCATTGCGTCGGCTTCACTGTTTTCATATTGCTTCACTCGTTCAATGATGCCGGAACTTACTCAACTTTTTTAGAAAATAATCTGGTATCATACGCCGTAAGACGAAATAAACTATTCATAAATATAAATGATTAATTATGATGATATATGAAAAGGATTTTAAACAAAGGGGCGAGATATATCACTTGTATGTAACAAAGCAATTGGTATTAGTGAAAAACAGAGCGATTCTTTCTTTATATCACCGCCGTTTATAAGGAGCAGAGTTTCTTTTCCGATGGATTTGTTAGTGGGTTTATTCAATCAAAATAACACTGCTGGGTTTTTGCACATTCTCACTCAAAGGATAGAAGGTATTGAGTTCATTGAGATAAGGCATTATTTTTTATAAATATAACTTACTCGTGTGGGTTAAGACAGTTGTAGAATATTTGAATACGTTGGAACAATTGTGCCAATACTGGCTTTCTTAGCGACGGTCCTGACTTCTGTTCCCGGAAGGAAAAATTTAGAAAATCACATTGATTTCGCTGGGTCTGAATTTATGGAAGGCTTCGACGAGCAAAGACTTAATGACATGCAAAAAAAATTGACAGATCTTTATCTTTTTTATAAATAATATAACTTACTCGAAGTACGAGTAAGTTATAATTATAAAAAAAGCCCTTGATTCGATGACACGATCTTCTCAACAATAATCACTATCCTTAATGCAATTCGTTAAATTCCCTAGATTCCAAGAAGGCGAATATTATATTTATATTTCAGTATTGCTATATTTATGTCATGCAATATTTGTCTTTGAGTTCCTCTATTATGTTACTATATCTCTATAAGGTAAGGTAAGTAGCAGCCAATTAACGTCGCACTGCTGGGCACAGGCCTCCTCGCTCTTATGAGAGAGGGTTATTAGAGCATAGACCCACTACGCTGCTCTACTACGTGTTAGCAAGCAAAGCACACAAGTGCACTCTCTATTCCTTTACTCTCATAGTTCGATGTGACAGGAATCCGACACTACCGGAGAGAGATTAGGCGCAGAACCGATGGCTTAACTTGCTCTCCGAGGCTCGGGGGTGCAGCATGCCGTCAATTTCCCAACTTCGGGGAAATATTGAGAAAATCTTAATAGAAAACTCAATATTGATTTTTAAATTGGCCCGACCCAGGACTCGAACCCAGGACCTTATATGTAGTTGAACAAGTTAACCACTAGACCAATGAGGCAGTTCTAAAAAATTCTATAAGAAGCCTGCGAATTTTCATCTTATGTTGGGTTATTTATTATAGCAAATAACCCCTCAAAGCGATTATATTTACTGTCCATAAATAAAGTAGTTCCTTCCTTAAATGCTGTACTAAATAGTAAATTTAAACAATTTGTTTCATTATTTTGTATACCTGGAATGTTTCTAAAATGACTTTATAAATACATACGTAGCATCACGTCTTATTCCCATAGGACTAGGTAGAGACTACGTACTTCCACTTATCACGATTCTTGCATATCGCCTTTGTTCCTTTCATTCTCATTAAACCTTTCTTAAAGGTTGTCCCGCCTTGGTGGTCCCCTTCCTGCTTTTCCATTCACTCTTGACTCATAAATCCCTTTTGTCAGTCTTTCATTCATTCTCTCTCCGTGCCCAAAACCATCAAGGCATACCTTTTTATTTATATACCAATTTTAGTCACTACATCCACAACGTTCTTTATGACAAAGTATTAACATAGTTGTAGAATATTTGAATACGTTGGAACAATTGTGCTAGTACTGGTTTCCGTAGCGACGGTCCTGACATCTATTCCCAAAAGGAAAAATTTAGAAAATCATATTGATTTCGCTGGGTCTGTATTTATGAAAGGCTTCGACCAGCAAAGACGTAATGACGTGCAAAAAAAGTTGCGTTCAGTACGAAAACATAAGAGATAAATTTCCTCTTACCATATTACCAAGACATCATATTAGACTATATATTCACTTACCACAGTCATGCGCTAACCTGTTAGCTATGAAAAATATTTGACAGGATATTTGTAAATGAATTCGTTTTCTAGACAAGGATTTGAGCACTCAGTTATTATTTCACAGAGGAATATTTAACGAGCAGCATTTCAAAAGGTGAAAAGCAATGTGTTAGTGTGTATTGCCTTTGTTATCACATTATCTGTTTTACCTAAACGAATTGCGGAGGCCGTTATTTGTTTCGACATATAATTAGAGAACGTGGTAAAGTAGCCTTCTAATACTAAAGAAGATATTCAAAGTTTATATCATGTAAGTAATATCTGGCCTTTGTTTTATACACGTATATGTTATGTGCTTAATTGCGGAATTCGTGTTAGTTTTTGTCCTGTTTGTTCAATTAATATCATTGTTTTATTTTCCTCACGTTATTTTAGTTCTGAGTTGCTACGAGAACAAAGTGTGTAAATTGATGTAACAAGTTGAAACATTTGCGTGTACAGATAGTCATTTGATTGAAATAATTTTGTTTTTTCTTTTCCTTAATAAATATTTGTTATAATTTTAATAATTTAATATTGCACTATAAAACGTAAAATCATGCAGGTCATAAAATTGAAAGAGCTTTGAAAAGTTGATAATAACATGCATAGTTTAATTGAAAAGTAAACTTAATGCATAATTTTCGCCGGTAAATTAAATCTAGTAAAAATATGTAAAAATCAAAGTCAACTCCCGCGCTATCACGATTTTTAAAGCTTATATTATAGAATGAAATTTTTAAACCTTTACGAGCTTTCTATAGATGAAACTGTAAAAGTTTTCGCAAACATGATTATATTTGCAAAAAAAAAACTGTTGACATCAAGTATCATCTACTGCAATAAAAAAAAGTGCGTGTGTACAAAGAACACATGTCAGAAGTCAAACTTCTTTGGCAAACTAACTTTTAAGTCTCTTTTATTACTCATTATATAAATGTAAAACTCTAGATTTTCATTAAAATATTAAAAGTGACGAAAGTTAGTACAAATAAATTTAGTAATTCAAATCTCAAATGTCGAGTGGTAAATAAAAATGCTACGTGTTTTTGTCAATATTAGCAATTATTAATTAGATTTTGTTTTTGAATTTGAAACTTTAGAAAAGAGAATTTATAAAATATTTTTATTTTATATTTTATGAAAAATAGTATATTAAATTATTAAATGACGACTGACAAATTAAAGTGCCACATGTTATTTGTAAACTACCTCATATTCAAACGAATTAGCATAAAAACGCTGCACATCTTCGTGACGCTAATCACGCGTTACATCTGTAATAATTTTGCCCTCATGCGCCTAAAGAAGTTTCAATTCAAAATAGTATTTTAACTGAAATGAAATATTGTAGCAGGAATATAATATTTTCGTCAAAAATGCCTTGTACAAGATTTTAAGTGTTTATAGTAGGTATAATATTTATTTAACGGTCTACTATCAGTCTACTAAAGCAATATCTACGGAAAAGAGTAGTGAAACACTGATAAGTAATCTTTATTTAAATAAAAATAATCAATTGCACGTCTGACAAATATAATATCTTCATAACTTATCAATACGTTTCATCTTTGATTAAATAATAATTATCAGACAAAACATTTATAAATTTATTTTAAGAAGATCTAAGACCTTAATTATATTTATTATAACAATATTTACTTGTGCAAAAAATGAATGTTGTTCTTATCATATTGTGTTTATTTAGAAAAACATTATGTTATACCCTAAGTTTGTCATTTTATTATGTGGGGTTTAAAAAGGTAGGTTTTAGTTCGAAAGTAGTCAATTAAAGCCAAATAAGGTATTACCGTACAAAGCCAAACTTAATTAAATACATTGAAAATAACTTTAAAACTCTTACTTAAGCTTTCAATGGATCCCAATGCACAATAAAGTTCATTTACGAAATATAATGTAATGCTATAGTATATTTTTACAAAAAAAATATACATGATATTTTACTTTGACTTGAGCTGCTTTATGAAGAGTATTTTATTAACTATAGAAAGTTTGAGCAAGATAAATATAAGTCTAAGTTATCAGTAGGCATTGAAAAAATAATGATTGGATTTCGGTAATCTGCAAAGAAACATACGAGCTAAAAACACTTGGAAGTAATAGATATACAATACTGTTTTATTTATATGTAGATAAAGATCTGTTGTCACGTAACCTTCTGTTCAGTTTACGTTAAGATATCATTCATGAGATTCTTAATGTGGCATTGATATAAAAAAGGTTTATATTTACTGCGCTGATATCTTATTATTATTTGAGATTACGTGGTTGAAAGTGATAATATTTCTGAAATAACAAATGAGAAGTTGTGATCGCCGCAATAATTTTTTATAATTATTATCTATTCAAGTATTACTTTAAAACAGGGATATAACATAGCAATTTTATATAAAAAGTGATTTGCACTTGTATACTATACCCATTAGCTTGTTTAATGTTGCCTTGTAGCAAGCAGTGGAATCTTGTGGCAAGTTTTCAAATCATATTCATCTTATAAATGACAAAGACATTTATGAATAACTCAAAAACTAAAGGTACGAGGGATTTAGCTTACTCTTCTAAGAACTTACAACAAACTCAATCAGGCTTAGTGATCCAAACGAATAAACGAACGATATACATGCCAAGCTGAGTCACTTATAATTCGGATAAAACATTGGCTTTAAAACTTTATATGGTCTTTGATATAGCCATATGAGAAGCAAACATAAATTTTCCTTTGTTAATATTTCATAAAAGGCTCCCATTGTTTCAAGTATCGATATAAAGTTTACTCACAGATGATAATGCAACTTTTTGTTATATAATCATTCATGCCAATTATATATAGTGCTACCCGGAATATGTTTTTTCTTTTCTACGTATGGATGAACCGAAATTAATTTAATTGTTTTTAACGATCCTGGTCAATTAACTGCTTACAAAAACTTATTTTTTATTAAATATGTACCAGTGTTTTATAAATATCAATATGATTTCAATGGCAGAACATTTTTTAATTGCTGTTATATTATTACCCTATGGTTCATTATATATATTAAAATCCCGCTAAAACGAATACGCCATAACGTATACGAATATTTAAGCCTCCCATTAAATCCCTTCAAATTCTCAATACGCCCAAAAGTTGTGACAACTGGTAATAATAAATTGTAAATATTTATTTTAATTTTATTTTGTGAGATGAAAATTGGTATAAATTATTGTTATAATGAAAAAATAGTAATAGAATTGATACATTTGAGGGTCTCACTGGCGCAAAAAAATTCGCTTCGCTAGTAAAGGTTTGGAGTTCGATTCCCAGTGAAGCATCTTCTGAAAATTATTTTTAAATTTTTTCTGGGACTGCTGTGATGGAAAGCTTCGGCCGTGGCTAGTTACCAGGAGCAGTTACGGGCAGGAGGAGTTATTAGCAAGGACAAGACCCCAAGAATACGATACGCTTGTGGCATAGAAATCATAAGACGTAAATTACCTCTTACCGGGTAAACGTGATTCCATCTTTCTTTTTTTTTAATTTCCAACAGTTTAGCACTTGACTGAGATTTCACCTGATGATGAGTTATGATACAGTCTAAGATGGAAGCGCGCTAATCTTGGTAAGAGGCAATATACCCTTTTCTACCCAGCATCGTATCTGAACAGAAATCTCTTTGTTTGGCGGTACGTTTTTGCTGGTAATTTAGTTGCTAGCGACGTCCGAAGCCTCCCACTAGACGACTCAGACACTCTAGAAAATACAATCTTCTAAATTTGTCTTACCGGAGATCCAACCCGGAGCATCTGCTAGCAAGGCGAGTACTCGTACCACTGCGCCAGCGAGGCCGTCAATTTTAGACTGTGTCATCACTTAAAATCAGTTGGGAAAAATTATAAATAAATTAAGATTCCGCTCTCGAATTCGGAATTGTTTATGTTATATTAGAAACTATTAAACTATTGACTGATTACTCAGGTAATTAAATTAAAAGCCTTTCCTTGTGACGATCTCTACGTTACAAGCGGAATGTTTGTCTCAAAGCATACATTAATTCGAGAATTGCAAAAAAAGCACCGTATATCCGAACTGGTTACCAGGTCACTTTAATTTTGATTAGCATTTTATTTGACATACAAACCTGATAACTAATCTTATAAGGTATATGCAAATCGCATTATATATACAAGTGATAAAAATCTTTGATAACATTATGAATATCGCGATGCTCTAATTATACTATCAATAAAACTTTCCAAAGTTTTATTGTAACTGATAAACAGCTGTTAAATTGTCTGTAAATATGAAATCGCTGCCCCTATTTTTATTATTAAAATTTAGTCTTAACATTATTCCTTTATCCTCTTATCTGTTAGTTTATATGTTTGCTTGTTTCAGACTACACAAAAAAGAGTGCAATAATTTGCTAGTTAATATTGCATTAAAAATAGTATGAATACAACTTTAAATAGTAGAAAATTTTACAAGGATTTAAATAGGTTACTATTTCACTGAATTATCGACGAGAACAGGAAACGTTTAGTGTTAATAACGATATTTGAACAATGCTATTGTCATTTATACAATTGTATATAAATATTTAGTCTCTTGTAACAGCCATTTCTATCTTGAAATAAGATAAGCAAAATTAAGGGATCGTTCAATTGTAATGATTTATGCATTTGATGCAATTAAAAGTACAAAGTACACGTCACAAGTGCAACTTCTTTGGCGAACTAATTTTTAAGTCTTGTTTATATTTGTACAAAACTAAAGCTTTAGATTTCCGAGACTTACGAGAGAGGGAAAAAGGAAGATATGTTAGGAATATAATGAATTTAATTATCACTAGAATAATATCGAAGATTAATACAAATAATTTATTGAAATCTCAAATGACGAAGTAAATAAAAATGCCACCTGTCTTTTTTCAATGTTAGAAATTATTATTTAAATTTAGTTTTTGTATTTAAAAAAAGAGAACTTATGAAAAACTTTTATTTTATATTTTATGAGAAATAGTATATTAAATTATTAAATGACGAGCGGAAAATTAAAATGCCACATTTGTAAATATTAAAATGAATTAGCATAAAATGCTGCACATCTTCGTCATGCTTTCATCTGTAAAAATTTTACCCTCATGCGCCAAAAGAAGTTTCACTTCGAAAATATCCATTTCGTTACAAAAGTACATAGCATACAGGTAAATAATTATTTAGGTTATTAAGAATTTCAGTGTTGAATTTAATTGGTTGTAACTTTACTCTGTTCATACAAATATTAAAGGAACTTCAAACGTACACATATACAATGATTGTTTACGTACATTACAATTTAATAACTATATAAATATTGTGTACATACGCGTTTGTGCGTATGATTCTATTTTGGAACTGTCTGGCTCCAGCGAATTGTGTGATAGACTCTGACGTGTCCCTTATAACAGTTTTGGAATGAATTCTCTACTAGTATTTAATGAAAACCTGTAAAAATATTTACTAATAATATAATAAGAACGTAACCTTTCTTTCTAACCAATAGTTTTAAACCAATATTGATTTTTAAGAAAATATGCATGACAAACTTGAAACTTATCAGATTGTTAATAATCTTTAAAATGTATCGATAAAATGTATTAAAAAACATCACAGACGATATAAAAATTTAACTTTTATAGATACATAGACTCAATTTTCTATCAATAGCGAGATAAGTACTTATAGAAATCAAAGTTTTTATACAAAATTTCAAACGGCATAATTTTGCTCAAAAACGATAATTGTGCAGCGAAATTGGTGTAATGACAAATGTTCTTTATATTTATTTCTTTTTCCATGATACATAGTTTGGTTTTTCATCGTGCCACTGGCTTCTGACCTCAATATATAGATGAAAATGGATAAAAAGTCGGGAGTCTCACCAACCGCTATAACTTGACTTCTTATAAGAAAATAGCAGTGCCCCGCGGTTTCACCCTCGTAGATACCGACCTCGCGGCAGTGGAAAGTCTACTAAGACGGACCATAGATTTATTTTCGTTAACATAAAAGTTTTATTTCACTTAGTTTTTTAGATTATTAGATACACACTTCCATGCATAATCATATCAATATACAGATTGTACTATACAGCGAATATTTAACTAAAACATTCTTACGTAGGTAACATTATTTACGTAGAATTTCCGACATTAGTCAATTTAAAAATACTCTACAGGTATTGTAAAATTCTTAATTTCAAGGAGAAAATGAAAGAATTGTTTAAATCGCTCCAGTAAATATTAGCTTGATAAAAATAAAAATAGTATAGGTATATCGGTAGGTATCATTGGTATCCTTGGAATATGAATTAACTCACCGGTCGCAGGCTCAGTTATAAGGGTCGCTACAATTTTCTAGTGATTGACAATTGAAAATCCATTATATATTTTGAATGAAACGTCCGATTTTAAGAATTTAAAAAGTGTTTTTCAGGTATTGAAACGATCTTTAATAGAATATCATTCAATAGGATAAGGATTACTACAGAGGTATGAATTTTCGGCATTTTATTAACTTTAAAAATGTAAAAAAGTAGGTATAGTGGCATAACTGCGGTAGTTGGATATATGATATCGCGGACTTTTTTATAGATATTAATACCTTCTATAATATTGTAGAACATTTTTTTTCTTCTACCATCAATAGCTTTTCCAGCGCACCTGATTTTTTGTGACCAATTTTTTCATACCTTGGGTTACATTAATCTTATGTTTTTTTTAGAAAGTAATACAGCCTATGTCACTCTGTGAAAATTGCAGCTTTCTAATGGTGAAAATTTTTTTTGAAATAGGTCATCTAGTTTTTGTATATACAAAAACACAAATGTTACCTCCTTATAATATTAGTTTAGACAACGGATAGCTTAGTTTTATATGAAAAATGAGACAAAAAAAGGAAATTATTTATTGTATTATGCGAACAGCGACATTTATTTGTTTACAAAACAAAATCATATAACTCTACCTAAGTTCGTAAATCCCTAAAAATTCGATGGGATTGACATAGTAGCGATTGTTTATGAACCAATTTCACATTTCTGAACAGTTATCACTTTGAAAATCTCATTGAAGTTAATCAAAGATTTTGAAATGGTTCATCATTAAATATGTTACAGTCGGACATACATTTATCTACATAAAACATGATAAATGAGATTCCAAGTATTTATTAATGTGTGTATTTGAAATTAATTAAAGGCGCATAGTTCAAATATTATCACAAAAATGTGACCGCATCGCTTCTAAATTAATATCAATCTGAGTTGCTGTAAATTTTGTTCATTGCATACAGTGAACGTATATTATAAACCTAATTTAGGATAGTTACTCAAGGTTACAGTAATTGAAAACAACATACAGTGATGGCTTCACTTTTTATTAGGTTAGAAAATGTTATAAATGTTAGATAATGTTAGGGAAGAAATGTCGTTCGAAATGTTTTATATAAATCTTCATATATTTGTCAATGATGTATTCGAATGCAAAAGGCTTATCACATATAAATATTACAACGATTTTGTTTGTTTATATTACAACGATGTTTATTTTACTAATACTAAAGACGAGGCAAGAAGGCAAAGACTTTGGATTTTTTGTTATTTTTTACCTGCCTACGGAATTTTCCGAGTAGAAATAAGTTGTTACTGTACATATTAAATATTATTACAATAAAAACATTAGGTGTGGTAATTCTATAGCTTAAATCGGTCTTAATGAAAAGAAGTTTTTATAAGGATCGGAGTAAATTTCCGCGAAAACTTAGAAGTTTATCTATAATTTTTTATGGATTCACCTCTTTTTATAAATTTCAAAAATGATGACTAATTGTTATTAGCTTTTTATATAAAATTTTATAAAATTTAATATTTCAATCGTAAACATACTATAATTTCGTAAGTATGTTATTAATACTTAAAAGGTGTACGCTTAAATTATTTTGAAAAGCTATTTCTAATGTTATGTTCATAGTACATATTAAATAATATATATAGAAATTATAGGATTTTGCGAAAACAAACGCAACAAATCTGCAATTTCAGTACAAAAAGAAACTTTATTTGTAAGTTTAACCATCTTGGAATTTACAAAAAATATCTCTTTAACGTTAAAGGCTTATAATGCGACACGTTTCGCGAACATCTTTTTCATGTTCGTGTCACGATTATCTTCTTAAGATTTAATAGGTCCATCTTTTTATCACAAAACACATGTTTACTACTCTATTAATGTTGTATTTATACATAAGTATATTATCCCAAGCAAATCATGATTTCTAACAATAAGAAGGTAATTGAGATTTGTTTTTGTAGAAATAAGTAATCATGATTATTGTGCATTTAATAAGTTGACATCTAAAGGTAAATTAGGATGTATGTGATATTGTACAGAATGTTATGCCTTATATTGTTTAAATATGTTTGTTTTTTTGAAAATAATTTTTAATATTTTGTTTATTATGTGATATCCTCACGTTTCGACACTTTTTAGTTACAGTTACAGTTTTCATCATCAATGTGAGTTTACCTTTAAATAAATAAAAATGATTTACATATAATAAAAACAATATACACCGAAAAATCGTTAAATAAATTATTCGATAAGAATAATTTCAGGTTAATAAAATGTGTTGTAACGTTTAAGCCCAAAAATTGCCATCTATAAGAACAAATCATTTTCAGACAATCCGATACCTTTTTGCCCTTTTTTTGTCTATATCATTAGAAAATACTTTGCAACATATCTTTAAAGCTTTTAAGACTATTTAATTTCTGTATAAATATAAAAAGCCACATATATCTACGTGAAGACAAACAGTCCTTATCTAATATAAGTTTATTATTAAAAATGTCAAGATTGTTTATATGTGTGTTTGTAAGATATTTCCAGAAGTAATAACGAATGATGTAATAATAATCAATTAATATTATGTGGCGACAATATAACGCAAGGAATGACATGATTATATGTGCTAAGTTGCTCCAATCCGTCAAGTACTGAGCTAAGAATCATTTTAACATTTAATTGTAAGCATACACATAAGAACTATTACCAACAAGCAAAGTTAATTATGCAATATAAACAAGAATATTTTTGCTTGTTTGGGGCAATAACAATAGTTTTTAGATAAAGAATTTTGTAATCAAATATTGGGAATAGAAAAAATGGTCTAAACAAACTTGTTTTGCGACAAAAGTTATTGATACACGTATGACTTTCTGACAAGCATCTGGAAACTATTTATTATAGATATAAGCCGAACTAACAGTGATCAGTCAAGGTACCACGAGATGGTAGCTTAATATATTAGCTAGTTTTTCATTTCCTTAATTTTACGCATGAGTTCGCGGCTTCACGTATATTTCTCTAATTTTTATACGCGTGTCAATTCTAATAAATCTTTTAACAGGCTGTCTTGGTAATTTTTTTCAAGTATAGTATAGCTTCTTATTGTGTTTGATAAACCTCAAACTAATTTTTGTTCATTTACATAACTTTTATTCTAAATGCACAATTGCAATATTCAATTCTATGTTCATATAAGATCTTTACCTCCATTACGTTTAAAATTTAATAAGTATTCAAATACAATATAGAGAATATAACATAATATAGAGAAAACATTATAAATTTTTCTTTAGATTTTGTAATACAGATATTAATCATAAGAATATTGCAAAACAAAAGTTTCTTTGTTTAACAGAAATAATTTAGAGGTATGTCAAACTAAATATACCTTCTTACGCAACTTCCTTTCTATCAGATTAGTGTAAAGTGCACTTTAGAGTGCAGTAAACTTATAAGCAAGAGTATAAATATGTGATAAACAAATTGTATACATATATTTATCGTAACATCATTAACCGACAGGACATAAGAGTAAAGTTTATCGTATAATGTATTCAGATTACAATGTACCATATAGAACATGCGTCACCAGTTCAATCCATTAGTGGGTAGTATATGATTATGCAAATGTAATATCAAATCTGAATTTTATGAACAATATTGCTGTAATTGAAGTCCTTTTTTAAAAATGTAAAGTTATTTAATATACTGCCAAACTAATACCTACACTAAAAAAGGATAATGTAGGCAAAGTGTTTCAACAAGACACTTGTTGATATTAACGGGAGTCATGTAAAATATATTAATATTTATAGAAATTGTGCTTAAAGCAACATTTTTTAACCTTAAAATTCAATTAATTCCATTTGATAGATAGCTCAACAAAAAGTAAATGCAAAAGATTAGCATATTCACTATCATGCAAAGGTTGGATTTTTATCAAAATTGGTTTTTCTCCTAGAGCAATCTTTTAGGACGAGTTTAGTAGCATTCGCACTTACGGAAGAAAATATATAAAGATATCACATTCACTTCTGACACCTGTCATATAACTATATAACAAACCACTTCAGTCACCCGTTTGTGTCATGTAAGAATGAAATGATTTAGAAATTAAATAAACAAGATGCCTAACAAGCATGTCCGTTTATTGAATGTGCAAAATTTGATTACCTGTAATTTCTCCATTTGCCAACAATGTTTATATAACACGAAAAGGATTAAGCTTTCTCCAAACGTATAGATTCGAAAGCTGTCACACATTTGCTTAATCCAAATGCGTATAGTAGGCGGTTCATTGCAATTATTGTTTTCCAAACCAGCTGCATTTAGAGAATAATTGTTTGGAATTTCATAAAGAACATCCAATTTTATTTATTTATGTACGTAGTGAAATATATTCTAATATAAATAAATCGCCCTAAATATAGACGTGTAAGATACACGAAGTGATGTAATTTCATGAAGTGATTACACTAGATTTGTTTTACAATTCTCTACAATTAAGTCATATGCTCCCTATAACCTTGTTTCATTTTCAACCTTTATTAAAATACTTTTATTATTTTCAAGTTCAAATACGGTCATAGTAAATGACACTGTCTACTAATACAATTTATGAAGTTAAACGTCTTTTGGCGCGTTAGGGAAAAATGATGAGAGTACATTTTTAAGATGCGCGCGCACACCGTCACAAAAAACCGACACTGAAGTTGGCCATAGTCAACATTTAAGTCTTTTAATATGTTATAACTATATAATACCTTAATTATTTTATTATAGTACTTGTTAGATATATTGTGACATAGAAAATATCAACGTGACATTCTTATCAAAATTATAACTTTCAGACTCAACTATAGAAAACAGATTAAAAAATATTTATATCCAATGAAAGTTACTTTACGTTTATTATATTCGAATCTTTGCCATGCATTGAGTGAACGAATGATGGATGTATTTGATTTGACTAGCAACAAAAACTACAGAGTGGTTTAATGGTTAAAATTTCGAAGATACTAACTATTGCTTATATATTATTTTGCACTTTTTTATGCAATCAAGCGTGTATTTCAATAAGACATTAAATAATCGCACTAAAAGTTGTACTATCCAATGATAACTTAAAGTTCCAAGACAAAGTTTATGCATATTATTGTTTGAAAAGATTTTTATCTTGTTACGCCAAAGAAGTATGATTTGTAACGTGTGTACCTAAGTACACACACACTTTTTTAAATTCATGGCTAAGGAATTTACTTGTTTAATTTACGTTATTGAAAAGCGAAATCATCTACATATATAGAATCGCCCAATTCTCTAAAACATAAAGGCATTGTTAAATGATTGTTTCGTCACTGATTCAGCAAATTTTGGTTTTGAATATAAACCGTACCAGCAGCTCCGTGATCCGTGATGACTCATGCTACCGTAACTATTCAAAGTAACAAACAATTATTAATGCAAAATCGACAAATCTAAACGAGGTTTTTACCAAGAAAACGTTACATCGTTAAATACGTGTTGTGCATAAAAACATCCTACGAGACAATACTTCTTTAATTACTCTGGCAAAGATGCAATCAGACATTTTGTATTTACGTCGTAAACGTGGCGTCAAGGTGAGATAAGTGGCTAAAATAGGAATTTATTTACTTTCGTATATAAACACTAGAAAATTAGGCAGTGTTTCACTGTGTCCCAAAAATATACAATAGAATTTTGCATTAGCGTGGAAATTTCTGAATTATACAAAGCCTACATTATTTGGTTAAAAGTCGGTGAGGGTCCCGTTAAAATCGGTTTAGCTGTTTCATGACAAAACAGACTGTAAAAACTTTTGGTATGAGTATTTATCGAAAGTATATAATTTTAGAATATCAAATAATATAGATACAAAATATCATAACCTACAAAACGTGTCTATCACCTTAGCAAATGAATTTCCAGCACACAAAAAATAAAAGTTAATATTTTGTACATGTATGAGTCATGATCGGGGCTTCAATAAAGCAACAATATACCTGAGATGATGCTAAGAAATTCGTTCTTAAACAACATTGTATATATACTACTTTCACTAAAAGAGACATATTCTATTAATAATCACTCTTTCAAAAAAGATTTACGTAATTTGACCATGTATTTGTTACTGGAACTAATCAAAAGCACAGCTTAAATTATGCAAACGTGAGCGGAAAACATTTACTGATATATTTCTCGTTAATATCTCACATATATCACTTCAGACACTGCTATGAGATAATTGTGACATTACTGCATCTACATGAATTATATTCCACTTAGGTCTTTATATTTTTGATTGAAATCGTAGAATAAATATAAAAGATTGCAAAGGTATTCTGCTTTTATAATATTCCATTTAAAGTACATTTTTGTAACCCCCATTAGCAACGGCGTTCGCGACGGGCTCGCTTTGCTAGCACATGACCTTTTTTTTTTAATCACTGGGAAATGCTTTTTCCCACTAACCGGGAGTGTGTGACTCGCTGAAACCAGAATACCCACTAAAACCCAGCACATCCCTCGTCATCCTTGGATAAGGTCACTAGAGGATCCCATTTCGCATGCCGACTATAACACTCTACAGTTTACTGAGGAGAATAGTGGAACACATACCTGCGCCTATTGCTACCCAGCCTCCTTTTACGGAGAGGGAGGGCATCAGCAGCATCCTCCCTTTGCCTCTCATTAGCCTCCTTTAGCGAGATGACGGTTTCGCAAAAGAAGGCGACCACCCTCCATACAAACTCTCTTGTGAGCATCACATCAATTATGTTCTCCAAAGGGAGGTCTCCTCGGACCAGCGATAACAAGATATGCCGCTGGGGCGCCCACGCCGGACACTGTTGGGGAACCAAGGTCTTGGCTCCACTTTTAGATCAATGCTCTGTCGGTGAAAGCCCTGATCCTGCGGACCTGGTCATTGTTCGGTTCATCGCGAACGGATGCACTCCAATATCCCCGTATAACTTTAACCGCCATGACCCTCTGCGGGATTCGATTCCTGGTAGAGCAATTTTAGAAAATTGTATTTTATAATTTGAGCCGGGACTAGTAGGAGGTTTTGGACTTGATTAATTACTACAATACCAGTAAAGACGTGCTGCCAAGCTAAAAAAATGTAGCAAGATTCTGTGTGGAAACTATTATACCTAAAATATCTGTTATCAGGTTAGTGCGCTACCATCTTAGACTGTATCATCTCTTACCATTAGGTGATATCATACATTAACCTGTTATAAAAAAAGCAATTCATATGTAGTTTGATGAAGGCTTTAGTGAAACTCTCACTCTTTGCACATCTTTACTTATCTTACTCTAGACATTTTAAGCTTTGAATTTATAGATTAGATATAAATTTTCGTTTAAAATATCCCTAACTGCAGGTTTAAATCATATTTAAATCAGAATATGTAGGAAGTAACGATGTAGTATGTTAACGTGCAAATACTTTACAACCTTCAGTGAGCATCGATACTTAATTTTTAAAGGTTTTCCGAAGTACCTTGGGTTAAGTCCAAAGGTCACCAAGATATATCGGTGCAAAAACCGTTCAGTGCGGAAAGATGTTACGAATTGTCATGATATATTTAAACGTCCAGACGTCATTTTTAGATGCATAAGCGTTAACTCATGAATAATAATCTGAAGGTCAAACTTAACATTTCTAACCTAAATTACAAATAAGTATTTGTCGTTATTATTCACAAATGAAATACCAGAAATAATATAATGTAATTCAAAAATAGAAAAAATGAGTGTATACAGACGATACCTGATAGGTTAAAGAGATCTTTTCCTAAACTTCAAATAGTTCTTGACTTACCTATATGAAGGAATAAAACAATTATTTATATGGAGAAGCGATTTTAATTATTTTGAAGGGAAGAATAATAATGTAAATGCGTAACGAAATAGAGTTAAAAAGAAACGTGTGTGTACTTATGTACACGCTTTAGAAGTTATACTTATTTGGCGTAACAAGATAAAAATCTTTAAAAAAAATTTTTTTTTTTTACCTTATTCTACGTTTGTTGAAATAATAAGCGTAAACTAACTTTCATTGGATATAAATAGTTTACAATCTTTTTTTTATAGTTTAGTCTGAAAGTTATAATTTTGATAAGAATGTCAAGTTGATATTTTCAATATCACAATAGATCTAACAAGTAATTTAATAAAATAATTATGGGTATTATATAATTATAAAATATTAAAAAAACTAAAATATTGACCTTAGGTCGGCAATGAATCGGTGGTCCCGTTGGTACTGCAGGTGTCCATGGTAATCACTTGACATCAGATGGCTACAAAAAAAAGCTAACTTCAGGGTGTCGGTTTCTTGTGACGAAGAGCGCGCCATCGTAAAAATTTACTCTCATCATTTTTCCCTTACGCGCCAAAAGAAGTATAACTTCAAAAGTCCGCACGGTTTTAGTGATACACAAATTATCACAATTGAAATTTGTTTGCACACTATTGTTATACATATAATTAATTCTTTCTATGAAATAAAAACAGAGACAAAATGTCACTTTCTTGCTGTAAAAACTTTGATTTAAATTGCTTCTAACAAGGTAATAATTTCTATCTGATTTGAAATTGTAGTCCAGTTCTGTAATTCTTTTGTGAAAGTTATATTAAATTTTTTTCTATTCTCAAATGAAACATTGATTGACAGGGATATTTTTGTTGTCATGATCCGTTATTATAAAGCAGAGAAAGTCCTAAATTGAATTCAAGAGACATTGAAAAGCTCCTGTACGTCAAATCTAATTTGTACTTAAAAATGACCGGTTTGTGAATGAAGCGATTTTTTTTATTTATCAAGATATTGCGGTGAACGAACGGCCGGCCAACGGTCTGATTCTCTTACTGCGAAATCATTTCACGTGCACACGGAAATCCTAATTTAGGTTGACTGTCATGTTATATACTCGTACATATATGATAAATGTAACAAGGCACACTTTTCCACGTTTTTTGACATTATTAACTTACATGTGTCCTGTTTTGTAAATTGTTTCATGAATTACGTATGCACACGTATGTTAGTTCAGATAAAAGATTTGTCAATTAACTCTTTGATGAAATGTCGAGTACTGTAGTGAGGAGACTGTGATGACTTGAATAAACATATTTTGACTTTGACTTTGCAAATTCTTGACCTTGTTTTTTATTGCTGACAGTTTAACGCTTGACTGTGATCTCGCATGATGGTAAGTGATGATACAGTCTAAGATGAAAGCGCGCTAATCTGGGTAAGAGGCGATATACCCATAATGGTTTCTACACAGCATCGTACCGGAACTCAAATCTCTTTGTTTTGGCGGTACATCTGATCTGGTAGGGTGGTAACTAGCCACGGCCGAAGCCTCCCAACAGACCAGACTCAGACAAAATAGAAAATACAATTTTGTAAATTCGCCCTACCGGGGATAGTACCCGGGGCCTTTGCTAGTAAGGCGAGTATTCTCACCACTGCGTCAGCGAAGCTGTCGAGTATACACAAACAAACTTCATGAAAATCGGTGAAGCGGTTAAAAAAGATTACTATAATAAACACTGCGATACAGACTATTGTATATTGATCGTCAATTAACTAATAATCAAAAGGTTTTTATTTATTATTTGGCTTACTTAAATGTTTAATTATCAAGCTAATTTTAGCAAACTATTTACCATATTATCAAAAAAGCTTTCTAAATCCTTTTCATTAAATATTTCATAAATAATGCTATTTTACTTGAATGATATTTTTCGTTACATTATAAGCCAGGCAGTAGTAGTTACAGGTTCATTATTAGTCCAAGTTAAATTTCGATGCAAAATTAATAGAACATTCTGGATTATCTCTAGCTTTTGTATATCTACATTATAACACAGATTTGCTTTTAATTTATTTAAATCCTGTCCATATGGAACGGTATCAAGAATTGCGGTTGTATTTCCGCATTATATTGTCTCCTGAACTCTTGTGACCCAAAAGCAAACATACCCAACCTTTAAAATGTTCAACTGAAAAAGAAATTAATAGGAAATCTATATGTATGCTAGTTGTCCCGCGCAACTTAATCTGTGTACATGTAAAAGTTTGATTTAAAGTATAACACTATCTGTTTAATATGTAACATAATTGACAGTTGAACTCTTACGTAACAATCTCTCTATATGAGAAAAAGAAATCTTTTTCTTCGTCTTTCAATAAAGGCTTTCGGTTGGGCCAATAAGGCACAGTTTAACTAATCTTGATGATATCTAGGCTGTTTTTATCACAATAGGGAGTACATTTGTTAGAACTGAAATACCATCTACAATAAAAACAAATTGGATTTAACAACCGTATGATGGTTAATCTACAACAGCATATACATCAAAATAGACATCAACAATCATATGAGAAAATAGATAGTAAAATACGTTGATAGAATTTTTTTTCCTTAGATTTAATAGACTTACATATTAGCTTACAATATGGGGAGAACACAGACATTGAATAACACTCAACGTTTAAATGGCGAGGATTTTTAGGGGGAGGAATTCGTATAATTTAAAAAAGGTTTTGGGACTAGAGAAAAAATATGAATAACTGATCCCTCATCCAACGACACAACGAGTGGTTTCGAATTCCCATTTTAGTGAGATGGACTGGCGCGCAAGCCTAACCAATGGGTAAACGACTGATGGTTGTAATAACCCATCGAGTAGCATTTTTGCAAGAGAAAAACCAGGATTGTCGGGGTATATCTGGTGGATGGCCAGCATAATACTTCCCTTTTCCCTTTATGGCTTTTTGACTTCGAACATTCTGCATTCCAACTCCTGTTCAAGGCTAATTTCGAAATTGCACGCAAATTTCGGCTATAGTTTTGTAAATGAGACTAAATGCCTACGTTGCAGTTTTTGCATCTTTTACAATAAAGCCTATCTTATGTAGACATGTATTATATATAGAAGAGAATAAAATATTGCAAGGGAAAAATACCAGTCGCCGTTATCATTAAATTTTACACACATCAATATCAGAATTAACATTCTTCTCCGGTAAATATAGTATTGCTTGAACCGCAGAAATAGGCAATTCGATAAAAACAATGGGTGTTGAAAATTGAAGGCTGTAAATGTGTAATGAAAAGCGTTTTATAGTATTTGTTAAACAATGTGATTTATGCCTAAGTATCTTTTGTTTACGCCTTCATCTAGGCGATTTCTCTTTTTAGAATTGTTTACAATGATCTATACTTTAAACATCACTATCGTAAATTCTGACTGCGAGAAATTAAGAGATTAATGTTTATTTTGAAAAATGAGGCATACAACGTTGTTTTACACAAATAAATTACTTTTAAACACCTCAGTTTTTTATAATATATATTTCTTGATAAGAAAAGTTTGAAGACAAATTTGGCACAAATAAAGATTACCTTTTCAACGGGATATTATAAGTACATTACAACTTTTTAAAATTTATATAAATTATCCTGAAAGAAAATGTTAATTTTATATATTTGATAACCTATAAAGGCGGGCTTTAATTGAACTTCCATATATGCAACTAAAAGACTTTACGAAGTGTTCTTACTTAGTTTTAAAAACTGATCCGTATTAGATTGTTGTTTTAAGTCCCATAGTAAATAGAATAAACAATCGCTGGTAGTTAACGTAAGTGTTATTCAAAGAAACGTAAAATCTCGAAAACAACCTTGTTTGTTTGATTTAATATGATTTTGCGCGCACGAGGTATTCAGTTTGTAAGATTTGATCGCTTGATATGTTAATACTTTAATGATATAATTGTATCCTGTCTCACGGTTATTTCTTCTGTAAACAAAGCTCTATAATAACCCGTTAGGACGGAGATGTAATTATAAATTCATGCGATATGGGTGGTGTCATACAATCCTATAAAGTACTTGATCCTTTCGAGTGTAAATTAAACACTTGTTGATTGTGAATTTTATGCTCGACGAAGTTAAACATAGTTAGAGTTATATTAAGTAATACATTATATAGTCGAAAATAAAATATAACTGGTAGCGATTTATATACTTTTTGGTTATAAAATATATACAATTTTCGTTGTAGTGCTTTCTTGAAAAATTTATTTGAAAGATAACGTTTTTGTTCGAAAGAAATCGTTGATTTTCATCGTCTTTACCTTCATCTACACTAACAGTTGTTCGCGGGTTCACCGCGTAGTTCCTGTTTTCGCCCGAATAGGGGAAATCCGTAGTTAGTAGTTTAAGCATTGCAAAACAAGTCACATTGTTAAATAAGTAATAGTTTTAACGATGGTTAAAAATCCTTTTCGCGTTATCCTTACGAATTCTAATCAGTCACCACTATATTATTCGTAAAACTTTTTGCCTATTTGTTTTTTAATTTATTTAATATGTTTTTATGTGAAGTCAAACATCGTGAGGAAATCTGTAAAACCCTGAAGCAATTCCGGGATAACATACCAAACTATAGTGGTGCAGCGTGGTGGGACTATGCTTTAGAAACCTTCTCTCATATGAATGAGGCCTGTGCCCAACAGTAGGAAGTAAATAGACTACTAATAACCTTTTATATATAAATAACAAGAGTTTTAATATTCCGAGCTTACTGTTATATTATGAACACACGTCAAGACCGCTGATTTATATGATAGTTTATATTTTATCTTGCTGTAACTAGTTGATAGTTGTAACAAGCACAGTGGAATTTACCTGGAACTACCCGTTACTATCGGTATCCAGTTAACCTCGAATTTTCCAGTTATTTATTCGCACAAAATGTCTACGAATGCTGTTTCAAATTAATTGAATAATCGTTGGCGCCTAACCAGGATATATATTAAGTCCAGCCATTTTGAATAAGCATTTATATAATTATCGGGCGTTGTCTAAATACAATAACATTTTCATGCAAATCTATTTAGACATTTTGTTATAACAACATATTCTTTTAGTGTTAAATGAATCAATCATTGTAATAGATATTACTCTAACTTAACATGCCTTTTTCGTATAATTTATTTAATTTTTTTCTTTACAATTTCTTTTAACATTAACAAAAAATTATAACACTTCTCGCGACGACAATATAGTATTTTGGTCTAAAGTATAAATATCTGCTCTTTTCTCTTTCTAAATTAATAAACTATCCGATCGTTGTGAAGAGATTACGTAATCGTGGTCAATTAAATTTAGCTCTGTAGTAACTATAAATAAAATTCAAATAAATAGGTCATGTGTTTAAATAGATTGTAAATTATTTAAATTATAAAGTGACTGTTTTAAATCGATACCAGAGTTTACAGTACAGTTTCGGATTCTCTGGAGCATTGACCCACATTCACAGAACGGGACACTTGGCAGACGTGGGTGATATTTTAAATATAACACACTTTACACATATACCATACCTATTAACCGTATGGCTTGTCGTGGTTCCTTTAGCAATAAGATCGACAATTATAGGCAAGATTTTAAGTTTATTTTCTTATAGCTTCTATTGCCTTACACTGTCCTTTTCCATAGATATATATTGAAGTTCTACGAGTATTTCTGTTTATATAAAGGCGAAATTTAATCCTTAGCTGTATTATAATTTAATAAATTTAGAGACATTACATTTTTATAATAATAGTAGCTATTCCCAGTGGTGTCAGTCGCGTAGGTCATGATCCCTTGGAGATTGGGGTAAATTGGTTATTTATCCTATCGAAACGACCTGAAGACAAACGAAAAATTTCAACAAAATCAGTCGAGCCATATAGGATTTTCTGGTATATAACACGATTGTGATTATGAGCAAATTATATGGATCGTAGTAATAAGACTTGGCTTGTGTACGTCGATTTACTACGAGCGTTTCTACTTAAAGCATAAATATAATGTATTAGATAGGGTTTATAATGTCATAGATTATATTACAATGAGTAATAAAATAATTTGATCGCATAGCAACAGCGGAACTAGGCTACGCAATTTATCTGAGTAGGTTAAATTGCCTAGCAACTTCTATTAATATGTAGAGATATAAAAGATTTTAATAATTACACTTACCTATATTAAAGGCAACTGCCTCATTGGTCTAGTGGTTAGCATGTTCGACTTCAAACGTGAGGTCCTGGGTTCGAGTCCCGGGTCGGGCCAATTCAAAAATCAATATTGAGTTTTCTATTTAAGATTTTCTCAATATTTGCCCGAAGTTCGGAAGTTGGCGGTGTGACCCACCCCCGTGCCTCGGAGAGCACGTTAAGCCGTCGGTCCTGCGCCTGTTCTCTCTCCGGTCGTATCAGGATTCCCGTCACATCGGACTATGAGAGTGAAGGAATAGAGAGTGCACTTGTGTACTATGCCTGCCAATCCACAGAGGAGCAGCGTGGTAGGTCTATGCTCTAAAAACCCGAGTGAGGAGGCCTGTGCCCAGCAGTGGGACGTTAATGGTACTTACCTTACCTTTTTATATTAAAGGCTTTAGTTTACATTTTTGCGAATTTATATGCCTTATCATCTTGCAGGAACGATTTCACTGCTTTTGAAAAAGAGTAACGTAATTAAAGGAAATTTACTTGAGAGCTGTTTGAAAATGAAACAAAACGAATCATCCAATGATATAGTGATATTTTGTGAAGCCACAGCGAATTTTCGTCAATTTTAACACAATTTTATCTTGTGGATTTAGCGGCGTCCATAACTAAAATTCTGCATCGTTACCTTATCTCACAGACCCACTTTTTTTAAGTAAATGCTCTGTCACACATATTTACTTTTTATTAGTAAGTAAGAAATCAATTTGTGTGACATTTGTGTGAAAAAAGTAACCCGAGTTGCTTGTTATAATAGTATATAAGATCAGATAGTCTGCTAGTTGTCAAATGTCAAAACCAGTCCAGCCGTTTCAGAGATTACCGGGAAAAACATAAAAACAAACAGACAACAATTATAAATGTTTTAAATATCAGTATCGGCTATACTATCATAAATGTTTAGTGAAATTGATTTATCGGTATAGATTAGAGTTTTAAATTTATTTGTTTATATTTGAGGTTTTTCTAAGTGTAAAACAATTTGTTCTCGTTAGTGTTTAGCCTAATTAAAAAATCATTATTACATCATATTATTAAAAGTTATTTTTAAATTTAAAATAGTTTATTATTTATTAAAAACGATACCTACATTAATTGCTTAGTGTGAGTCAGAATATTATTCATAGGTAACGATGAAAATATTGATGTATTGGCGCCGTTGAATGATTCTAAGAAATAATAGCGATAAAAATATAATTTCAACTTGCAACGTACACTTTTGTTTCCTTCTTTGTTTTTTTTTAATTTTCCTTTTGCGTGCAATTTACTTACATATAATATATAAAGTCAACAATAAAGATATGTTTATAAATATAGTGAGTAAAGCAGTTAGTTCTATATTGACTAAGCTTCTAGTTGTAGAAGGTATTAAAAATATTGACTTTTAATAATAATAATAATAAGTTTTATTCAAGGCAACTTTTGTATCTTTAAAGTAGTCATTATTAAATAACGACTTAATAATCTTAAATGATGGGCTCCTTCGCACAGTGTTATAAGAAGAAATAATAACAAACACAGTTTGATATCTTTTTCATTACTTTACAATATTAAAAAGAGAGAGAGAGAGAAATAACACTTTATTGCACACAAGATAAAAATAAAAAGAACTATAAACTAAGATACTTATTACTAATTATAGTGTGCAAAGGCGGTCTTATTGCTACAAGCAATCTCTTCCAGACAACCTTATTATGTTAAGAAGCAGACTAAAATAAATAATAGGGCTTCTGCCCTATTATTAGAATAGCGCCAGAAACTTAAATATAATATATGAAAATTAATTTTTATTTATAATTAAGATATTTGTTAATGAAATATCTACATATAATATATACATTATATACATAAATATCAATATATCTATAGATAAATATATAGAGAGATATGAAATAAAAAATATACAATATAAAAAGGAAAAGATATAAACGTGTTATTCACAGCAGTTTCTAGCACTAAATAGAACTTTAATTAATTCAACTAAGAGCATTCATTCCCAAACCTATTTATCTAACCCTAAACATTGCAGTTAGCTTTATTTCAATAAAGGTTTTGAATTTATTAAGTGACATCTCTTATATGCTGGATGTTAGAAAAGTATTAAAATCTCAATCATAAACAAATGGCATTAAACTTTCGTCGACTACGTTTAATATACAACCGATATATATTAACTTACATCATTATGAGCATTATTAAGTTTAATTAAATTAATCTACGTAATTTTCATCGTTTTATTCTGAAGCACCTTTCTCTTTAACCACATGTACGTAATTATTCCAGAAGAACAATTTAGAAAGGCTTTGTAATCGTAAGCCTGTTTTTAAATTGAAGACTTTTACTTTTGAGACTTCAACTTTCAGAAGCTACACTACAATCAGACCATGAATATTATTTGTTTGTTCCAGAATTAATATTGACAGATTAACCAGATTAGGGCTTGCTTAGTTTAATAAATTTAGTTGCTATAGTATTTTTTTCTTTGTTTCAGTGTCAACATTTTTATCCCAAACATTATGATTTACAAATGGATATTATGATAAGAGTGAAGTGTTGTCAAGAAACTAAAAATCCAAAGTGACGTAGTGGTGTGGTGTCTGTTTTGCTGCGTTCCGTTGCTTCCGTTCCTTATTTTTAACTTATCCAAAAATGTCTGATAAAACAACATCGTCCGTCGGCCCTAGAAGTTTTGAAACCATTTCCGAAGAAGATGGAGAGTCGCCATGGGACAAACTATTGGGAGATGTTAAAGCTGCTGTTCCTACTATAATTAAAACTAATGCGTCAAGTGCAACAATTTCAAGAAGCGGTGACGAAGTGGCTATTCCCCCAGAGATTGATTTGGAGGCAAATAAGTTGACGCGATCAAAAAGTTTGAATCAAAGAAGAAACAGCAGTGGCCTGCTCAGTACTATTCCCCGACAGCTAAGACTCTCACTAAGAGGTGTGCGTAGCGAACCTTCCAGTGTCAAAGACGTTCCAACTACTAGAAATGATAGTGCCCTTAATCTCCTTCTTAGGTAAGCATTATTTGAATAAATACTTCAGAAAAATGTACATACAGGTCACATTGCAATAACTATAGATATACATAATTGTGAAATAAATGTAGATGCATAACTTTTGAAATAATAAAAGAAGAAAATTTATGATATTAGTTTCGAGAACTTAGATAAGATGTTCAAGCCATGATATCTATATGTCCATAGAATAACTGCGTCCGCCGTTTAGCACGCAATTTCACTCGAGTATTCTCATTAAAAAAGGCATGGAGGTCAAGAACAACGGCGCCCACATGGCTTCGTTGTCGCCAGGGTTTATTACTTCTTTATCGACCCCGACTTTTATAATTGCCATTTCGATAGCCTGCACTTATCTTTACAATTTCTTCATAAAAGGTTTCAATTCGACAACAAACTTTCTAAGGTCATTTAGTTCCGGTTTCAGGGCTTATATTTTTAATAGTTTTGCACATATGCTTTTGATTTTAAATTTATATTCATAAGAAAATATTTAGCAAATAAATATATGGGTCTATCAAAAATGCCACTGAGGATTTTTTATGCAAAATCAAGCGAAGGAAACGGACGTCCTTATTTTAACCGCAGTCGGTACTGGCTTGCAGGAAATTTGACGCCACGGCAAACTCTACCAAAACAATGCTCCTTTGACAATGAATATCTTGATGTAGCCTCATGTTTATTGATTATTCATGGTTACACTACAACTTATCCTGTTGCAAGTATTGCACAAAATTAATCACAAAACTACTATGGCGGATTTAAAAAATCCTCTAAAAATGCAGTGATAGTAACGTTTAATAGTATTTAAACAGTTTAAATATATTTCTTAAGTTTAAATTAGCTGAAGGTCTATAAACGAAAATTCTAATAAAAACTTGACAATCATTCAGTTTATTTTATAGATTTAATTGTTACATTTATTTTAATACGTGTAGTAGTAAAATATTTGAAATTGTATAATTACTTTAAATAGTATAAAATGTTTATATTTTTATTTGCTGATAAAAGCATTTCAAAATATTTAATTATGACCATTTGCAATCCTAAACTAAAATTCTGCTCAATTGGTACGCTGAGATATGTATACAAAATAATTATAATAGAAAACTAATAATCGCCCATTTTATATATATATATATATATATATATATATATAAATATATATTTGCATGTGTGAAGTCTCGGCACGATTATACCAAGAACATCGCGAGGCCGTTCACTTCCTTTGAACTCAAACTTACGTGGTGCCATAATATGCCATTGCGCACCATAATATGCTTATTAACAGATCGTCATCGTTTAGTTTCATTTGCCATTCCCATGATACCTATTTATACATAAATAAAAGCTAAAATATTACCAGATCCTTTAACTAAACAATTTGGTAGACGCCAACGTCATATTTGCAATAAAGTAGCTCTCCTATTTCCTGTCTAGTTTCTGTTTAGGGACGTATGCGGCGGAAATCGATTTCTAGGCACGTTTTCTAATTTGATCGTAAATATAGATCTCTTGAAATTTATCATGAAGGCAGTACGTGTTGTTATCGCATTGTTAATTTTGATATTAACCGCGAGGAAGTGGAATGCATAAGAATTTGACCTTTTGCATTCATACAAAATATTTATACATACACATATTCCTTATATTGTTGCATGCTTCTTATTTAGATTTTAATTTTAATTTCTTTTTTAAACATAGTAAAGCTTTTTATTTGTTTACAACTTTAAACTATTATAAGCATGAAGTAAAATAAGAACTACAACAATAATGTGTTTCTTACATCAACAAAGAATAGATCATCACTATTTAGAACTATTTCAAATTTTTGTCATCATTAAATATAGAAGTTAATCATTTGTTTAATATTACATATCTTAAAGATTTTTATGTTCTTTAAAATATTAGTTGAACAACTATATTTTAAATTTATAACTACCATCGATATCCTATCGACAAACTGTACCAGGGCAACTCTACTTCTTTCACTTTATTCATTACAAATCAGAAATATTTTTAATATAACAAATAACACCATTTTAAGCATTAACTAGGAAAATTCTTTAAATAATCATAATGGTTGTTGGAATCATATAATAACGGACCACGTGCCATAGAAACATATGCATATCACGTTGATGTTTGGCATTCGTCTTCTTTCCGATAAGCCAATCTTTTCTTCCTTATACGTGCAAAAGTGATAGAATTAATTTACTAACGTTTATTGACCATCTATATGTTACCTTAAAGGCATATACGAACTCCTAAAGTGGTTAAATCGCGATTTTTCAGTTCTCCAGCTAGAAAATACGTATAAAAGACATTAACAACTGGTCTCAGCGGCTAGACTCGCGTAGTCCCCAATCTCGATTAATCCGTACTCAGTAACAATGCGAAAGAACACTTTCGTAAATTTTAAATCAATCGCTTATAATTTAAGATCTCTTGATAAGGGACTGAGTGAGTTTTAATGGTTTAAAATCATCTTCATATTACTGCCATTTCAATTAAACAGTTTGTGCAAATAAATAAGTTAAATGGTTACATAGTGTATAACGTATATATAGATGGAAATTATTTTATGCGTTATACGAGTATACATATATCGCCTCTATACCTTAATTCCGACTAGAAATTTCGAAAAATCATATCTTTTTATCCATAAATACAATGTTCACGTTGTTACTTTTTATACGTAGTAGTAATTATGTAATACGAGTAGAAATTACGCTTTCATTCCATTCAAATCAAATCAATACAATTATTTACGAAAATAACTTAAATATGAATTTTAACGATACATTACTAAAGTAAAGAGGCATATATAATTTTTTTGCAAATTTATAAAGTACTTTAAGGTCTATTCATAGACATTATTAGAAGATAGGGAAAACAATATAATATTTCTTTAAAATATAAACTCATTGGATTCATTTGTCATACTGTTTAACAAACATGCCAATTCATTTTATCACGATCACGTGTTTGTGTTCTTCATGAATTCTTCACGTTTCATTAGTCCCATCTTGATTGTTTGCGTTTCAGTTTTGTTTCGGACTAATTCTGTCAAACTCAAATGTTTAGTGCGTATTTACATTATCTATACAATTTAATGTGCAATTTCGTAAATTAATGGGGAGTGGGAACAGGAGGTTGAAAAATACCTTCCTATTCTCAGGCCTACCAAATATAAACAAAAGAAAAATTGTAAAAATCGCTTAAACCGTCTCGGAGGAGTTCGATAACAATCTCTATAACACGAGGTATTTGTATATAAGAAACCATTACACATAAAAATCGTTTCCAAATCTGAGTTCCAAACCGATGCGATATATATTGAATAACATTTTATATATCAATAATAATTTATTCATTTAAACAGCAAAAGTAGTGAAATACACAACTTTAATACAAGAAATAAAAACAAACTCGTAATTCCATATTTCAGAGTGAAGAAGTTTCAGAAATCATTTGTCGGGTGGAGTATACGTATTTGTAATAAGATACCGCAATCAGTTTTAAATTTACCTCCACAAAATTTCAAGATATATTTCAAAAACATACTACTACAAACATTATAATACTAGCTGAACCTGCAACTTCGTGGAATGTTTTTTTGGTAGCATTTTCATTAATTTAGGCAAATTATTTTACAAATAAAAAACATACCGCACCGCACTTTTGAGGGTGGAATTTCCTAAAATTTGCTCTTGATGGATTCCATTACGTCAAACAAAAATTCTGACCATTCATGGGAAAATTAGAATATTTTTGATTAACACCCCTTCAACCCCCCTTGCGAGTGGAATTTCGTAAAATCCGTTCTTAGATGTCCTCTGCTCGGCAAAAGGAATATTCCTACCAAATTTCAAGTCTCTACGCTTTATGGTTCCAGTTGCACACAAAAGTTAAATATTACACATTATAACTTACAAAACTGTCCTTAAAAGAGTTATCACTTTGTTTCTTGCCGGTTTCTTCACAGCGCACTCAACTTTCCGAATCGATGGTAAATTTATTATCAACGGACAGACTGCTGACGATTTGAATTTACTGGAATAAATAATGTATATGAATAGAAAGACCAATTTTTAGTAACAATGAACTGACTCACTCTTCCCGTGATGTCAAAACTGTTTGAGATTAACTTGAAATTTATCAAAGTGACTCCTTTTTCAATGTAGCCGGTCACCAAGTACGAATTTCCTCATATTCCCACATGATCAGGAACTACACAGTTTATACAACAAAAATTCACGAATGTTTAAATAGTACATACAGACTGGCTCACTGTAACTACGCTGTCATCTGTGTAAACAAGTAATGATGAAATATAGTGGGAAACACAGTGAAGAGCTGTACTTAAGCGGTTTGCGCTCATATCTATGAATTAATTTAATTCCATTCATTAGTTTCTTTTGTATTTTGACGTGTTATTACAAAATTGACATATTTAATAATTTTATAAGTGTTTAAATAAATAAATCAACAAATTTTTATAAAATATAATCAATTCTGCCTCTAGTCTATCTAGTGCTTCGCATGTTTGACTACAGACATGAAGTCCTGGGTTCGGGCCAATTCAGAAATCAACATTGAGTTTTCTATTAAGATTTTCTCTTTTAATACAGTCAATTGCTACGCCATTAAGCACCAACATTTTAAACTCATTACATAGTAAGAAACTTTTATATCTTTTAAGCTTTCCATAGATTTTTTTTATTGCTGATTTACTTGCGTTTTTATTGCTGAGTTAGCGCTTGACTGTGATCTCACCTGATGGTAAGTGATGTTACAGTCTAAGATAGAAGAGCCCTAATCTGGTAAGAAGCGATATAGCTCTTATGTTTACTACACAAAGTATCGGAATACAAATCTCTTTGTTTGGTGGTAAGTCTTTGCTGACAGGATGGTAACTTTTCGCGGCCGAAGCCTCCTACCAGTCCAGACACAGACAAATTAGAAAATACAATTTTCTAAATTTATCCCACTGGGGATCGAACCCGGAACCTCTGCTAGCAAAGCGAGTACTCACACCACTGCACCAGCGTGCCCGTCAGATCATAAATAGGACATTATTAATTGTTGAAATTTCAATAATGTATAATTAATATGAAAAAACTGTCTTAACATTCAGTGTAATCCACTAAGAGTTTAAAAAATATATTTCACTAAATTTATATCATTACAGATTGAAAATTTATACAAAATATATATGTGAATATCGTGTGCTAATAGTAGGAATTGAATAGATACTATTTCTTTGTCGACTTTCTTCTTCAAATTCTTCGAAGTTGCAGTCACTTTTTTCCTTGCAGATGCAAAATTAACATTTATAATAGAATACACTGTACAACTTAGTCATATATTATATTTGAACAATATAAATGTCGTATTAACTTACATATTGATACTGACAGAAGTTATTTATTTAGTTATATAAGTTGAATAAATAGGTAGATATTTTACGTACAATTTTATACGGCAATTATTTCGCTATAATAAATATTTCTAAATAAAGACGTAGAACTATATCGGGTTTTCATTGGAAGCTATTTGCATTAATATATTACGCAAAACAAATATGCTTAAATATATGATACGTTTTTTTTTTAAATTCTGTAATAGAGACACACTCCGGTACCGACAGCAACCTCACAAAATTTACTTAATCTCGTCATCGTGTGAATCATTATAATATACAAGTTGCTTAAGGCCATGTTTATATGGTTATAGTGAACGAAAAACTAAGAAAAGATTTCCTAACATTGTACAATCAAATAAAATAAGCATTTATTTTAAGAATATAGTATTTTATGTATGTCGGAGAATAAAAGAGAAAGAGGAAGCATGAAGCATAGGGGCGTAGGGTTCTCCGCCGACGTCGTCATTAATGGCATCCATAATTTTCATTTCCATACTGTGGGCGTTGATGGGTAATGTTGGTGCAATCAAACACTTTATTAATTCAGATTATAATTTTCAATCACTTAATGTTCCCGATATCAATTTACACAAGCTCATTAATAATAGCTAGGAACGCGACAGTTTCAACAGTCGACCGTTCCGGCAGACCGCCACTCGAGAACTGGAGAGACCTGCGCCGGATTGTCACTTATTGACTCTGCCCCACGCCGATTGACAGATGGCGCCAGCTTTCTACAGACTATTGCACTCTGACATGTATATAAATAAAACAAAAAATGTTTTTACAGATAACTATAAAACCATGCAACTGAACCGTGCTATAAAACGTGAGTCATTGAAAAGACGATAATGAGGAAGAGTTTTAAGAACACAAATCTCACTCTTCCACTCCACTCATCACGAGATTTTTTAAGTATTCGTGATTGATATGAGATTTGACAAAGTGATTCCTTCCATTCAACCCTGTGTCCCAAAACGGTTTTATTAGAAAAGCAGATGGGTTTACACCTAAAACTGACTCACCTTTTCACACACTTTTCACGTGTCTTAAAAACTATGCGCGATTAATTTGAAATTTAGCAAAGTGGAGTCACTTTCCATTCAACCCTGTGTCCCAAAACTGTTTTATTAGAAAGGCAGATGGTTTTACACCTAAAACAGGCACAATTTTTCACACTACTTACTATTCACGTGACCTCAAAACTATACGCGATTAACTAGCAATATAGACGTTTACTAAGTACATATTTCCCCATATTCCAACGGGATCACGAATACGTGAAGGTCTGCAATGATAAATGAATAATTGTTAATACTTCACAATTTCGCACATAATGACATATACGAGTAAACGTATAGATAACAATGCCTGGCATGCCTCATACTGTCTTAATAGTTTAGGGAATCGCGCGCCTCACCACAAAGTCATATTTTGTCGGAAAGTGTGGTTTTTTTACGACCCATGCGTTGTTTAAGATCAAAAAATGGCAGAAGTGAAACTTCTTTAGTAAACTAACTTTTAAGTTAATTTATACAAATCTAAAACTTAAGATTTCCGAGACTTAGAGGGAGGAGGGAAAAAGGAAGATTTGTTAGGAATTTCATGAATTTAATTGTCATTAAAATATTAAAAGTGTCGAAAAAAAACAAGTAATTTATTGAAATCTCAAATGACGATTTTTTTGTTAATATAACAAATTATTAAATGAATTTTATTTTTGAATTATAATTACGAGTGGCAAATTAAAATGCCACATGTTATTTGTAAATATTAAAACTACCTAAGTTTCAAACGAATTAGCACAAAAGACGCTGCATATCGTCGTGACGCTAATCACGCGTTTCATCCGTAAATATTTCACCCTTATTAAATTAGTTTTATAGTAATTGTAACTTTAATTTTTTTTTTTTGCTTATAAACCGAAATTCTAAACATTAATAAATTTTAAAATAATATAAGCTCTAAATGATCACCGGGGATCATTATTATACAAATATAGTTGCATTCCTTAGGAAGTAACTCCGATACAAATAACTCGGCCCATAATAGGTTAGGACACATTAAACCGGCTGACATTATGTAATAATTATTTCACGGTCACAAGCATCCATCAAGAATCATTGAATAATAACAAAGTATGTCTATATGCGTGTCGAAAATGTATTGATATTTGATCATTTGGGCTAGTCATTTATTTGAATATATACTAAACTAATATTTTTGACTAATATTCAAGGTTTACAGTGACCTTAAACATATAAAGGAATATAGACTTAGTAAGCCTTTATAAAATTATAGAAGCTTTAATAATATCCAATAAAGTCACTCAAATCACCAATCGATCTTATCAAATATTTTCCACGTGCATTTGTAGTGCAATACTTTCCAACTAAGATAACAATCAAGAAACATGAATCATCTCAAGCAGTCTAAAATTCCGACTTAATTAACCTATTTATAGTTATAGAAGTTTTACTAATATCCAATAAACTGTGACTTCACCAATCGATCTTTTCAAAGATTTTCCTCGTTCATTTGCAATGCAATACTTTTCAACTACCATAACATTTAAGAAACATGAATCATCTCAAGCAGTCTAAAGAACCGTTGACGTGTTCTTACAAAAAAATCTTGCTGCGTACAAAAAATGCCGTTGTCATGAATAGTGGTTATTACCCTTATAGATAAATAATAATTTCGGAGACACCTTGACGCATGTCGACATGGCAACAGTGAATAAACTCCTGTTTGATATAAGGGCGAAATTGCAGAGTGAATTTTAACCACACACGCTTCTTGTATCGTTTTACACGTTCAGTACATTACAGACACGTGACTGTATTATATAAATGATTAAATGTGTCATGGAAATCATATTTAACTGTTTCGCATATGAATATAATAAGTTCTTTTTAAATTTCTAATAATAGGTAACATTTCGCAAAGAAAGCATTAAATTTTTAATATAACAATTGGTCAAATTTATATTTTACATTATTTCGCAACGCCACCTGTCAGGGAATAGCACGACTACTGTTATTTAACAAAGAAAACGTCACTGAAATAGGATAGTAGCTATAATACGACTAGCTATTTTGGACTCACATGTCACCAAATTGAAGCGAGTTGGCAACAGTATTAGCCTTGTCGAGGACAAAGTTCATTATGAACTATTTCATATTTGTCTAAAGCAAAAATTGCAAATACCTGGGGTATATTGCATACAAAATACGACAAAGTATATTTAATATTTGTTAAATCTCATTATGCTTCGTCTGACATTAAGAGAAAGAGTGGGATTTTTATTACACACCACAAAATATGCCTATAAAGTACACATGTCAGAAGTGAAGCTTCTTTGGTAAACTAATTTTTAAGTCTTGTTTATATTCATACAAATCTAAAACTTTAGATTTCCGAGACTTAGAGGTAGGGAAAATGAATATATGTTTGGAATTTAATTGTCATTAAAATATATAAAGTGTCGAAAACTAATACAAACTAATTTATTAAAATCACGAATTGATCGAAATCACTCAAATGACGAAATGTAAATAAAAATGACACGTGTTTTTTGTCAATATTAGAAATTTATTAATTAAATTTTCTTTTACAATTTAAAATTTAGAAAAGAATTTATGGTTAATTTTTATTATTAAATTATTAAATGACGAGTGGCTTATTAAAATTCGACATGTTGTGGTTTACATATTAAAACTACGTAACCCTCAAACGAATTAGCATAAAAAACGCTGCACATCTTCGTGACGCTAATCAACCGTAAAAATTTTACCCTCATGCGCCTAAAAAAGTTTCACTTCAAAAACGGCAACAAGGCGGTCTTATCGCTATGTACCGATTTCAACGAGGCAACTTAATTGGTAATATGTTGTAGCTATCTTAAGATATAGATCAGGTCATACTCCATCAAAGAACACCTGATGGAAATATTGAACTCCTCATATTTTTCCATTTGTGGAGTTATTGATGATTTTCTGCAATGCGGTAGCACCACGAAAATACTTTAATATTAATTTTAATGTAGGCTTCTGTAACTGAATCTTGGCCTCTCCTTTATCAAAGAAGGCTAACACGCTGTATACAGAGCTATGTAACTAATATTAATATTGTAAGATTGTTTTACACAAGCATATGGAACAACACTTCATTATAATAAGTAAAGATTTTAAAAAATCCTTTTTGTTAGCTATTTTGCTAAAGAGAAAAATGGGTAGAGCGTGGTGACAATATATACAATACAATACGCTAATATAATATAAATAAATATTACCTACACAACGGGGATTTTACATTTCAGTGGAAGCTTCAAGACAAAATAGCAGTTATTCTTATACATTATGATATAAACTATCTGCCAGCGAAAGTCCTTTCAAAATCCAGACAAATAAATATTAAAAATTGACATTTCTGCGTAAGTAGATGTTTAGTATATGTTATACACAAAAAAAAATTATACACCAAATAAAGACCATGATTTGAAAGAACCATTTATATGAAGATTACCTTATATTCACTTATCTGCATCTATAAATCGTAAGTTATAACTTCCTTGCGATATCAATCCAATGTAACGTTTGATAGCAAACAATGTCTGATGTAACAAACAGATGATCTTAGTTCATGGTCACAAATACGTTATAAATATTGCCTATAAATATGTATAAAAAACATCAACATGTGAAAAGGAAGTTATTCATGAATATATATCATTATATTTTAAATGGTTAACCAGGTAATATCTAAACCTTTCTGTATTGTTAAAAACATTTAAAAATCTTTAGATTAGGATAATAGCTTTATCAGCCTGGTACACCAGAATATCCAATGTATTTAAGAAATGTGCTTGAAATTGAACTTTTTTTTAATAATTTTAACATTAATGTGTTTTGTTTTACAGAACATTGACTAAAAAGTAATGAATATGTAGTTAGTTTTGATAACTACCGGGTTGGTAGTTCGTTCAGCAGAGTATCATCCATACATGGGGGCCCGTTAATTTAAGTAAACAAAAAAAATTAAATATAAGGAACGTACAGACATATTGAGCCCGTCTGTTGAACGGACGATAGAGCTGGCATCTATTGAATTAGAGCAGTTTGTTATAGTAACAGTGTACTCGTATAGGCCCCCTTTTGTCCAATTTTGAAGTTTTTGAAAAGTTTATGGACCAGGTACTATCCATAATGTTGAAAACAAACAAAAACAGAAAAAGTTAATAAATATCATAGGATTTGCGTTTGATACTCGTAATTATTTCTTTAACATACATACAATTTCTTGTATGGGAATGGGAAATTTCATCCCCTGTAACGATATTAATATAATAAGAAATGTGGTCGGGAAAGTTTAAAATAAGAATGTTGACTTTACATAAAATACAGTGGAACATAAAAACTAATACAAGATATACCTTTACGTTACAAATACATTAGTCTAAAATCTTTTTATAACGAATTCTTAATCAATGCACAACATAGAAAGTGTTATTGACATCTATTTAACGATCTTTACATACGTATCCTATAAATTATTCTTCTTTAATTTTACAATTTTATTCCGCAATTAAATTTGTCTCAACAGATTCAGAGATTTTAGATTCTTCGCAAGGCAGTTACTGTGTTTGATGTAAAACGAATGGTAGATATAATAAAACTTTATAGTAACCCAGTCATTTGTATAACAAATATTTTCCAAGTCCCATCAGTTATATAATATCAGAACCATTGTAAGTCCTAACAGGCTACTATAGAGTACAAGAACTTGCACCTACCATTGTGCCAATAAAATAATAAGGTCACTCACCCTCTCAGGGTGACTGATCTTGGGCATCTCATTCAATTAACATTTACTTGCAGATACTGAATTATGCGGCGCCGAAGTTAACTGTATGTAAACAATCCATTTTAAGCTCTCAACAAATAAATATACTACTGGGAAACAATCAAAGTTTCGGTACCGATAATTCCGTTGGTTTATATGACGCATGATCTAATCCAGCAACAGCTGATAATCCACGCTCTACCTATTTTTCTTTTTAGCATTTTATATATTATTTTACATTTTATTATTTAGGTTGAGTAGTAAATAAAAAAAGCCACGAAGGTCTAGTGCTGAGATGCGTGGATTCTCGATTAGACAATTTGCGGTTTCGAATCTTGGGAAGGGTACCCTTTTCACCATGAAACTAAGAGCAACTAGCAAATTTCCAATGGCCAAAAAAAGTAGACAAAAGACTAAATTAAGAAAAAAAAATTGAATCAGCTATTTTATTCCCAACGTCTTAATGGATCCGATTGTTATTAACATTCAATTCATGGTTCAATTCCTTGTGAAATGTTATACTGTGAAAGTTAAACTATCTCTTCCTACCTTTCTTTGTATTCATTAAAGAACTATTACTACATCTGCGAATTTGTCTACGGAAAAGTTCTGTTTTCACAGCAGAAGAAAAATTTCAAAATAACAACATGATGAGTGAAAGAGTGACATGAATGGGCTAATACCATTTTTGCATTAGTGATTTTCTTATGTACCTGCATTGGGAAATATCGGAGAAATAGTTTTAAAGTCTATAATGGATATTTACAGACTTATTTTCTGAGTTTTATAAGAATATATATATAGACTTTACAGACTCATTTTATGACTTTTATACGAATATATATAGACTAAGTAATTGAAAGTAAATCATAGTTGCCACATTTATTTTAACAATATGCAACAATTTTCATTGACATAAATACTTGTAAATATACGGTAATTGGCAATAACGCAAGTTTTCCGACATTTTCCTTTTGCTCTTGGCAAAGGCCAAAAAATATACATGTTGATGAGCGTATGGGAGAAAACTCCACCTGTTTTATTTCAATCCGTATTATTGCGCCTTTTCTAACGAAGTAGTAAATTTGCTCATGTTTGTTACTTAGACTATAAGTTAAGTATAAAATTACACACTTTTTGCATGTGAAAACAAACATTTGAAAAGTTCAGAATGTAGTTTCTGAACTAATTAAAGCTTACTGGGCATGCTGGGCATGAGTCTCCTGCGTCATATTAGAGAGCTTTAGAATATAGACCTACCACATCTCCAATGTGGGTTTGCAGGTTACACATACCCCAGAATTACTGCAGATACATAACCGAGATATGCATGTTTTCTCAAGACGTGTTACTTCACCGAAAATTTGCAAATGCACAATCAAGCACGTAAGCAAGAAAGTAAATTTCCTTTTATAAAAATAAACTTGAAGTGCCTTGAGGATTAGAAAACATTTAAGCTACCAAACTTTTATTTCTGTTACACACCGAACCTATGAAAGTGCTAATATTTTGCTAATTAACAGAGCTATGATCTTTTACTGTAGTCTTTTTACCGCAATGTGTGAGAAAACTGTGAATCTATAGCAGTTAAGAAATGTAAAATTTTATAGATTTTTTTTTGTTGCGCTATTTTAACCAACTTTCGCACAAATCCTTTAGAATATCTGGATTTCGTATCTACTATTATGTGTATAAAAGCCATGATAACTTAGTTTGTTATTTCTAATTCAGGGCAGCCGCGGGTCCCAATCTAGGGCCGTTACGATAAAGTTTTTCTTGAGAAACTTTGGTGCTTAATTGTTTGTAAAATGCGTAATTGTTCTTTTTTCAATGAAGTACGACGTCGTGAGAAAATTGCACACCCTGGGGTAAATCCAGTTGAGATATGTGTAACCTGCCGACCTACGTTGAGCTGCCTGATGTATTTTTGTTCAAAAAACTTCTCTCGCACGAGTGAGTCCTACTATGTGCAATACTGACACCTTCATAGGCTGCTGCTTCTTATGTATATTGGCCGGGTACATGTATACAGAGTATATACCTTGAATACAATCCATTCATATAAGATATTTTATCGCAATATTTTCATTCTCCACAAATTGCAACAATTGATTGAAATTACACATACATTTTGTAAAGATAAGTTTGAAGTACTTACCAAGGAATCGAACGTATAATTTGGCATGAATATTACCTCTAACTAATAACCGCGACTGTAGTATATCATATAACACAAACAGTTTCAGTAAAACGTCAATCATTTGTCTGGTTGCAGATTAAATGCATGTGGTCCGAGATAAGCTTAGACTTCTTCAATAGATCGAAAAATATATCTCATATATTGAACAACTATGATATAGGTTTTTGTCTATACAAAGTATTAAATAAATAGAAAATTTATCATTGGTGAAATTTAAAATTTTAATATCTCAATATGTCTTTTCGTCACTTTTCGTCATTGATAATTCACGTTCTAGACATGTTTATCTGTTCCTTAATATAATGATAATAATATAGCTGAACGAATATGTAAAAACGAATTATGGGCACTTGTATCTGTCAATTTAGATTAACTAGTCAACTGTCTAGTTCTTTTTATTCTCCGAAAAGACACCCATTGAGGGGTTCAGAAAGTTTGAAGTAGAAATCGAAGCTACTAAATGTTGTGATGTAATTTATACTTAATACATATATAAAAAAACATAAAAGGAAATACAGACTTCTGTTTATATCAAATATAGTAAATCAAAAAGGCAATAAAAGGTTAGTTCATTAGATCTTTGCCCCTATCACGATATATTAAGTGCATCAAACAAGGTCTATTTCGAACAAGAAGGTCGCAAAAGCAATTTGTGTTAATTATATGTAAATTGAATCTATGTTTCCGGAAAAATCATTTACTAAAATCAATTAGAGTACAAAGATATTTAAAAATATATAAAAATGACCTTTGATTATATTAAATTAGTGTTCTGTCTGTAAATAACATAATTTAACGAAATCACCGAAATTAAAGAAATTTCAGCTAAAATATTGAAATAGTGTTTTCCCGGTTATGCGGTTATTTTTTTCTTCACGAGACGCCACTTTTTTCTATTCGTGGCGTCATCTTTTTCCAAAGCTATTTCCATTAGGTTCCTATGGACCCTCGACAACCATGTGGTTTCCATATTTCCTTACTCTATTTCCTTTGAAGCCATGGCTTTCCATGGCTTCGAAGGCACTTCATTACTATATGGACGTTAGATATTCGCAATACATAAGAGTACGATCTTAACCTGGTATGATTAGCCTAATTATACAGAACATATGTACCTAAATCAATAAGCTATTTAAACAGCAGAGAACAGCAGGAGCCTAAGAAATTATAGTGGAATTATTTTTATTGCGTACATACAAAATTGGTTGCACTTTAATGCGGTGGAAAAAAACTCACCTCTTAGAAGTTTCTACACAACACCGTGTTCGAACGTAGCTTATAGAACCCGGGATCTTTGGTAGCGAAGCCAGTACTTGCACTATTAGAGCAGTTAGAGCATTTGCTATAGTTTTTATATACGCTTTCTTAAAGAATTATTTCAGGCATATATTATTGAAATTTTAATATGATCATCCAAAACACGAGGTGAATTATAGCATTAATAATTGTAGACTTTATAGATATACTGCGTCACATGTGATAATGCGTCATCATCGTACATCGTAAAATCTCTGGAGCTATAAAAATTCATCCAGACAATTTTACGCAATCAAGGTACGAGTACGTCTATTTAGATATGAGAAAGTTCAAGTGCCTGCAAGACATTTGCCAAAATACATATACATTGACATGTTAAGGGTTTTTGAGCGTTGTTTAATAAAGTTGTTGATAGACATTACACAAAAAAATTAGCGACGAAGAGGCGCGCCGCGGCGCCACTGGCAGCGTTGGCACGGGACGCTCACGCCTGTGTAGTGTTTGTTTGTGTTCGTCTTTTGCTTCTGTTTTATTAAACATCCGTCTGTCTCAGTACACGACTAATTCTCCCCACAATCAGTGCTAGTTGGATAATTCTTTAATTTTTCTGCGACGCCATTTTTATCGTATGAAACTTAGCTGTGTTCTTTCAAGATGGTTTCTATGAACAATATGAGAAAATTTGTGGTACTGCTGTTTGATATAAAAGAAGTGTTTAGTGAATCTCTTATTAATGTGTTGCTGAAAGATAGAGCGGAGGCCCTGCTGTAAATATTCGTCATTCCTGCAAAAGACACATTCGAGAAAGTCTAAACTAGTAACACTGTTGAAGCGCTGGATACGCTAATTTAACTATTATTCATTTTAACATTGTAAGACCAACAAAACTTTATCATTTGATAGTGAAGTTAACAAGTCGTTAGTGATTAAATAAATTATTTAAGTTTATATGTTCAGAAGGATGTCTGGATTAAAAAGATGCATAAGTCAAGTATCAATGTTTATGACTGGAAAACCTATTAACTCTTCAGAATCGGCCTGGAGAGAAGAGCTACAAAAGTAAGTGCAAAAGGTTGGCTTCTCTGATGTTTTAACAGATAAATCTATCTCTATAACTGTTTAAAAAAAATTACACAGGTTATTTTAGTTTAAAATATAGTGGAAGTATATTTTTAAAAATAACTTAATTGAAAACGTTATTGTTAGTGTTGATACTATCATTGAAGTTATTTTTATATACCTCCACAATTTGCATGTACCTTGATCTTTGGGTTAAACTATTTTTGACGACATGTTTTATGTCATTTTGAAATAATCATATTGCCGGTAGACTATTTTCAACTTATATCATTAAATTTGATCTGGTATTGACAAAATAAAAATGTTTTTTGTACAAGTCACTTGAAAAATCAAGGCCGATATGTTTACTTTAACATAGGGAAAATATAAACTGTAGTATCAGCATTTCTTATACTTAAACTTACTGCTTAAACTTATTGAAATGTGGCGTCATCAACAAAATAACATCTTATTATATATTACTTTTCCGTTTCACGGTTTAGAAAATAGCTTTGATTTTTAAATTTCAGTCATAATATTTGCCCAATTGTCTTAATTTTTTTAAAATAGATTATTCTTGAAATTAATTGTTACTATGCTTCATTATTACAATTATGTATTATAAAGTATTTTTTGTGTAATATACACAGTTGTGTCTCAAATTAAAATAGAAGGGTTAGACGTTTTCCATGTGGTGTACAATTTTTTTATTGTTTTACTAGCAACCCGCCGCCCCGGCTTTGCTCAAGATTGTTGAATAAAATAAGAGTACGAAAATATAAAATCAGAGATTTAATTTAAGAATAAAGTAATAATTAAATAATAAGAAATGTTAATTTAAATATAAATAATGATATAAAGAAATTAAAGTGGTATATAATTTGTTATTCCATGATTGTTATAGAATTTCAAAGCTTCCAAATGACGTATCCCAGATTGCTGACGTTAGTGGTAATAAATTTATGCAAAAAAGCAATAAGACGAAGATGGTTTTATGCAACCAAACTCATAAGAAAATCTTCTAAATTATTCCCGATTTTCTTAATATTTCGCAACGTAGACGAAGTTCGAAATTCCCCAAGCTTCCACGGGGAACAACTAATATCATATACCTGGCAATTAAAGTTAGTTCTTACAACAAAATTGTTATAACACTGATTTTTTTATTGATGACAGTTTTGAGTTTGACTGCGATCTCACCTGATGGTAAGTGATAATACAGATAACTAAGATGGAAGCGCGTTAATCTGGTAATAGGCGATATACTCTTTGTTTGGTTAGCTTTGCTAGTAGGGTGGTAAATAGCCACGGTGGTAGTCTCCCACTAGTCCAGACTCAGACAAATTAGAAAATACGATTTTTTAAATTCATCCTACCGCGGATCGAACCCGGGGCCAGCGAAGCCGTCGAAATCAGTACAATGCCATAAATATTAACGTTGATAAAAGGAATGTAATAAGATAAACGATTCAAATATTATCAATTTCGTGATTTTTTTTACTTTATATAGACATGTCATTAGCAACCTATGATTGTGCCCACTCGAGTTAAATTAATGCATCATGATTGCGGGCGGTCAGCAGTTCAATTAAGGACGTAATTAAACACTCATGTTTTCATATCAGTATTTATTTTAATTATACGATTAACATCTGTGTTTATGGCTGTTTATGTAATTCAAGATTTATATAAATATATCTAATCCATTGGGGCCTGGTAACGAGACGCGTGAATACTCTTTAGAAGTTGCGAGTTCAAACCCTGGGCAAGTACCATTAAAAGCTTCGCTATATAAAATGAAGCTTACAAGAATGATTGATCTTTCCAATACATCAGTATGTCAGTTGCTGACGGAAAACTTTGCAATACCGGGATATATATAATCGACCAACATGCATTGAAGTATTGTGGTGGGTCTATGGTTTATAAAACCTCTCTTTTATAAGTGAGGAAAACTGAGACCAGTAGTAGGATATTATTAGACCTACTTACTTTATTTAAAGAATTGTAAAGTAGGAGATTCGGGAATGTGAATTCCTTTTTATATAAAACTAAGTCAACAAGTCGGTCTATAGATTTATTTTCGGTAACATAAAAGTTTTATTTAACTTAGTTTTTTAGATTATTAGATACACACTTCATAATCATATCAATATACAGATTTTACTTTACAGCGAATATATAACTAATACATTTTTTAATTCGTAACATCATTTACGGAGAATGGCCGACATTAGTCAATTTAAAAATACTCTACAGGTATTGTAAAATTCATTATTTCAAGGAGGTAATGAAAAATTTTTTAAAATCGCTCCAGTAATTAGCTTGATACAAATAAAAACACTGTAGGTATATCGGTGGGTATCATTGGTATCCTTGGAATACGAGGCGCTACAATTTTATATCGATTAACATTTTGACAATTTCATTATATATTTTGAATGAAACTTCCGATTTTAAGAATCTAAAGAGTGTTTTACAGGTATTGAAACGATCTTAAATAGAATATCATTTTATAGGATAAGGATTACTACACAGGTATGAAAAATCGGCACTTTTGTTAACTTTGAGAACGTAAAAGAGTAATTATAGTGGCATAACTGCAGTAGTTGGATATATGGTATCGTGGATTTCTTTTATAGATATTAATGCCTTCTGTAATATAGTAGAACATGTTTTTCTTCCATCATCAATAGTTTTCCCAGCGCACCTGATTTTTTGTGACCAATTTTTTCACACCTTGGGTTACATTAATGTATTTTTTTTATTAAGGATGACTATTTATTTAAAAAATTATATAGCCAATGGTGAAAAAATATTTAAAATCCGTCCAGTACTTTTTTTTAAAACGTTACATACATACTTATATACAAAAATATAAATGTTTCGTTTTTATAATATTAGTTTAAATTTGAAATATATTTCTTTTTATTAAATTTAGTACTTATTCAAAATCAATATATGTATTTAAAAAACAAAAATGTTTCTACCTATGTCCCTTGTACATTTTGAAACCATCTAGTCCATGTTCTCCAAAAGAGAGTCATTGGAAAGGTAATAAAGCGAAAATGCTTTCAGAATGTACTCACTATAGTAAACTCGCTCACTTATTAACGAGATCTTGAAAATTATTCACGATTCACTAAAAATTTAGCAAACTGTCTTCTTTCGCAATGTAGATGGTTACTTGGAATATTATAAACATATTAGATTCTTAAGTCCCTATTGTCTGTGAGCAAGACTTAATAAAATATTATAGCTTATATTTTAGTTTTATGTTTTAAGGTTTTGAACTTGACATATTATCTAAAATTAATTAAATAAATGCTCTAATAATTGTAGAATATTTTAAACTGAAACTTTGACGCTATTGCTTAGTCACATAATTGAAACTAGAATTTTGCAATATGTATAATGTTTCAACAATTACCTCAACAGTAACGTAATTTTGAAAGTTGCAATGGGCTGCAATATCATAAATTAATAAGTATAGTAATTCAAAGTAGCTGCTTTATGTTACATCTTACTCTTGCTTTAGTTTTTTATTAATATAGATTACGAAAAATTTGTGGAAAATTGTCGAATTTACTTTAAAGTATAAATGTTTTTTACTATGTAACAAATTCGTTCGCAATGACTTAGGAATTAGCTCTAATTATTTTTTTATATTACTATATACATCTATTTTCATAACAATATTTACAACTTTTTCAGCTTAAAACAATTTATTTCGATATTGATACAATCTACTTTGCTGTTTTAAATAAATTAATAATTCAATAAAATTATTTGTAAATCTATATGTAAGACTAAGCTTAGTTCAAAGCGACACATACATTAGAGTTCTGGAATGAATATACGCCGTTTTTTAATGATAAAAGTTGGAAATTCGGCGTTACGAAGAGTTAAGAAAAGTTATATTTCCATTTTGTAGTTATATGAGGCATATAAGGATCGCTTTTATAAATTTCCACTACACTGCGAACTCCATTTTACCTCTTTAGATAAACTTTTATCACGATTTAATGGGGATATGGCAAAGTGCTTTCATTTTATTTATATGGCCTTCGCCTAATATATCTGGAGTAGCTCCATAAAAACTTCCATAAACGTTATCAATATTATTAATAATCCACATCCATCAGACTTATCATTTTGCTCCAATTTGATAAATTTGCCAATGCGTATACTGTTTCTGTTGTGTGTTTGTTATACTGTTTCTTTGAACTTAGAATTCAAGTATCTAAAATTGTTAAAATGGAATCGTTCAATAAAATACACGGCTTTTCGGCTTATGAGTAATTAAAGCATCAAATAATCATTGAATATTATTTATGTGAAAATGTGTTCTTGTTTGGTTAGCGTTATTTTTGCATTGTATTGGACTACCGCCTTCCTAATAAAATAATTTTATTTACATACATTATATTTGAATTAAAATATTACAGAAAAATTAATCCCAATTAAAAAAAATTTTGGAAGACTAAAAACGTTTAATAACGTAAAACATATTCTGTTCTAAACAAAGTATGCTATATGTATAATGTTTAATTCAGATGGATAGATAAATTCTATTGCACAATAAACTAAACTAGTAATAAAAGAAATAAAAATTAAAAACATGCTCTAAGAAAATTTGAAATAAAGCAGGCAACGTGTGGCCTCATCAATAGACCTGGTCCAGACAACTCTGAGGGAACTTATATTTACGTCGAAACCTTACATAGAGCATAATATAATACTCTATACTATACGTAAGGATTTACGATATAAAGTAACAAGTATATCAAGAAATGCACAATAAGCATACAAAATAACTATAATACTATATTTTAAATATAAAACATCAATATATGAATGTTTATATACATAACTTTCAATTTACGACTGATGATCAATAACAGCTTACAGTTTAAAGTTACGAAAGTTCTTTCGCGACCTATCCTCAGAAGAGCCCAAAAAAACTCAGTCGAGTATACTATTTTGCCATCTTCTTATTACAATATAATAATAATTTTGTTTATCTAGATTAGAGCCATTCGTTATCTCCCACGCCTTTTTATCGTCTAAGCAACACGATTTTACAATTGATTTTATTTTACTAAAGAATATATTCGACCACAGTCTGGAGGTCTTGGGTTCAAGTCCCGGGTTAGGTCAATTCAGAATGATATTGAGTTTTCTATTAAAGATTTTCTTAATATTTGCCCGAAGTTGGAAAGTCGGCGGTGCTATCCACCCCCGTGCACTTTAAGCCGTCGGTCCTGCGCCTGATCTCTCTCGGGCCGTGTCGGATATCCGTCACATCGGCCTATGAGAGGGAAGGAATAGAGAGTGCAATTTTTTTACTATGCCTGGCAATCTGCAGTGGGCCAGCGTGGTGGGTCAATGCTCTAAAAACCCTCTCTCCTATGAGTGAGGAGTCCTGTGTCCAGTGAGACCTGATGGTCTGCTAGTTACTAATGTAACTACCCTAGAACGTAGGTTTTGGTAGTTAGTTATAGAAAACGAATACAGTTACTCTTAAATGAGATGTTAATTTAATGTTATTTTTCAGATACCGTAATGCCCGATATGCAGCGAGGCGCGTACGCAAGCGCGTCATCTTTAAACATGGAGACTGCAACGTAGTCCAATGGAACGTAGCCAAGCGCAGGCGCCGATATCTCCAGGACATATTCACTACCCTCGTGGACGTGCAATGGCGCTGGACACTACTCGTGTTCGCTCTCTCTTTCATTCTTTCATGGCTCCTATTTGCACTCATATGGTGGTTAATCATCTTCACCCACGGCGATCTCAATCCTCCCGTAAACCCTTCGGAACCATTTGTTCCCTGTCTAAACAACGTAAATTCTTTTACTGGTTGCTTCCTCTTCTCAGTTGAAACACAACATACCATTGGGTATGGATCCCGCACCACCAATGAGGAATGTCCTGAAGCTATTTTTGTTATGTGTTTACAAAGTATTGTAGGAGTATTCATTCAAGCTTTTATGGTAAGATATTATACACCCGAATTTCTTTTTAGCAGTCTTAAGTTTCGTTTTAAGTAAAAAGAATCAAATGTATTATGTTATATTAATATCGAGTCAACCTTATTCAAAATTATGCACAAAGCCCATCGATAGTAAAGTTACATACCAACTAGCTGTTCTCGGTGGTGATACCACGGTAGTTTCCTATCCCGTGTCTATATGGGGAAATAGATAGATAATATTCTTTATTGAACACAACGCTAAAAATAGATTTATAATTACTCAAAATAAATACGTCATTTATGGAGTTGAATTGTCAATTTATGCTATTCTTTGACACGCCTGAATTCACAACTTTTTTATTAAAATCGGTACAGCCGTTTACGAGGAATTCGTGTAGATGAATTTTATAAATTAGAAGCAAATTAATCCGTATATTTATCTGAAAAAAAAATACCTTCCTGTTTACCGCTCGTGATACTTTGAAGAGAATTCTTAGATTGGCGGTTTGGCAGGCTTAGATAGAATGGCGCATAAATGAAAACGCTAAAAGCTCACTTGTCCATTAAATTACAGTAATTTTATCATAAAAAATTATATGAAGGCGATTATTTGTGTCTCAGTTGGCTTCTGTATAGTTAAATAAGATTTATTGGAACTTCAGAGAATTTCATTTCGAAACCAACATTGTAGTTGCTTAGATACAAAGGTTATTTTTGATATAACAAAGCAAATGTATTATGACGATTCTGGAAGGGCTATTTAAACACGAATCATTTAAAAATCTTCCTGCTTCGAAGCCAATATGATAACTTTATATTAAAATAAACCTGGAACTAAGCCAAACGTATTTAAACGTAGCAATGTGTGATCCAGATGCTCTTTTAATAATAATTACCAGTCTCGCATAGGTACTCACTGCTATAGGTTTCCTGTACACTATGTTTAAAGCCTTTTCAAACTTTGAAATCATAATGATCATAAAAACAAAAGAAATTCAGATAAAAATTCTTTCGCTAATCCAGATATAGATGCTCCATATGTGAAATTACATGCAATATAGGAAAATTTCTTCTTGGTGAGCGTCTGCATGGGAAAGTTAGTCAATTTGCAATACTTTAAGTCAATCGGGCGATAAATTGAAGATTTCAGAATGAATGGATCATTTTTTCTTTATTGTATTGATAAATTGTTCGTATTTAAAAAAAGGGTCGTAAAAATTTTGAGTTTCATTTCCTAACATTTTCAGCTTGATCAAGTAATGAACTGAGGAAAAGAAAAATTATTTATTTACAAATCATAAAAGAACTGTTCTAATTTTAGGTGGGGATAGTGTTTGCTAAACTGTCTAGACCTAAAAAACGTGCCCAGACTCTGCTTTATTCCCGAAATGCTGTTATATGCCTACGAGATGGCCAACTGTGTCTAATGTTCCGTGTTGGCGACATGAGGAAATCTCATATTGTCGAAGCACATATAAGAGCGCAAATAATTCGCCGCAAGGTATATTATTACGACAAAGCGGAGACTGGTTAGTGATTGGGGATTTCAGTCAGCACGCTTAAAAATCTATACATTTATGCATCAAGTGTTTCCATTAATCCAAATAAAATCTATCAGGTGTTCATTTCATGACTCTCTTTGTCTGTCTTGTCCATAGGTGGGTCTAATATTCGCAAAGCTGGCGCGGGCCAAAAAACGTAACACAACATTACTTTTTTCAACGAAAGCAGTTATATGTCTGAGAGATGGGGAGTTTTGCCTCCTGTTCAGAGTGGGAGACATACGAAAGTCACATATTCTGGAAGCGCATATACGTGCTCAGATAATAAGAAAAAAGGTGGGATGCCTTTTAAAAATTTGGCTTGTTGTATGTCACTGTGCTGTCTATATTTTTTATCTTTTTACACAAAGTTAGCGTAAAATACAGTATGATTTGTTAATATATTGAGACCCATCTAAGGATTGCCTAACTCACTCATCTTAGTATATTAATGTTATATATATGCAATAACTTGTACTGCCTTAACTAATTAAGCTTTCCTATTTACTCATACATCACCGTAGTTCCTTTGTCTTTACTGACAAGTTTTATAATTGACTTTGCTTGAGTAGATAATTAAATGTTGCTATTTGTTTACGCTTTAAAACATGTAATTTAGTTGCTTATTAAACCAATAGATCAAATTTGGGGAGCATGCAATTGGTGCCAATAGTATTTCAGGAATGTGAAATAAAAATGTAAATATGATTTTAGAGTAGATTTTTTAACCCTGCATGATTTAAAAGCATGAAACTATTTCGACAATTTTGATATTTAGTTTAAATAAGAAAACTAATCAGCGTCTTCTAGTTATTTCATTTGTTGTTTTATTGATTTGTGATTACATAACAGATAACCAGGGAGGGGGAGATGTTGCCATTTTACCAACAAGAGCTAAAAGTAGGAGCTGATGGGGAAGAGGACCGGCTGATGTTTATCTGGCCCATGACTATAGTGCATAAAATCAATGAGAAATCGCCGCTTTACAACTTGTCTGCTTCGGACATGCTGAGGGAAAGATTTGAAATTGTCGTCATGTTAGGTAAGCTCCTTATATTTAGAAACAGCCAAATAAAATATGACAGAAGTTATCACAAAAATCTTTGAAGAATGATGACAAAAATGAATCGCTTAAACACTTTTAAGTCAATTCATTGTATTCCCATAATTTTGATGGGAACGGGAAATTATAGTAATATTAATTTATTTATAGAGAAGCGTAGTGGGGCTTAGCTAGTTAGTAATATCAATCGTTATCTGCTAATTTCAGAGGGAGTTATAGAGTCAACTGGTATGACGACGCAGGCTAGAAGCAGTTACTTACCATCAGAAATTCAGTGGGGTCATCGTTTTGAGACTATGGTGTCATTCCGAAAAGATACTGGCGAATATGAGGTATGTATCAATTTTAATACCCTCTCTGGTACATTATCTGTATTATCTTTTTTAAATTACTTACCTAATTTCAGAGGTTATTGAACAAAAACAAATATACAATTTTATTCAAATAATTAAATGCACATTTGTAGTAGTACTCAATGTTGGTAAATCTTTGTTATCTTAAGTAAAATTCGAATTCAAAAATTCTTTGTTTCCAATAGGTTCTTACAGCACTTTTGAAAAACGATTTATAACCTAAAGTAGTGTTCATTCGGTCCGTGTGCTGAAAACAAGCTCAGTGGAATATCCTTTCCCCTCATTGTTATTACACTAAAATTTTTAATTTATTTTATTCCCACTCCCACGCTTTATTATCGTCTAAGTAATGCTTCAAATTATAGTACGATTTATCAATTAGCTTTCTTTTAATAAAAGATTAAATTTTTAAAAGTGACATCTTTAGAACGTCTTTTGAGCGTTTGTTATATAATATTGTTTCTTTCATAGTAATTTTATTTATATTTCTTATGTTATATTAGGTGCATAAGATTTCCTGTTTACACACATTAAAATATTTATTGTCTATATTCATAGATTTAAATGTAGGGTAATGCCTTCATAAATGTTTCACGTACGTCTTTATGGATCACTAAAAACTAGCGCCAGCTATTACAGGTTTTGAATCCCATCACAAAGTCGCTAATGGCTCTGTTTTGTGAAAAGAAATATTATATTTGGTGAAAAATGATTTTTAAAAATAAACTATGGTATGAAATGCTATTTGTGTTGTAAATTTTCCTTATAAGTTCATCTTGTGGTTATAAACTCCCACATTAGAAAATCAGATTACCATAGATTGGGAAGACAGTACAGAATCCACTTAAAATCAATTTAAGATTATTAACCGTAATACCATAATAGCTTTATGATGTTAATATGTTAAAGAATCCGTTAACGGTATTGGTAAATTAACGACGCATAACCTTTTGCTTAAAGCTTATCCGTTATCCGTTAGCTTTATGTAGGAGATATTGTTTTATTATACAGGAAATAATACATAACGTTTTTCAACGAATTCAATATAACCTATATTTTAACTTTCTATAGTCGTTCAGGCCTTATTTAAATGCTAACAGTAACTTTTTTCCAATTTATGATACTTTTAAAGGTAGCGCAACTAAAAACATGACATCAGAGATGATGTCATTTCTGACTTGCAGTTCATTACAGCTTAATAAATTCACGTTTTATTCAAATGGCTTAACTATGGGTTCACGTAATATATTTCTATTGCAAATGATCTTGATGATAGGCGAAGCGTGATTTATTTTCTTAATGTACAAGCAGGGAAAATACAGATGTCAATTTTTTAGTGTTATGAGGAAAAACTCATCAAAATAGTTCATCAATTCTAGTCAAAAATAGAAATAGAACGGCAAAATAAGGTTACCTGATGTTAAGTAAATTTCTCAACATATAAATATTTGTAAAATTTTCACCCACTTTTCAACAATAGCTGATCTATGTATTACATCTAGAAGTTTTAGTCGAACGAGTATACGGTTCAATGGAAGTAGAATGAAGTATAGAATTGCCTATTCTTTCCCCGTTAGGAGAGCCTAAGATATTTAGCCCTTCCTTTCTGCCTCCACACCCTGGGTTTTCAGTTCCTTCTCTCACACAACAAAATGTTGCTACTTTTCGCTGATATTCTGTGTGAAACCAAAACTTTCCGCTGTAACTGTCTCTGGCTTATAAAGTCGGACCTACAAAAACTCAACTGTTCAGATGTCTTTGTTAAAAAGTTTAAAAGCTGATGTCTAAAGCTCTTCAAGCGGAAACTTTACCTCATAGTTGCCTTATACATGTCCCAATAGATTTTAACGTTTTAATCAGTGAAACTAGCTTCACAACTCTCCTGAACAGTTGTGTTTTGGTAGATGGGACATTTTTAAGAGGCGCCAGCGACATGAGGGAATTCTATATATTTTCAGGTGGATTACACAAGATTTAACAACACTTACGAAGTTGACACGCCGCTGTGTTCCGCAAAACAACTCGACGAGTTGCGAGCCACGGTCTCTACTTCGCAGAAATTGGGTACGTCTTTTCCTTAGCAACGTCTTGACTGTGAAGGATATTTGTGTAATTTATCTCGACGATAATATAATATTCTTAGAATTCCCATTCTCTCAGTTCTTTCAATATTATGTTGGTTTTATTAAGTCACGATGTAAAATTTAAAATGCATATATTGTTTTATGCTGACGTCAAATAGCAAATAATAGTAATGATGTTATTGCGACGTTCTTGTGTGGTACGATGCTTTGCAGAAACGATTAAGACATAAATAATCGAAAATACATATTAAAATGTAACATCACTAACCATCCAATACGATAACAGTTAAGTCAAATATTTTTAAAAGCAAATTGTTTTTTTTTACAGATCGTATGCTTGGCACAATTCCAAAGACATTCTCCAACGACACACTAGATATGAGCTCTGTTGACTCAATGTCTCTGGATGAGCATATAGAAATCAAAATACCTGAATCCAGGGTCAGAGAGAACAGGCTGTTGGCGCAAAACAACTTCATACAGCACATTAATGAAAAGACAAGAAACACGAGTCATTCACATTTGGCTGTTGAAAATGGTCAAGAAGTGTATGCGAACAATCATTCAGTTATTGGGGCGACGGATATTAGGGACAAAGAACACGGACATATGCATAGAAGCCACAGCCATGCCAGTATGAAGAAAGCCCACGTTCTGACACCAAATGGTATAAATCATGCGGTCAATGGACATGACCACAGATTAGAACAAATCAAAATGAATAAGTGAGTCATATTTATTATTACTAGGATAGACATATCTAACGAAGTGACTAGCGACCTGGACGAATATGGCCATTTTTGTATACTCTACAGTTTTATTCCATTAAGAAATTCTCAGTATTTTCCCAAAGGGACCCGATGAGCACGTTAAGCCGTCGTTCCTGCGCTTGATTTCTCTCCGGTCGTGTCGGATTTGCAGTCCCATCGGACTATGAGAGTGAAGGAGTAGAGCATTCACTTGTGTTTGCTACGCTTTTCCACTATAATATCTTCTGCGCAAATGGCTGGCTTGAACAAGAAAATGGCCACAGTGGCTGAAATTCAGTCAGAAGTCTATTATTATATTTGTTTACTAGCTGCGGCATGCACGGCCATCCATATTGTTCCCGTTTCCATGGGAATATGGGAATAGTCCTATTTAGTGACTGTTTAGATTTCGGAATGAGTCACTTTGCCAAATTTCAAGTCGATGAAGTCAGTCAAACGTAAACAATACATTAAAACTTAAAGGAGCCCGAAGTAAAATGAATAACTTGACAAATTTCATTTTTTCAGATCTCCTAGTGAAAATCACATTATAGAGAAAAATCCAGCGACAACCATCATACCCATCCTTGTGACTTCCGCTGACACCGACGCTTGACGCGTGTCTCATGAGGTCCATCCCAATATTAAGCAGAGAGGACACGTCCGTTTCGTTGATAACATGAATGGTAGAGGTAATTAGAACTATCTCGTACGACGGAATAGTTACAAAAGTGTCCGGTTCAATAATAGTTCCAAATCCTTCCACAATGGCGCTACTGTTGCAAGAGAGTATGGGTTGAAGTTAGCAGTTGTTTGCGAAGTTAAGTGCACAGAATTTTTTATTTATATTGGGAAATGTTGCTAAAGAGACCAGTTATAATTTCCATATGGTAGTTACAAATTCTTGCACAATGGCGGCAGTGCCACGAGAGAATATGGATGAAGTTAAGCAATTATTGACGTGTTACGAATATTTGACGATTAAATTTGCTTAGAGAACAATTGTATTCAGCTGTCAGCTTTAAGTCATAGTTCGAGATCTTTCCATATTGGCGCTAACGAAACAAAAGTGTAGGGAATGAAGTTAGTTATTTATAGGATAAAGTGCGCGTAATTTTTTTAACATTTCAAACAAAGAATCTTAAATGATATGGAACCTTAACTTGTTTTAACCATATTTTAATATAACAAAGGTATATGTCTGCTTAACATCTGTTATTATATTGATGGGTTTGTTATTTTAAAATGTACATTAGGCTGACGTTTTAAATTTCGATTGCGGTCTCAATAATTTTCATCAAATTGTTAACTTTCAATGTATTTGTCTTTGATTTAAACAGTTTGTTTATGATGGCAATAATTAGTTCATTTTAATTATGTCACTAACATTTCATAGATTCCAGAAAAGTTTATATTTCTTGGCTCAAACAAAGTTTAAAAATAGCAATGTGGCACACAAAATGACTTCACGTCATTTGTCGATTAATAGATTTTGTTAACTTTCAAACTGCTAAAATTAGTGTTCTAAATTCTTTCTTCTTATCTTCTTTCTTTCTAAATCTTCTTCACTATTTTTCCAAAGCAGCGACATTTTATATTATATTTCTTCATACATAAATATAAATATAAGAGTATATAGTAGCGTGCTAAATTTGCTTTATTTTGAGTGACACTGTAACTTAATGATAGTTCTCCTTACCTCTGTCATCCATAGTTGATAATCAGACCATAGATAATATTATTGAAGTAGGTAATAATACAGATAACATAATACACATATATAAACAGTAAGAAATACTGATTATATATAGCGAAAATAAAAGTATATAACAATTCAAAAACTAATATGATCTTTTACTTTAGAAAAGGTTTAAAAATATTTTTTTAACTAAGCATACCTACATATAAAGCACAAAAAAGTGAAAAATTGTTCATTATTTTAATGATTTGGTTTTGGTTAGAGGTCAATTAATTTGTACATTGTATTGAATGTCATTAACACATTTTTTTTTTTGTCAAAAGAGTAACTACTTAGATTTATTAGCAACGGACAGACTTGACGAATCAAAAAAGCTTAAATTTTTTTCAAGATTTAATTATATATATATATCATATTATAAATAGAAAACACCACGGCTAGTTTTCAAAAACCTTTTGTGAATGTTAAATGAAAACTTCTTTTGTGCTATATAATTTATTACTTACTTCAAAAATATAAATAAAACGGTCTTAGATTATTAGGCCAAGTATTTATTTAGAATACATTAGTTGAATTAAAAATAAAACGGGGAGATAAATGATATAACAGCTTTAATTTATTGGAGTAGCACTAACCCCGTCTTAGTATGTAAGGTATAAACTTTTTCTGTCTCATAAATAATAATATTGCACTTTCGCACTAAGTTAACGTTTCCATTACCTTTGTCCAATTATATCAGGAAGTAAATTACTCCACTATATGTATAATATATTTAAGTCAACTCCAAAGCCAACGAACACGATTTTTTTAAATTTACTGCATAAAAGTAAATGTTAACATATTTTATGAGAGCTTTCAATAGATGGCGTTGAACATTTTGGTAAAAGAAAGAACAAAGATAAACCCATTAGAGTTGATACTTAAAGTTTGTTCTTTTTCGTAACTTAAAAATATACTTTTTATTTATTGTCTTACGTTTAATTTTCGTACATGTAATATCAGATAGTGGTGTAATTTGTCTCCGACATTTATGTGGGTGGAGGTAGGAAAATCGCAATCTTAAGACTTACTGTTAGATTAAATTTTATAAACCTAAGTAAGCCTAAATAACTTTGACAGTAAATTAGGTTTTAGCTAAATGGCAGTAAAATAGTCTTTTTTTCTAAAAACAAACTTGAAAGACCATTAAAATGAAGTTTATTTCAAAAGTACTTATTTTAATTTATATCATTGCATTTAGAATTCGATTTTACTTCAAATAGGGCTATCTTTGACGTATTCTGGAACTACGATACAAGTAGTAAATAAGAATGGTTTTTTTTTCATTAATGTGATTTTTTTAATACTACGTTATGTATCATCTAAAGATTTAGACGAAATAAAAATAACACAAAAATTATCAGTACCCTCCATTTAGTAAAAAGCTTTTTACTGTCTAATATTTTATTAATGGGACCGTAAAAGTATCTTTTTTTCTATCAAAAGTCAGAACAGAGATAGAAAATTTTCCATTTTAAAGTTCAATGTCATGTTGGCTTAAATGTTAATCAATTTGACCGTGAATAAAGCGAATTTCCTTGTAGTCAAATATACGGCCCCTGTTAAATAAAATTGTTACCTTTGTCGTACCAGTTATGTATTATTGGTTTTAATATATTTCCATACGATGTCTCAAATAATTTATAAATGGATTTAATCCAAAAATTAATTAAAAATATATATTGGATTGCATAAATCTTTATGAATGTACAAAATAAAATAAGATGCTTTGTGCCAATTTTATTGTAGTTTTATAAAGGCGCTTCCACACGATGCATGGACTTATTTATTTATAATATATAAATGAAATTAATCAATTTCATGAATATTTGTAATTCTTAACATGAAAACTAGAAAGAGTTATTCTATTTAATGAGATTATTTGAATTGATTTTTGAAATGTTAAAGATTACGTTTTTTTATGTCAAAGTCAAGTAAGTTTTCTACAAAGTCATGAATGTAGAGACTGCTTTTACAATTTCAAATGCACATTAAATCGTGGATATACTTAAATTATAATATTTCGTTGTAAACAGACATTGAGTATAAAGAAAGGAATTAAATCTTTTGATTTCCTACCACAAATTTAATATTTCTTTAAACTATGAATATCATATAATTTTTAGAAGATTGTGATATTATAAATATTAGATTATTATTTTGAAAGGATGCTAAAATATTTGTGGCAATCATAAAAAATTACGTTATAGTTATTAATGGTATTTAACTTGAATTACTAAATGCAACGGAATCCGAATTATTTATGAAAATTACATAAATTATAATATTTAGGACTTGTAAAAGTTCCCTCTCTACGAAATGAATACATCTTAAATTACGTTTAAATTTCAATATAAAATTTTATGACTTTTATGACATACTAGCTGTGTCCGCCTAGTTATTGAACCCGTGGAGAATTGGGTAAATTCGTAATATATCGGATCGAATTCTCAACCATTCATCAAGCCTAGTTAAACATACACAAAACATTTTACCAAAATCGATCCAGATGTTTAGAAGGAGTTCCGTGACTTACACATCCACATAAGAATTTTATATATAAATATCCTTTCGATACATTAATAAAAAGTGCACATGTCACCCAAAAGTAGAATAGGTATAGAATAACATTTATAACGCCCACTGTCGTGTGGAACAACCTTAAGAGTATTTTAGTGATCCTATACGTTCCTTTTTGAGGCATAGTTAAGTACTTATTTATGAATAATTAAATTTAAACGTTTTCTATACTATCATATAAATATTTAGTATCATTATTTACTTATATTACTAATCTGTACAAATAAGTGTTAGTATTACTAATGCTTTGTTTTTACTGGCTTAAAGTTTAAAAGCATCTTTTCAATTCATATAGCAAACGAGGCCGCGAGAGCGGGAACGACGTTATTGATATAACGCTTGTGATAAAATTTGATATAAAACCGATGATGCTGTAATAAGAACTTTCTAGAAAATATTTTTAGGTATAGAAACTGGAATAATCAGGGCTGGATTCAGAGGTCTGGAGGCCCCCCTTGGCCACAAACTACTTTCGTAATAAAATCACTATTACCTTGTCGAGATTTATTTAAACAATTTTATTGTGAGGCCGTGTAATATATTCTTTAAATGTTTTGCAAACATAAATAAAAATAATTAAAAGCAACAATTATCTAAAATTATCGGGAAAAAGCCGAGAAACCTTGTAAAAATGACAGAATATATCATAAATTTTTCACCTGAGCCGATAATCTTTATTGTATTACACATATAAACAGAGAAAGTTATCTCATATATAATCCACTGCAACCACGTCCATGAACTTAATGATTATATTATCTCCCTTGCTATTTCCGAATGTTTGTCATAGCTTTTTTCAATTTAGTTATCTTCCATTTAGTTCAGTTAATATAGATAAATGTTGAAACAAATTTCAGTCTCTCTTGTGGGGGTCTATGGCCTGAGATGCCCTCCCTCCCTAAATCTGGCCCTGGGAATGATAATGATATGTGGCTATAGCAGAAATATTTCCTTAGTTTAAGCTGTAATAAAGTTTCGAGCAGACTTCGTTACTCACGGCCTCGACACAAGTATTTGTATTCTTTGATTATTGCGTCTGTGCAGACTTATTAAAATAACAATTATTTTCAATTGCGTATAGGATTTAGCGCTTGATTATAATCTCACTCGATAGTGAATGATGATGCAGTCTAAAATTTTAATGCGTAAGCCTTGTTGGTGTTGTAATCGTCATATCGAAATGTATTTTCTTAGTAGACAGAAAAATAATCATAATTAAAAGTACTTAATAAAATTTGATTTAAATATATCGTATTTATATTCAAATTTGTAAAGAGATGCTCTACAATATTTTCAACTCTCATGACTATCAATATATCAGAAACAATTTTAAAAATTAATAGATAAATAAATGCTCTTAAGAATTATATTTACTAAATTATCTATTTTATTTTATATAGCCTAATCATGTATGAGAAATTTTGTACTTCAATTTGTCAATTTAAAATTCTTTAATTTATCTGTTAAAAGTTATCTGAATAATCACTGTGTTATGGGGTCAATTCTGATAAGAGTTCTCTAAACTAAAATTCATCAATTTATAGTGAAATATTGATATTTCTCTCCCGCTTTTAAAAATAATGTATTTAGCAGATTTTTTATCACGTATATGATTTAAAAAATAACATTTATATTTTAATTTAATAGGATTTTTAATATTTTTTAAATTTATATTTTAAATCCCGACTTGTCGAACTCTTTTCAGTGTTAATAAATACGGGTAATTAAAATTCAAACAATTATTTTGTATAACTAAAATTAATTTCAACGACTTTACAGGGTTTTTTAAGACTCTCGATCTACAGAAACACAACTATTCAGGAGAGCAGTTTGATGTTAGTTTCATTAATAAAAATTTCAAGCAGAATTAAAAACGCGAAGAGGGTAGTTAACATCCCGAATCTCTAAAATTAAATTAGATTTAAAGAGACATTCCAACAGAATTGACTCCATTATATACTTTGTTAATTTGTTATTTGAGTATCCTATTCTCTAACATAGACGTTTTAACCATTGAAATACATTATTTAGGTAATATTGTTACAATAAAATGTTTTATTCAAATAAATCATTAATAAAACGATGGTGTTGTTGTCAAAGTGATAATTGTGTAAAATGTCAGTCATCAGGGGCCCAAGCGGCGCGGGCGCCGCCTTACTTACTCGTAGTTCAATAAAAGATTATCTCGCTGATAATTATGTATTTTATAATTTATATTAAAGTATTGTATTCACATATACAAGAGTTTTATTTCCAATCAAAGCAGTGTTTTGTTTATCAAACGCTAGCTACAAGAAAGCATGACTAGTTGTTATTCCACCTGAACCGAGCGTGAGAGCGAGAGCACGAATAAAAAGATAAAGAGATATAGTGGGTCAATCGGCCTAAGCGTTAAACTTGTGAAACATCTATCTCTCTTCCAGTCCATCAGCCAATGCTTCCGAGCATTGCCAGCCAATGTTTCCGATAAATGCTTGATTAAAAATAAAAGAGTTTTAGACCCGCTGTTGTCAAGATCTGAATTATATTTATAATCTTATAGTCCGAATTATATAATTAATTGGGTCAGCTACACAGGGTGACGTAGTAATACGATGTATCTTGACATTACATACGTATGATTACGTTGACCAAAAAAGTAAATATTAAATAAATCTATCTTTTATTGGTTGCCGCTTTACCTAGCATACTTTCGTCAAAATCCCCCGCCTTTAATGTGTTATCTATTACTAGCAATACCCCGTGGTGTCACCCGAGTCAATATACCCAAATATCGATCTCGTGGCAGTGGAAAGCCTACTAAGTAGGTCTATAGATTTATTTTTCATTGAAGTTAGAAAAGTTTTATTTCACTTAGTTTTTAATTACTTCCTTTTAGATTATTAGATACACACTTATATTCATAATCTAATGAATATACAGATTCTACTTTACAAAGAATATATATATTTAACTATTACATTTTTAAATTTGTAACAACAAGGCTGACATGAGCCAATTAAAAAATACTCTATATGAATTGAAAGAATTTTTGAAATCAATCCAGTAATTTTTAGATTATAATAAATTGTTAAAAATAAAAACATAAATTCAAAAGGCAATACTTTCATCTATAATATTAGAGAAGAGATTTATTTCTAATACTTTATTGTCTCAGACCTTCCCCATGCTGTGTGCATTTGACACTGGAGTTCGACGGGGGTTCTTTTCTTTAGATTGAGATTTTTAAATTCGTTATATCTTTTGAATGGAATGTCCGATTTTAATAATTTAAAAAGTATTTTACAGGTATTGAAACGGTCTTTATAATAGGATAGAAAATTTATTTAATAAATAATAATTTAAAAGGATAAATATTAAGAAAGATAAAAAAATGAATATTAATATAAGGAAAAGATTTTATGAAACGGTTATTATGCCCTCCTTAAGTTACAGTTGTCAAACATGGTCGTTTAGATGGAATGACGAAAATAAAATAGCATTCCAGCGAAATATGAAGAGAAATATGACAGGAATAACATTAGCAGATAAAGTTAGAAATAAAACAATTAGAAAAAAAAACTAAATGACATGATGTTAAGACAACGATCCGCTCAGTAAAATGGCAATGGGTAGGAGATATCTTCAGAACGGACAACTTTCCCTTGCCAAAAATATTAACAGACTGGATACCAAGAGAAGAAAAAAAAACAAGGCCTTCAAAATATAAGATGGAGAGACACCTTCCTCAAAAGGTAGGATCAGGATGGAGGACTATAAGTCGGGACCGTGATGCTTGGAGGAAACTAGGGGAGGCCTACGCCCAAGAGGCGACTTCTACCTAAAGAAAAAATAATAATAAATATATCATTAGAATAAAATAGTGGTATTGGTAATAATTTAATATAATTGACTTTTATTATTTTATTGTAATTTTAAATGAATTGTTTTTCAAGTTATTGTAATAGCATGAATTATTTGTAACTTTATCATTTAAGGTAGTAGAATAAAGGCTTATCTTATTTTATTTATTGATGAATAATATGCAAAAACTGTAGTTATGATGGCATAACTACAGTAATTGGATATATGATATCGCGGACTTGTTTTATACATACACGTTCTATAATAATGTAGAACATTTTTTGTTTTACACCTTAAGTTACATTAATGCATTTTATTAGGGATCCCTATTTTTTTTAGAAAGTAATATAGCTTATGTGGCTCTGTGAAAATGCAGCTTTCTAATAGTGAAAAATTTTTTAATCGGTTAAGTAGAATTTTTGTATGAATGCGTAACAAACATATATACATACTTACATACAAAAACACAAATGTCTCCTCTTTATAAAATGATTTTAGATAAAAGAAATTCGAAACTATCGGTACCAGATCTACCTAATAAAGGCGTAGAAACTGTTTTAATAAACAAACATCTAAAAGGCTAACTCTTCCCATTTTTATTTTCCATTTCCTCTTCACTGGACGACGACGTGCCTTCTTCGTTATTAAAGTAGTGTGATGGATACTTTGGAAGTCCTGGCTTTGTCGATAAACTAGCACGTCTTATAGCATCCACTACCAATCTATCAGGTTTTTCGTATAACGTCTCAGGGATAGATGCATAGCCTGTAAACGAAAATAGTATTGTTTATGTCAGTAAATGTATTTGGAAACAATAATTTTACGATAGTAAATATATTGCGTTTTACTGACAGCAGTGATATAATAATGATAATAATTAATATAATCTTACGGATTCTTATTTACTCTATTTATGTACTTTATGCTAACTATTCAAGTTAGCAACTTTTCATTTAGAATGCTTTGTGGATTAATACAAGCATGCATTGAAAAAAAACTATTACACAATGAAATGCTGTGTATCCTTTTATTTTTATGTTTTAAAATAATTAAATCGCTTCAAATAATTATATCACTTATTCCGAAAATTTTTATTATTTATTATATTGTAAAATTAACGTCTGTTCTGATTTTGTGTCTATAACGGTCTGCTTTCTGATTTTTGAAATCAGAAAATAAAACTACTTAAAAACTTAACATGAAGCAAAATTGATTGTTTTCCGTTGATAAACAAACTTTTATATTGTTTGGTCATGTCCATCGCTTTTACATTATATCAAATTATAGTTAAACATTCAAATAAAGAAACAAAAATGATTGCCTGTAAAGTTGGTTTATGTGATATAATTTTACGTGATAATGTCATGAGACATTAATAAAAAATTCTTGTAGTAATAAACAATGGAAAAAAACCGATCGCGCCTCTCTATCGCTTGTTCCGCGCTCTCGCTTGCACGCTTAGCTTAGGCGGAATGTGACGCTTTTTTGTGTATGCTGCCGGTGTTCAATGATTTATAAGACGTTATCACTTCGAAATGAAATAAATAAAATAATAGATACTATACCTTATAACCTCAAAATACAGCACAATAACGCCATAGCACATCCAAGCCACCGATTTTAACACATTATAGCAACTCAACACAATGTACAAACACAAAACAAAAAAAACGACGGTTATTTAATAATCTAACATCTAATGATTGTATAAATGGCTATGCAAAATTTACCTATAAGGACCAAGATCCTATTGTATAAAAAAATAGCTATAAAGGAAAATAGTTTAACATATACGTTACGTTTTCAAATGACTTTATTTTTTTGTAAATTTGATATAGCAACTTCCGTAATACTTTCTTTTCGCGTTTGAATTTAACCATTCATTTATGAGATTTATGACTAATTTTCATATATCGTATAAAACAGAGAATAAATTTAGCTTAAGTCCCAAAGACCTAAACTAATAAATAAAGGAACAATATAAAAAAATGTAACGGTAAAGTATTATTATTTTGAAATAGATTTTCATTAATTTTATGAATCTAAAGGAATACACATTGATTAAAACAAAAGGAAATAAATTCAGCAGTTTGAAAATAACGTCGTTTAACATGTTAGCCTACATGTCTCAGTATGACGCTTCAAGGCATTGTAAATTAAACACGAGTCAAAGTAACAACATAAATTATTCATTAAATATTTACATCTAAGGAGATTTATTCATACAAATGCGATAACCATCTCAAGTTATATTGTGACGACACAAATATTGTTACAATAAAATAAATATTGATAACAATACGCCAACATAAAAAATGCAATTACATTATAACAATATAATTTATTTTGTAAATGGTAACTTATACACACCTTTATTGGTAACATTATTTTTTTCTTATAAATAGCCTTAATTCTAAATATTTAATATTCGAATCACATTTAAAAACTACATATATTTATCATATAAAATTAAAATGGAATGTAAATATTCAGAAATTTTTATATTCAACACAACCTATTAGGAAGACTGTATAGTGTTATTTATTTTATTAAAACGTTGAAATCGTTCGAGATTCTTATATTACATATAAATATATAAAGACTATATTAAATATTGGAATGTATTATTTGTATTTCGCAATACCTTTCGCAACTTTCGTAAATGCTATAATCTAAAAAACTGACTTCCAATGAAATTTGTATTACATACATTCCCACGTAGTTCAGTTTCAGCATGACTAGTTATGTTTAATTATAAAATGGGAAATCAAAAGAAAATTAAATCATAATATAAACTATTTTAGATCTTATTCTTCGATAAATTTCAAATAAATTTCCGATGCCTCTCATAATGTGTGATTAAAATCAAATTCTATAAAATGTAGCCCATTGGTGTGTTGTTTTTTTAACCTACGTCACAATGTTTACATGTATAGACAAATTTTACAATTTTCTAGCACAAGAATAAAAATACAAGATCTTTAACTAAATTATTAATTTTAATACTTCATTCAAATATTCCTTTTTAGCGCCAAAACAGGTGGCGCAAATTATATCCGATGTAAATGGGTTTAACGTATTACTATGTAATAGTGTAACACATTAAATAAAGATTTAAAGTCTACAAAACAACTTAGTTTTGAAAGATATTCAATAATCAAGTTTAGCTACATTAGTTCTAACGCAGGGCTTTCACAAATAAGGGTAATTATTACTTTGACATCCATTTAAGTAAGCTAAAGTATTCCAGAGTATCTTAGCATTAAATATGAAACGTTTACAGTATTATATAAGTCCATAAGGCAACGAACTCTTACAATATTAGTCGCGATGAATTTTTTCAATATTTCTCTAACTTTATCGGATTGGTGGTGACTAATTGCCAAAACATTTAACCAACTTGAAGATATAAATCAATAGAGGTTACATACACCATTATGATTAAAATTTCTTATTCCCGATAAGCGAACTGATTGTAAGAATAAACTTTGTTTTAAAGTGTAACAGTAAAGTCGCCATTCTTCTGTTCAGCTTTTGGTGCAGGTGAAGGGCTCTCAGGGCGGGTAGTGCGTTCCGGTAGTTTAAGGACCAAATTTTCATTGCTCTCTGCGACACACCACAAACAAATAATTATACAAACATATAAACAAATAAACCTTCTATTTAAAGCCAACCAAGGGCCTATTTTCATTGGTATACAATTAAAAATGATTGATAATAAACCGCTTAAATTTATGATTGTAATATAAAGAAAAAATATAAGACAATGTTTATTCTCTACATAACGCTTTGTAAATTACATAAGACCATAGAGATTTAAGTATAACTTGTGTTATGGTGTGAATAGGGAATGGTGACCACTCAGACTAACGGAATTGATATAATAATCCTAATGCTGAATTTCAGTGGCCATCTTTACTCGCATCTTGACGGTGGTACCGTTGGCACTTAAATTGCTTAGGCCATATTTAATTACATTAATGACTTAGCGATAGCAAAGGTGACAAAATTGAGCGAGTGTCAATTAAAAATTGCTGAATAAATAAAACGACTGAAAGAATTAACTCTCTTCCCCTCGCTTGGAAACATACAAGTAACTATTGTATTAACTAAGATTTTTTAATTACGTGCCAGTAGTTGATTGTTTGTTTTTTTAATTTCTGTTTTTGTTTTTTCGTCATAGTATGTAAACTTAAAAATTATGCCCGATGCGCTACAACGTGGAGGTAATCGCAATATCCTTCTACAGATGTTATATTGGATACGAAGCACCCAAGTATAAGTGTCCTTTTTTGCAAAGTCAACGCAAGGGTCTAAAATGTTTTACAAATGGATTCAAAGAGTGTGGTTTTTACATCTTTTGTGCCACGTAGAAACTTGCGAGTCAATATATTACCGATGACACCAACGCTCTTTGTTACCTGTCTATGAAACAATTATCTTTCAAACCACACGACCCAAATGAGTATACTGGTGTACCCTGTCAAGTTCAGAGCCATAAAAGTTTACTGGCGGCACATAGCCCTGTGTAATTGTGCCTGCCGCGAAAACCATATACGTGTTTTTAATATTATATTTTAAACCGTGTACACAATACATACATCTAAAGTAATAATGCATTTAAGGAATTGATAGGACTGTAATAATGATGAAATGCTTCAGCCATGTGGGTATATTCTGCAAAGCAAAGGTAGATATGTATTTCCATGGGCTTATAAGCAAATATTGTTACGTGTAGTGTGTAATAATCCGAATATCTTGTATGCATTATTTTTTAATTCTGATACGCCTGTAAATTATAAAAATTAATAATACAACTGAAATTAGTCGAAACCATCACATTGGCAATCGACAGCTGCTTTTTTATATTGTAATATTTATAAATATTTGCTAACATATTTTAGTTGCTACAGTGTGAGGATTTAATACTGTTACACCCAAGTATAAGTGGCAATTAATTCTGATAATAGGTGAGCAAGGGTATAAGATGCATGGGTAGAAACTGTCTTTGCAAAGAGCGTTTCTATTAGAAGCATGGCAGTCCGAAAGCAGTGTTTTATTCAATTAAATCAATTAATAATTAGATATTTATTGAGTTCAAGGAATTCATTAATAACGAAATATACATTTCAACAAGCACTTATATCAAAAAATTGTTTGCAATGCGAGACAAGATGAGAAACCAATGCATACACAATTTTATGTGATTGATTAGCGAAATAAATTTACAGTTAGATCATGTAAACAGTTTTATCTGTCTTACGCAGACATCACATGATTAAAGTGAATTATGTTAGTAACAAATCCATAAACGGCGAATGCAAGTATGATATAACAAATATTTGGGAAAATAAATCGTTATAACGCCTTTAACCTTCCGCAAAGTTTCAGAAACACTCCCCTTGACTATGTTTTCAAGCTAATTCTCTTGATTTTCTTTTCAAGTTAACTTCGCACATAAGGTCTTGACCTCAAAGTGTCAATTTATGGCTTTCAGACCAGGATCAAAGTCAAATTGAAGTCCAGAGTTCTGATTGGCTTTTTAAATCATTTTTATGTATTTGTTTGTGTATCTCTAATCAAAATGGACAGAGAAATTAGATTCAATAACATTTAACGTGTCGGCTTAACTGACTTTGACTGTTTGAGATTCTGTGTAACTTTTAGCGTAAATTTAAAGGAAATTAACAACGTACCGTACCGTAACATATCTAGATTCAAGTTTCTCGTGCAATATTGTGAAGACGAAATTAAATGTACAGGCGACAAATTCTTTTAATGAATCGCTATTCAATGCAAATTTTTAGTATTTGTGCGACAATAACTCTTAAGTTAGTGAATAGAAAATAATAAGCGAGAAATTCTTTTTCCTTTATGTTTCATATAGTGTTAAGAGAATGACGTACTACATCGTCAATGCCAATCTGAAAATGTTAATATCACGAAACCATTAAAATCAAATTCGATTTCACACATATATATATAACGTATAAGCTATTTGTATGAAGATATCGACGCCGAAAAGCTAACACGTAGTAAATCCTAAATTGTTCATCAGAACTGATAAATTTTTCATAAAATCAATAATAATATTTATCGAAACTATAGGTAACGAATAAAGTTTTTGGACACTATATTTATATTTTGTTCATTTTAGTGGCGTATCGTAAAGTTTTATTAAGATGGTGTTTTGCGGGTTACTATATGTTTGCTTTCCAGCGTCGGTATATAAATTTACACTTAAATATACTATCAAATGCGCAGAAATAATTCGTAAATCGTAAATAGACAGATATATTTAAAAATTGTCTTTGTAAAAAAAAGGTGATATGTTAAATTTTGCCATAAAATGGATTAGTAATGTTTGTTGTCTCGATTCCATAATTACCAGAACTATTTTACTAGTACAATGTTGAGAATCATCATAAAAGGCAGACTCTTAAAGTGTATTTAAATAAAGTAAATAATGTTTATTACGTTTACATGAAACTTAGTCGTCAAATGGCCGATTAGTAAATAATAAAAACGCCGTAAATTCAATCACCCGTGTGACAATTTAAATAATAGCGAAGATATTACTTGCGCTCTTCAAGAAAATGAGGCTAAATTGACCATTTGAGCTGACAATTGTTCTTAAAACGTGAGCGAAATATTATATATATCCTGTATCAAAAGGGGGAGTGCTGTATTATTTGACATTGAATTGTTTGGCATAATGAGACATCCTGCTGAGATTCGGGTGGGAAACAATCGCCTTACAGTCGGTGCTCTTAGAATTTACGTCATCCGGTTTTTTTCAATAGCTACTTCACGGGTCTACAAGTAATTTGATTTTAACTTCCAAGTAGAAAATTTAGATCTTAGTTAGACAAAAAATATGCATAAGACACGAAAAACTTGCTTATTGTACCAATAAAAAACGTTTGAACCTTTATAATTACTATATGACGTTTTATTTCTCTAAATATATCATTTTTAAATTTTTAAACCGTAATGAAAACCTTTTTTAAATAGTCTAGCAAATAGTGGGCACTACTTAACGGTGAAACAGTTTCTGTAAGTATTTATAAATAAATTAAATTTATTTTGCAACATTACAGTGTCGTCTATTCAAAGCTCAGGTAAAAAATTTAAAGGGTTTTTCTATGGAATAAGGTTAACGGAAGTTCATGCTAAATGGCATAGAAATCGACTTGACTTATGTATAGACCGGATTAATGAATTCGATTACTTTCTAACAATATTATTTTATATACTTATATAATATAAGAGTACTCCGGTTTTGAAAAATTTGTTTAGAAAAACGGAGGACCTTATTATATTGAAGTATAAGGATACGGTTAGGTTTCATGATAAGTTTTTCTTTAAACTCCAGATTAATATTTTATATGCATAAATAAACGTGTTATTTAGAAAAAGTAACCGATTTCCTGTTTTACAAAGGTTTATTAAAGTTTTTCTATTTTATTGATAGTTATTGTGACATTTGTCAAAAAAGTTTACACTCCTTATTTTTTCAAGATTATTATAAGCATTAATATTTTGAGAAGACGTAACATATTGTAATGTCCTTTAAGCGTAACAATGGGCATATTATCTACTAGTATACAATATAATAGTTATCTAGATGTTTGTGACACGCTTGACAAGAGATCAGGTGTACATAGCACCAAGTCACATACACAAAGTATTTAAACAAACATTTTTATAATTTAGCCTTAAAAATAGATACAGTTATTATATTTGTTTAAATACAAACTAATTTATATAACAATATATAAACGAAAAATATGGAAGTGGTAAATAGACTGGGGTGATTGTGTGCAAAATAGGTTAAAAAGGGTATTAATATTTAATTATCACGCTGTTTTGCTATCAATTATTAGGTAATAAATAGGGTGTTATCATTCGAAGAAATGAGTGAGATAGTTCGTTTGTTGACCTTAGATAAATAATGTCGTAGATAAATTCTAAGCAACGCAAAGCGGAAATGTAAATCTGTGACAGTAAATTGCAATATACTCGTACGTGCAATTTTCAATGAGGCGATAATTTGAAAAGATAATAATATTCTATAAGAAAGTCTCATTCGTCCTTACCACACAACCCACATATATATATAAAAAAGCAAACAAAACACATGCTCCAAAATTATCTAGCTGCCACCAGACTTATCACACTGTTATAAAAACTTACCTATTGATCTGCGATCGGCTTGGTTCCCGTAAAATTCGTCTAATTCCTTAGCGGAACATAGTGGTGTGTCCACCTGAGATGTTTCATCGAATTTAGAATAATCAACTTCGTACCCTTGACGTTCCCGATTATATGTCACTAGCGGCAGAAATCTATGACCCCACATTATTTCACTAGTTGTGTAACTTGAGCGCGCTTGCGTCGTCTGTCCCGTTGATTCAATTGTCCCTTCCAAAATAACAACAATTTCAAATTTCTCTTGAAGAACATCCGCTGCAGACACCCCGTAGAAAGGACTATTTGCATTTATTCTATGGACCATAGTAATAGGCCAAATGAAGAAAAGATTACTGTCACAACCGTCTGCGTTCAATTCTAATTCTGTTTGATAATGCGACAACGTTTCACCTTCCTTTGTTGTTCTGGATCGTATTAATTGAGCCCTTACGCTTGCACCAATAATGTGAGACTTCCTCAGGTCACCGACTCTGAACATTAGGCTTAATTCACCGTCTCTCTGACAAACGACAGCATATTTTGAAAACAATAGCGTTTGTGTTCTGTGCTTAGGTCTTGTCATTTTAGCGAAAACAATTCCAACCATAAAAGCTTGAATCATTACTCCTACAATACTTTGTAGACACATTATAAATATGGCTTCGGGACATTCCTCTGTTGTCGTACGGGCACCATAACCAATAGTATGTTGGGTTTCAATACTGAATAAGAAACATGAAGTGAAATCGAAAATATTGAAGACACAAGGTTTCCAACCGTTACTGTCTTGCATAGGAGGTAGATGGTCATCTTCAAGATCTCCATGAGTAAAAGCAATTAGCCACCAAATAAGTGCAAATCCCAACCAGGACAAAATGAAGGAGAGTGTAAATACCAACAAGGTCCATCGCCACTGGGCATCAACAAGCGTAGTGAACATATCCTGGAGGAACCGCAAACGTCGCTGTGAGATCCGTGACTTGAGAATATTACATTCGCCATTTTTAAGTATAGCACGTCTTCTTGTTCTTCTCGAAGCGCCATGTCTGTGCGAGCGGCTCCTGTAAACAAGTACATAATATATTGTTCACACCGTTCCGGCTCAATGATTCTGGTTAAACATAATAATATGTAGATGGATCGTAAGTGTGAACGCGTAGATCACGCTCGCTACGGCAATGCTACGGCCTTCGCCACTGTTAATATTCTTAATATGCAAGATTAAAATATACACATAACCAGATTGATTCCCACATGTATAGTTTTATAACAACGAAGACACAAAACAATGAACAATAAACAAACAGTAAGCGAAACTGTACAGGGATTTTGTTGGCGAAGACGGCACAGGTGGGCACGGATCGAACCTCTTGCTGCCGGTGCCGGTGGGATAATAAACTCCTGGAGAGAGGTTGCCATTTCCTGGGACTGTTTTAACTTTAAGCCACTCATCAGGTAGGAGGTGGGCCTCTTCGCGGCTAGCAGGCGACTCCGGATCGGCGTGCATGGTGTCGGCTTCGTGCGCACGGCTCACTTGTAGCCGATCGTCTGCGCCATCAACCCCCGATGCTCTCGTGCCTCCTGAAGCATCGCACGCGATAATGCCTCGATCACGACTGCCTCTATCATGTTCGTACGACGCGTTAAACACTTTATAATAATATCGCGAAATTCTATCTCAAAAATTATCAGTCTCGGAAAACAACCTATCTTTTACACATTTTGACGATATAACACTACAGAATTTCTTTAACGCGTAGACCATTTTTTTCATATTTATAAATCGTAGAATGTCAAAGGAAAAATATATATCATTATGTATCATCTATAGACAACTATTTTTATCAATAAAATAGATAAATGAAATATCTTTATCAGTTACTATTTTTTTAAAACGGTATTATTTGTCATTGATGATTTCAAGAATATGATTTGATATTTTCAATTTTACATAATTCTTAATAGAGAGAAATTTAAATAAAGTACATACAGAGGAATTAGTTGATTCTTTTCCAGCATTTCGGACTATTCCAAAAGCCTATATTTTCGAATATGACCCACACCTTTCTCGAGCTTCCATTTAATAAGTGATCCGATAGTGCAAACTACATTGCTAATATGTATCGTTTAAATACTAATTTGTTACTCTCGCACTATTTACGTAGGAAGGTTATTTTGAAATTCTTACACATCGAGCAAATTCGATTATACAATTCATGAAAATTATATTTCCGCAGTTGTCATTAAATAATGCATTGGCTACTATTAATTTTACTAGAAATATATTAACGGTTCAATAGTTTTTGAAGTCATCGCTGATATAATAATCTATTTAGTTATATTTTTTATGTTGTATATGTCTGGACTACTGATGAAAGGTCACCAAGAATAAAAGTTTATAAAAATGCTACCATCTTACCCTACAATATTATACCACACGTCCAGTATAGCATATCCCATAAGGTAAAATTACGTTAAAATATTCAATTTATATTCAACCTACATTTCTTTTTCGACAGTGAGCTTCAAAGCCTAATTATTGATAGCAGCAATGGTATAAGTTGTGGGTGGCTTAACCGGCTTTGCGGACAACTTAATAACAAGGATGTATCTATTAATATTTTTTTATTTATATCCAGGAAATTGGAAACCTTGCTAACATAATATGTACGCAAATAGCAGAATTAGTTTTGTCTTGTTATAAACAAAATTTAGTTATTCTGTTTTTATACAATATATTGACATATTGTAGGAGTGATATATTTTCTATTGAAAAACAGATAATAATAGCAGCAAGGTAAGGAAATTTTAATAAATTAAAAAGATCTTTTAATTCTCTTAGATATTCTATGAGCAAGAACATTGTCACCACATTGTGTGATTTCTAGATTTTTTTTCTTGCATTCACATAAAATCCTCTCATATTATATTGTTATTAATAAAGATTACATAAATGAGTACATGTTAATGATATTATTTATTTCACAAATATTTATAACACGTCTCGATCGTTTTAAACTAATTTGTTATCCACCACGCCTCTTTACACATACCTATGCACGATTTGCGTACTTGTTATTGGAGCGAATAGGTAAATACCGAATTCGTGATAACAAAATCAGCATTGATTTGCGGTATTTCTTTGCGTTATCATGAAAATATACTCATTAAAATCTGACGACTGTGAAAATGTGAGTAATGCATAATTAGCATTCAAGCCAAACGTTACATAGATCCTGATACATTCGGAAAACGTAACAAAATTTCATTGCATTTATATATAAAAGCAATGAAATATGAATATTTACAGGAAAATGTATATTGAATTTATTAGACCAAAATAGCAGCGCCTTCGAGATCAAATTTCTTATATATTAATATACCCGATTAATATATACGATGTGGTAGAAATTGTTTTTATTTGTTTATACGATAGTCACAACTGGATTCCTGTTAAGAGAACTTTATAAAGATATCTATCAAATTGTTGGTTAAAAATTTAAAATCGTTTTTTTTTGTTTGTTGTGATACAAAGTGGGGAAAGCTGCATATCCTGTTTTCTATTTGGGAATATGTGTAGCTTGTAAATCTAGAATGGAGATGCGATGGTGTTTCTAAGCTCCAAGAATTCCTCTCTCTTGATCGAGGAGACTGCAAGCTGTGTATCAATATAATGCTACTGAGACACGATGACGTTGTGAGTAGGAAATATGATATTTAATTGTATGCATAATATAAAAGTTCTGACCTAATATTGCAAAATATAATAATTACATTGCAGTCTCGCATTTAAGAGTTTATTTTTCATGTTTGGGAGGTTTCCGTAATAATGTTCAAAATCGGTAATTGTATCGTTTTGGGCAAGTAAATCGAGCTAAATCTTATATTTCTCTTTATAATCTTATTTGTATATTAAATGCCACGTTTTCTACGATTTAATGTTGAACTATGTATAGTTAGTTTTAAACTGTCAACAATGTACAGAACTTGGCTGTTTTTTGTAAGGGAATTTCGTTTGAAGCAAGAAGCGGCTATACACCAGTACGATCTTAGCATAACAAAAGTATCTCTGATAATCACATTTTCATCAAACAATGAAACAGATTTGATTGCAATAAAATGAATAATGGTGTCACGTTATACATAGTATCTATAAAACAACAGTGACTTTTCAAGAGACAGCTCTTATAATGTTGACATGATAAAGAAAGATAATCTGCACTGATTTTAAATGACACGTATATATTCAACTACGTTCAAATGCATTGAAGTATCAGCAGACATATTATCAGATGATAAAAACATTGTATTTGCTCCAAATAAGTCAAATTCCTTCTGTTATGTTTTCAATTTGAACAAAGACTTATTTTATTTTTTCAAGAACATTTCCCTCAGCTTTAATAAATATTGATATTGGAATAGTCTGTGATTTATTTGAATAGATTATACTTTTTTTTTAGATAGGAAGTCAATCTTTTTTTTAGATGTAAGATAACATTTACTTATTGGAATCACTTGTTAACGAGGGAAAAATTATACGATCAGAATATCATTGCGTTTTTTTTTTGTACAGAAGAGAATGGTTTTATCTATTTCCATTTTAGGAATATAACTATGTTACTGAATCTAAAAATAGTTTAGTAACCAGAGAGCACATCCCGATCAAATAAAGATAAATCAAAATGAATCAAGCCGCAACACCTCGCAAATTGTCCCCCGCTGCCTGCTGTCATGTAATCATGCACTTGTGCATAGCGCGTGTCGACTGACAAGTAGAAACATTGATCAATGTTTATGATTAGACAAATAAATCTCCGATTATAATCAAGTTTTTTTAAATCTTTGTCACAAACATCTTTATCGTATTTGTTTGCAAAAGGCACCCGTACCTATAAAACCACTCAATATACTTTCGATACTGTATGAGTATTATAACTTTGATAAAAGCAAATGTGCTGACTTTCTGATTCTTTGGCAAGATCTCACGGTACACGATGAAAGCAATAAATAAACGATAATGTATTTTGCTTTTCTTCTCATTAAACTAATAAGTGAAATAAAGGTTTTTAATTGTCATAATCAGTTGTTCTACGACGAAAATAGCGATATATATCAAGTATTTTTCTTTCATTCGAACATTGTTGATAAACATTCCAAGAAGTACTAAATATGTATTTTTTGTTATATTGAGAGTCTTATGTTGTAACCTAAGAAGTTTCATTAAAAATTATATTTAATAATGTATTACTGAAAAAGAGAAATTCTTTTGCTAGAGGTAGTATCACAAGATCTAATTAATCACAATGTTATCTGGACGTGTATCAATGTTTACAGATTTGAGTGGATTTGGCAGATTAAGTTTATCCTCCAGTTTGCACCGTCTACCAATCTATTTACAGACCTTGAATTTTTAACGTGAAATTAAGGTGAGATTATTTCTGACGTCGGGGGATTATAAGGATAGATATTATGCACTTTTACAAGCTAAAAAATTAGGGCATATGATAAGTATCGTTTTAACCGAGGTCATAACGTCTCTGTTTATATTGGGTTTGGAAAAAAGAGATAGTTGAGTTCAATTACATAATTTATAATAGAGTTCATTAGCTTGTGAATTATTCGAAAATGACCCTACTGCTATTACTTTAGATTACAAATAGATTAAAGAACGTTAATAATTTCGCAGACGAATCTATTCATTGTCAACATCAGTTTTAGTTCATTTAAAAGTTAAATAATTAAGGACTACGTTGAGAAATTAGTTTATTTTCTATAAATTGACTGATGACCATGGCTATTAAATGTAGAGACCAGAATATTTCTTGCATTAATCTTTATACCGAATTTGATGATGATATGTATGTTCCTATTTACATCGTAAGTAGTGTATGTCACAGAATTGAAAAATTATAAACCTAGTTTAAATGGTTTAAAAATTGCAAGCAATTCATCTTTGACACACTCCCGTATAAAATTAGAATTTACCAGCTGGCTTATCTATACATTACTTTGTATTTTTTATATAACTTAAACACTGTTAATAGACCTTTTTTTATATTCTTAAATAAACATCTGTTTCAAAAACTGGGATCATTAGATAAATTGAATACAAATGTTACAATTGTAATGTAATCATACTAACGTTGTTTTATTAAATTACCCATCAGGTGAACACCTTGTCACCGTTATAGTATAATTCGAAAGTAGCACACACTTGGTCAACAATGATAATGTCACCTTATCATTCAACTATTTACGTCTACGTCTCATCTTCAAACACTTCAACCGTTTTGGATTTCCATTATTTTAATAAACACTTCCGTAAAAAATACCTAAGAATGCCTAATTTTCGTTTATAATATAAGAGTAACGCGCACATGTATTGTCTTGTGCGAATATCTTTAAAAACTATTTCGATAAGTAAGGTATTTATCTTTGCCCCGATTAGATATTGAACCGTCCAAGGATTCTGATTCACTTTATGCTGGGAAAGTGATAAGATTTAATTAATTATAATATAAAAATCTTCTTGAATAACCTATGTTGAATCTTTCACTTTATAAATTGTAAACCTTTATTAAAAAATCATACTATTTTTTCAAAGGTACAACAAAAAGGCGTGGGAATAAATGAATTGCTCTAACATAAATAAAATAAATTGAAATGATAAAATAGGCCACGACTGACTTTGTTGTGATATGACCTCAGTAATTTAGAAATAATATGACTAAATTTGTCGAACCAAAGGTGATGTAAATGTCTAGTCTAACCATGATAACATTATATCGAACCTTAACATTAATACAGAAAAAATAAAAGCAACTAAAATGCGCCATCAGAAGCAAATGCATGGGTGCCTAAAAGGCTGGCGCAGCAGCCTCTTTGGACAGCGATACTTATACGATTAAAGCTTTTAGCCTCAGGACCCCACGGTCCCAATATCTCCAGGCCAAAAGGCACAAATATGTATTCTAAAGCAAGGCTCTCATTTTTGCAAACTTGAAACATCCATAGATCAGTCACAGAAGTTCATTATTCATCTGTGATGAATAATTGTTTTCTTTACACTAAACCTAAATGTTGTGGCACATATCGCTATTTTGAAAGAATATTGAAACAAAGAAAAAACTTTATTCGGTGCATAATATGTGGTATAATTATAAACTTATAGTATATTAATATCTTATACAAATATATTTCATCAATGTATAAATCTATATATTAATGACATATACACGTGCAGATGTTGTGCAACTTCCACACAATCCTAACTTTTTATTATACATGTTATGAACGCAGCAGAAAACAGAATAATCTATATGTTTTTGCTCCCAAAATCCTTATTCATATCAGCAAAAATTAAGATGTAGGGTCACAAAATGTCATTTTGCTATAGGTGTTATAGGTAGTTTAATGTTGAAACCGCTTTTTTGTAAAATTACCCTTTTTAATGGTGTCACTATTCGTCTAAAGAAGCGATACAGTCATTTAATACATTCTGCTTTATTTTATCTATCTGGTCACCAAATTTATCATAAACGTTGACGAAACAATGGCGTATGCTTTTGTAGATTTTTCACTCGGGTATCTTTCAAAGCGTATCAGATATTTGTTTAAGGAAGATAAAAATATGTGCTAATCCAATTGCTTATCATTATGGATGTACGTGACGTCAAATATCCATCTTTGGGATACGGATTTTCCAGAAGATTCATTTTGTAGATGAAAGTTCTTAACTATAGATCTTACGTTTGTCCTGGTCTTCATATTAACTTTAGTAGTTTATATTATGTGCGCTATACAGTTATTTTTTTTTACAATGGCTTTAATTATATTCGTATAAGTGCTTGCAATAATGACAAAGTTATACGAGTATCACTCTTAAATAAATTTATATGATCCTAAAATACGATTAAACTACCTACTTTTTAAATTAAAAATCAAGTTTTGTATACCTACGTCGAGTAGTAACAAATTGTGACTTGGCTTTTTATATTATATAAGATTATTTCTTAAATTTAATCTCAAAAAAAAGTATTTCGGGCTTTAAACATTATAAATTTACTTGGCCGAAATCTTAAATGTTGGCTTTGTAGCTTGTATTTGTTATATACATTATACAAAGATTACAAATAAAGAAAACACCTTTAATGTTATGTTTTCGTCTCGTAGTGTATAATCTATTTTTTAATTAATAATCTATCGACATGCTAATCTTCGCATTATAATACGAAACAGAAAGGACAATTATGATTAAGATATCCAATTATTTCGCCAGATAACATATGTCAACATATTTATATACAAATTATTTATTTATTATTAGTTGTTTTTGATGACCTCGCTGGCGCAACAGCTCGAGTACTAGCTTCAATTTAGAAAGTCGAATTCTTTTACTTGTCTGAATCTGGACTGATGGGTGGTTTCGGCTGAGGCTACCTACCACCCTACATGCGAAGACGTGAGCCCAAGGGAAAAAATTGCGTTACGACGCTTTCAGAAGCCATAAGAGGAAAATTACTCGTTAACAAATTAACGTGCTTCCATTTTAGACTGTGTCATCACTTACCATCAGGTGAGATTATAGTTAAGCGCTAAGCTATCAGCGATTAAAATCTGTTGCTGCGGTGTTACTGGCGATTACGCCAATAATTAAAATTTCGGTAATTATACCGATCCCGTTGAAATGAGGAAAATACCGTTTTCAATGACCATCCACATTGCGTAAGGAGTTTAGTGATCTATAACCATCTCCAATTTATTGCATTTCTAATGGAATCAGTTTGGAGTTCATCGTTTCAGTGGCTGGATCAGTTTAAGCAAAAAAAGCAATATTTATAGTCAAGTGCAACTCATTTATATCATACCTGCAGTCATGTCTGTATACAGTGCTTTGTCCAATGGAGCTACTATAAGTCGGTATCCTATGAAGACTGCTAACCTGGTGCAACGGCGGTCTTAGAAACCCACTATCTCCATACCCTATTCCCAACATAGGAGATTCCACAACAGAACTTTCTAGGACGCTTGTCTCATCTGTTTCTTCCCCGATAACACCAGGTTTGTAGAATATTTTACCAGACGAAAGGCCAGGCTTTTGTTTCGTTTCCTTTTGACCTTCATCTCGCCTCAATTGCATTTCATAAGATTGTGATTCGTCTGTACTCATATTTCTATCTTAAATCGTATTGGCGTTAATTTTGAGCTGTATCCCTAATTCAGGTCACACGTTCATGATTTTGTATTTGGTCATAGTTGTCGATCATTTTTGTTTCTTGAGTAGTAGAGTTATTGGGAATCATTTGACTGCACCTGAAAAAAAAATGAGTTATATAAATGGCTCTTTAGGCGTTTTGTGTATAAAGCATGTTGCAAATTATTTCATTAATAATTTAAAGAAAAATGTATAAACGAAAATTATGTCCTAGAAGTCTTTTTATCTTTCCAGCAACCTAAGGTTGTCTAGTAAAGATTTAATTTTCTATAAGCCCTCTCCATATTTTCTCTGTATAATATGGTGTATATTAAGTATATAAAAAATAAAAAATCAGAAGAAATCAAAAATTACTAATGACAATTGAAGGTGAGTAGCTTAACGTAGGTTTTAATAATATACTTGTACATTTCTGTATTGATTTTTTTAAAGATGAAAGCTTGAAGAACAACATGTTATAGAAGTATTATTAAAAATTACTTTTATGAAATTAATTACACAGGCAACTGTGTTGTAATAATATTAATAATTTATTTATGTCAAAAAATCTATATTCTAGTATTAATAAGTAGTATTATTAGTGAAATAATTTTAAATTATACATGGCTCCCCTGGAACCCCTGAGAATGAGGTTCCAGTGGGACACTATTGGACAATCAACTCGGTCCAAGATAGTATGATATGATATAAAAAGGATGTTGGAACTGTCCCACACGATGCGCATTAAGGTGGCCACATTTCTTGTTATTATGGTATGAAAACCCTCAATAAGAGTTTCAAAAACAACCCCGATGTACTAAAATGGGAAATCAGGGCCAACAGCATCCTTAAACTGTTATTGTACAAGACACTAAGGCATTGACTTTATAAACTACAAGCCCATGGAAAAGATTAACAAGTGAAATGAACCAACGTAAATAACGCTTAGAAGGCTGTTACTATATCGTCATATATTACCGCTGCAGGTGAGTACACGAGTAAACTATTTTCTTTATCCTAATATTTTCATTTGTTACCATTTTTAATTAACGGCTGTAAGGTACAACGGTATTATTTAATAACATTTGACCACAAAAAAGTTGCCGTCCATAAATTTATTATCTTACAGCAGTAATAACTCGGTAAATCCTTGATCAACTTTGATCAATTGTTATTGTTGTAAATATTAGTAAAAATATTAGGATAAAAAATTAATTATTTACTCGTATACTCACCTGTGTAACTCAGAAATGACGACATAGAACACGAAAGTTATTTTATGATATATTAACAGCCTTCTAAGCGTTATTCACGTTGGTTCATTTCACTTGTTAATTTTTTTCATGGGCTTGTAGTCTTTTATTCGTTTAGCCTAAAAGTATAATCCAAGTTTAAAAATGGCGAAGTGACCAACGCTCAGCGAGATCACAGATCGTTAGCAATTTTTCTTGAAAATTGTTATCATCCCGTTAGTTCCGGCGTTTTGACACGCCACGTCCTTGCACTCATTAGGATGTGGTCGATCTCTATGACAACTACGGATGCTTTTATTTCCTCCCACTAAGATTATTCTGTCACATCGCGGAAAACCTCGTGTAATACATAACTTCAATCCCTGTGTTATAGGAAGGATCGGATTGTAAAGTTATATCGCAATTACTTGATAACGCCCTTCTCATTTTACACATAACATATTTAACGGCCACACTGACACATTAACACTAGTATCTCGACACATGGACACGGAGACTTCGGCCAAGGCTAGTGTTAGCTGTGGGTGGGTTAAAGATATCCTAAAGAAAGAGCCACGCTTTAGATAACTCGGTTTTTTCTGCAAATTTGATCAAGTATATATAATTTTTCATTTATTTTAAAGCCATTGCCTGGTGGTGAAACGCATGCCCGTTCAGTGCAATTGCGGGTTCGAATACTGGGCAGGCACCTTTAAATTCCTCATTATAAAATGAAACCTACGAGCTTGAATGTCCTTTCCAATCCATCACTTTGATTTTCAACGAAGGAAAACATTGAGAGGAAACCTTAAAAAATCTTAAAAAACAGGTTTTTAAGTAGTCCCCTAGAAAATCAGAAGCCACATTGATTAAATGACTAATATTACGTGTGCCCTTTACAGGTCATATTACTCCTAAGAGCCCTAAAGAGTTTCAATTCGATTCATCACCCTTTTTTTTTGTCGACTACCTAATTCATAAAGTGAATTAATAGAAATAAAATTTGAAGTACAAAAACAAAAAATTAAATCGATAAGCTCTTCGATGTATTTTCACGATATTCATTTAGATTGCGCGATACCTGTTACTTGGAAAAAAAAATTGCAAGATCAAAATAATTAGAAATTTCAAGCTTCAAATTGCCTTTTTTAACTCCAATACGACCATTATTAAAGACACAGCCATTTGAAAATTTTTTAATACTTCTTTTAAGCCCTAAATTTTTCCACTGGCATATAAACCAACTTATAACGCTATTCGATAAATAAGTTTCAATTTTTTTATTTTTATGAAGTTTTTCACTTCTGATAAACAATATCGTATTTGTGTTAGCTTTCCAGCATCGATAATTAGGACTCGTTTGTTATATACTTAGGAATTAGTATTACAATACTTTAACAAGTTATTGTTTACCTATATTGCGTGTATCATTTTATACATAGACGTAAAATCGTATTTGCTTCAAAATAGGAATAGTGTAAGACTGGTTTAACATTTTGCTGGTCTGAAGAATGGGGTAATCAATAATGTTATTTACTTACTAAACTTAATTTTACTTTAAGCTAAAAATAACTTGAAAATACAAATTTTTCGTGGACCTATATAAGATACAACACACCAGTTAGTTTCGATACACTTCTGCAGTAAATGTTTTTTGCCCTAAAAATATGGGAGCTCGACCAATTGATGCAATAGGTTTTTCTAATTAAAATGGTATACAAAAAACTTATTTTCCGTGTTCTTGAGGCTTACAGCAAATGAGTTTTGTTATGTTAATATATTACCTCTGCATTGCGAAATCATTTGATGATTTTTCTCGATTTTCATATATACAGATAATTTTGAGAGCAACACAAGATAGAAAATGATCTCTATCACGTACATTGATATATGAGCTTGTCCACGACAATTAGCTCGTAAAGTGTGACTATGACGTATCATAGATCATTACGTCTGTCAAAGGTATACCTGTACAACTGCGAAGGCCAGTTTCAATTGGCGTGTCTGACTTGTAATTAATATTGACTTTAAAGACCGGATTAAGAAACACTTGCAACGTGGATAGTAATTGCCGAATCTAGACTATTAATGGGATCGAAAATGTGTAGTATTATGTAATTCCTGCTATTAGTTACCACTCTTACTATATGTGTCTAGTTCAAATTTGCATTCGATAATAAAAATGTTCAATTATCCACTCAATTCAAATACAGTTTTGAAGTAAAACTTCTTTACTCACGCTTGACTTGTGGAATAAGCTGGAATGCATGACGAGAGTATTACAAAAAGTATTATCATGCGGGGCTAACGGACTGCGAATATAATTAATTTAATATATAAATATGTATGTATACATTAAATCTAAATATATAATCTAAATATATATGTAAGACATATCCAGGTATCTATTGACTCATCATGATATCTCTGGAACCATAAGGCGTAGCCACTTGAAATTTGGTAGGAATATTCCTTTTGCTGAGTAGAGGTCAGCTAAAGATGGATTTTACGAAATTCGACCCGCAAGGGGGTTGCGAGGGGGTTAACTATCGACTCGTCACGATATCTCTTGAACCAAAAGGCGTAGAGACTTTAAATTTGGTAGGAATATTCCTTTTGCCGAGTAGAAGTCATATTTCTTATTCGTAAAACAATTTGCCTGAATTAATGAAATTGCTACACAAAAAATATTCCACGCAAACGAAGTCTATTAAAATCAATGTTATGGATAATATAGTCATGCCTGTAAAAATATATGATAAATCACTGCTTTGCTCTAAAATCATTATAGAATTACCAGTATTAAAAAGGAAATTGCGAAACTTTTCTGTAGAAAAATGTTATTATAGTGTTGACGAATTAAATTTAAATGATGACCTAAGCTTTTATAACAAATTCTTGAATGAAATCATTTGACATTAATAATTATTGACATCACTAAATATTTTAATGCCAAATACAGTGGAATTAAGTAATGTGTAAACACCAATGTAACATGTACTCGTATATAGCAAATAAATTAAATTTCTTCGGTCGTGCGGTCTACAGCACACTCGTTTTTGGTTAAATTTTATATTGTTAGTAATAGTGGGACTTGGTGTTAATGCAGTATTTTTTATATTACTTCACTGATAAGTAGAAAAGCTACTTTTTTGCTATCGATTAAAAAACTGTTCGATTGTCCTCGGAAGAGAAAATCTGTATTTGTAAATAACTCCCAGGACCCACGACATACCATTAATTTAGGGAAAATTTTATTTGTATACTTTTTACTTTTAAAAGTGTGTCACATTATATCTGAATTACTACAAAGAAAAGAAAATCACGAAGGAAATTATGCGATTAAAGTATATGCACATTTGTGAGAAAACAATATTAAATACTAGTACTATACTAGGTAAGTAGCAGCCCATTAACGTCCCACTGCTGGGCACAGGCCTCCTCACTCATATGAGAGAGGGTTTTTAGAACATAGACCCACCACAATGGTTCACTGCGGATTGGCAGGGATAATACACAAGTGCCCTATAAATTCCTTCACTCTCATAGTCCGATGTAACGAAAATCCGACACGACCGGTGAGAGACCAGGCGCAGGACTGACGGCTTAAAGGGCTCTCCGAGGCACTGGAGTGGAGCACACCGCCAACTTCCCAGCTTCGGGCCAATATTAAGAAAATCTTAATAGAAACCTCAATATCGCTTTTTTTAATTCGCCCTCATATCTGTAGTGGAACATAACCACTAGGTCAATGAGGCATTACTAATTTTATTTAATTTATCTTGACTATTATTAAACTTTAAATCCTTATTTAAAAGAATATTAATAGATAAATCGTATTATAAATTAAAGTCTTTCCTTAGATACTTTGTGCCGCAAAGTGCACAAAGTATCTAAGGAAAAACACGCTGTCCAGGGTAGGAGAAGTTACGATCGCAAACAGCAAGGTTATGGTGGCCAGTCGAAACGCATCTATAAGAAAAAGGTAAAACCACAAAGAAAATTGTGCTCCGTCTTGAATGTGCAGATTGCAAAGTGAGGACCCAGGTGGCGCTCAAACGCTGTAAGCACGTTGAACTGGGAGGAGACAAGAAGAGGAAGGGACAGATGATTCAGTTCTAGGCTGACTAATAAATAAATAATAAAAATATACTCTAGCAACTTTCTATAACAGTTTTTTTGTAACATTTATTTTTATAACTTTAGTTCTACTACATTCATCAGTTACTATTAACATATTACAGCAGTTTATAAACACTATCCTCTACAACACTCCTCTTATTATGAAAATTTGGGGTCATACATTGTCCAATAATATTTAATAACCCAAAAAATATTATAATGTACAGGAGTTTCGTTAATACACTATTATTTCGGCAACAGGAAATTATGACACGTTTCGCGACAATCGTGATTTTATGATTTGTTAGCATTGTTATTAATTGTCATAACTCATGGCATCGTCGCATGTAAACCGTTTAAATGATTTTTTGCATTACTGTTTAAGGGCGTAATTTGTCAAAAGGTTAGGAAAAAGGGCGACTGCCCCTTGTTGTTAAGATAGTATCTAGTCTAATTTAAAATATTCCCTCTAATTTATTTTTTTAGTACTTTTATTTTATTGCTGAAAGATTAACGCTAAACTGCATTCTCACCTGATGATAAGTGATGATACAGTTTAAAATGGTAGTACGCTAAATTGCTAAGAAACAATAAAGCTCTTTTGTTTTTACAAAGCATCTGACTTTGCTTAGAAAATGCCGCCACAAGGCCTCCAAATTCAGCTTATTTATATAATTTCTCATTTAGAAATACAAATTGACCAGCCTTGGATTAGTGTAGGTCATCTTCCTGACTAAGAACTCGTCCAATTGTTACTTGTTAATTATTCAAGTAGGCTCAAAAATCATCTCATTCTCATTCGAGAAGTTGATTCTACTGAGAAGAAACCGGCAAGAAACTCATCGGTTACTCCTTTAAATATACTTTTTGTAGGTTGTAATGTGTTTAGTTTTCATGTGCGATTGAAATCAAGTCCAAACATTTTTTTCGCTTAAATACTCTTCAAAATTACTATATGCCTTTTGTAAAAGGATGTTTTGGCTAATTTCTTAAAATCACGTGGAGGCAAATACAAAAGTGATTCGGGTATCTTTTTAAAAATGCTCATCCCGACAGTCTTAACCTTATTCACCCTAGAATATGACATTACAAATGTGTTTTTATTTCTTGTATTAAAATCGATAATTTCGCCCTGTATACTGTATAAGCGAAATTCCGGATATATAAAATATATTTCGAAATTGAGCCTACTCCTAAAAACTAAACATGTACAATTGTATATATTTCGTATGCACGTGCCCTTTCTTTCACCAATCAAAGCATAAATGGTTAAAACTATGATTACCGCAGCAGGAAGTCTCTATTTTGGGAAGCAATTTATTGCGAGTGCCCTGTGCTTTGAGTTCAATCTCTGATTTAATTTGATTAGCCTTAAATATCCGTTTGCATAACTGCGATCTCGGGGTTACTTTATTTTTATTTACACTTAATTTTCTTATCGAAATAAAAATTCACACTTTCTTTATTTTGTCTTATCTTTACTTTTGGTCTATATTAATATTTTGTCCTAATAGAAATGTATACTCGTAGAGGAAGAAAAATGCATTTTTTTCATTATTTTATAGTGTAACTTCTTAGATATTAGTCATAATTATTGCTAGATCTCCCTGTATTTGAAACCATTAAGCCTGAATTCTGTTACGTATAAAAATATTGAGTTATGTGTGTGTATGTATGTTAAAATCTTTTTTTATAATAAAATCTAGGATTTCTTTCTGTAATCGTATTTATAAGTTAACTTATACCTGAATAATATTTTTCTTTAAAAAATCTGTATAGGTAAAAGTCTTTGTTATATCATAAATATATAATGGGCAAAATTAAAGCAATAAACTAAATTGATATAACTGTTTATAATTGTAGAGCTGTTATAAAGTATAAAAACTTTACTTAAAAAAAACACTATAATATTTTGTTAAAACAGTTAATCCAAACGCAAATTCCTGTGAAACAATTTTATTTCTACATACAAAAATAGTATTTGGCTATAAAATCTTTAAAATGTCATTAACACATGGATGGTATAAGATTTTTAAGTAACCAAGTTGATTAAATATACATAAGAACAAGATGCTGTTGATTATTCTTTATGGTTAAAAAATAATGTAACACTTGTGATAACATTTGTGTTTAAGAATACACATTGAGTTTACAGTGCCTCTAAAAATTTTGCACCAAATGTTTTGATGATTGTTTCCCTGACAACAATATTATATCGCTGGTATCCCTAGGTACCCTCGAAACATGTAAAGTATATGCGAAAGAAAGACAAAAGGTATCTTATCGTATTCAATCTGCATAAAAAATATATTGTGCCAGCAATTTATGGCTTTTATTTAAATCCAATAATTATTCACTTTTACGTAAAAATTACCTTTATTTCTCCCTATTTAAAACTACATTAAGAGCCAAGTAGCATCGAATACAAGTTTCAAAAAATGTATTTATACTTAAATGGATGAATAAAAAGTATTTTATTAATCATTGATAATTTGAACAAGATATACTATTATACATAACAAGAGTGGAGTTAAATTAAATAATTGAAACTTATGGTAAATTAAAACATATCATTCATAGAATAGCCAAGACGTGCATATCACATAATGTTTTCTATGTATTAAATAGGAAATAGATATAATAAAGCTACGTGTTCATGGACGTAAAAGTCTATTTACAATTCAAATACGAAGGCGTTAACACATAATATATATAATTCAAACACTAAATCGTGTCTACTTTTCATTAAATTACTTGTCATGCTATGATCTAATTTACACAGTGTGCACCCACGTGACCGTGTGTATACAGCTGACTAACAAATAACGTCATATTCGGACAGCGAAAAATCAAAGACAGTTATAATCCCCATAAACTTACCATTTCTCGGTTTCCTCTAAATAATTTGAATATTACTTGTACATATTTTAGCTAAGTAACTATCACTTATATGGTGTGGAAACATGCTATTTTTTATTGACGATCATCAGTTCATAGTATCAGCTGCTCATATGTAAAATGCTTTTAGGGGCTTGTTAGTGGCTTAACTTTCACGGCACAGACAAAACAATGTCCTTTTCGTTCCAGGATTGCATTAATCCCTAGCGTGCGATCAGAACGCCAGGATAGCTATGACTGGCAGGCGTGCAATGGTACCTACGCCAATTGTGAACGGACTTTATTTGTTAACTAGCCACGCGCTCGGAAACAATTGACGGTGTTTCACTGTTAGCCTCTGCAGATAAGATTTAAATGTCCGTTTTAGGTACATCATGACAATAAATACGAATTTTACAACGATAGATGCACTACAAATTTATAAAATGTTTCCTAGCCATCTTATTGTTTACATTAGCACCTATTTATGTACGTCGAAGTTGTGGTATCAAAGGTTTGGGCTCATAGAGAGAATGAATAAAAGGAGACTGACGAAATGGATTTATGAGTTAAGAGTGAATGGGAAAGTTGGAAGGGGAAGACCAAGGACAACGTTCATGGACCAAATCCACGACATTTTAAATAAGGGCCAGGTCAAGAGTACTCTAAACCAACGAATTTGTACGAAAGGTTTAATGAGAATAAAAGAAGCGAAGATATGCAAGGAACGTGGCAAGTGGGAGGCCGTGGTCTCTGCCTACCCCTATGGGACTGAGGCGTGATGATATGTATGTATGTAAAGTGACAAGCAGTACGCCCAAAGAAAACTTCAAAGCTATTTTCTTGTACCTCTTCTATATAACACAAGAGGAAAAACAAAAATATAATTAATTCAAATAAAAAGCCAGTTCTATATTTGTGTTCTTAAAATGCTGGCAACATTACCTCTTTGTATAGCTAAGCTGATCCTTTATCCGAGGTAAGCGCTAGCTTTCATGCTGATCCCCACAGTCTCATGTTGGAAATAATTTTAAATGTAATGATGCCATGGATTGCACCCGAGAACAATATCCACTCTTCTTCTATATCCACTGATGGTAAGTTCTGGGTTCTTGTTTCCCCTATAATGATACTATTTTCGATCTTTAGTAGTCTTCGAAGTATATTAGGTTTATAATGTCTATTTACTCTCAAACTATCCAAAAATGCCATTAATTGTATTCTCGTTTATCGATTTTTCACAAAATGTTTAATTCTGACAATTTAGCATTTGACTGATCTCAACTGATGGTGAGTTATGGTAGTGTCTTTAATTGATAAGAGGTGATTTACCTTATGCAACTTTTTTTTGGCGGTTTATTTTCATTGGAAGGGTAGTACAATCCAGCCGCAACCGCATTTCAACAATCTAGATTCTAGACCAATATAAATAAAAAAATTATTTTTGGGAACTGGTCCTATCGTGTATCAAATTACAGATCTATGCTATCAAAGCTTACATTTTTAGCAAGCATTATCATTACTCGCACTATTACACCTATCCTTTGGGCGTCTAAAAGTTAAAAGGTTTTAATTTTAAATTGAATTTTATCCTGCTTTATTATTAGATACCTCCTAGATCGGTTCTTGATAAATGTGATTTTTTTAGGAATATTGAGAATATCGTAGGTTTTAATATTACTAGATTAATAAGGCTTAAGCACTAAACTACTACTAACTGCCTCATTGGTCTAGTGGTTAGCATGTTCGACTACAGACATGAGGTCCTGGGTTCGAGTCCTGGGTCGGGCCACTTCAAAAATCAATATTGAGTTTTCTATTAAGATTTTCTCAATATTTTCACGAAGTTGGGAAGTTGACGCTGTGATCCACCCCCGTGCCTCGGAGAGCACGTTAAGCCGTCGGTCCTGCGCGCGATCTCTCTCCGGTCGTGTGGGATTCCCGTCACATCGGACTATGAGAGTGAAGGAATAGAGAATGCACTTGTGTACTATGCCTGCCAATCCGCAGTGCAGCAGCGTGTTGGGTCTATGCTCTAAAAAACCCTCGCTTCTCGGAGTGAGGAGGCCTGTGCCCAGCAGTGAAACGTTAGTGGGCTGCTACGTAAGTACTAAACACTTAAACCAACCACCAATCACGACGTTAATGTTAGATTTGTTAGTATACTAACGAATGATAAAAATCTATGACGATTTTTACAGATAATAACTTGAACATTACCCTGTAGATGTTAACATTTCGGAGTTTAGATTGCCTAATGAAGAAACGACGGAGTGACAAGATATTTAAAAATAGGGTTACATCTGAGCATGAATTTTCTGTATAGACTAGCCATAAATGCCTTACAATTATTTTATTTATAACAACATAATGGTATTTAGTATAATCGCTTTAAAGATTGCCAGATCATTAACATTGTTCATATAGTATACATATAGAGGTGACTAGTAATAAATAATATACCCCATTAGTAAACCGCCAGAAGGCACATAATTAGCATAGAAAAATATTTTAAAATATATTCGATGTTGATAGTGGCATACATATTTATAACAATCATTCATTAACTTGTCGCATGTAGCTAAAGCCCTTAACAATCCTGACAGGTTAGCGCATAAATGTGATCACACCTAATGGTAAGTGATGATAAAATCTAAGATGAAGGGACGCTAATCTAGTAAGAGGCAATTTACCTCTTATGGTTTCTAGATAACATCGTACTGGAACACAAATATTTTTACTTGGCGGGACGTCTTTGCTAGCAGGGTGGCTACTAGCCATAGCCGAAGTCTCCCGCCGGATCAGACAATAAACTTCCTTAATTCGCCCTACTGGAGATCGAATCCAGAACGTCTGCTGGCTAAGCGAATACTCCTAGCTTCAGCGAAGCCCTTAATCATGCATTGAATATACTTTGTTAAATAGGTTACTGAAGATGCTACAACCAACTTAATAACATGTCTTTTAATCCTCAAAAATCAGAAACGGTTCCAATTTGTTAGATAAATATTTTTTTATACCATAGTATATTCTCAAGTGATTGTAGATAACTATTAACTTTGTTGGCATTATTTAAGGCCTATTTATATGTAGCACCAATAATATGCGATCGAAATAAAAGACTTAAATTTTGATGATAATTTATTTTTATTTAAAGTAATACCTGGCCCGACACACTTTGTACCGCTTCAGAATCTATAAATAAAAAAGCTGATAATTGCTGAATAATTTACCTTTTGTAACAATGTGGTCAAAATTTAACCGAAACAAAAAGAATTCGTAATAAAAAACGCGACCTCTATATGCAGATTTCTACCAAAGTCCGTAAAATATCGTTGCGATCAGAATTTGTTGAATGTCAATGTCAAATGTCTTGTTCCTTGCTTTCAGGTATGCCAACTGCCAATTAGGCACAGAATATATCGACAGTGTCAAATTTGTTGGAGAAGAAATTTCAAAAACAAATAAAAAGAAAACAAAAGTATTCTTTTAAATTTAATTTATTTCTAAACGATGAGACGAAATTCAAATGTTTGGCTCGTAGGAACAGTTTCTAAGGGATTGCGAAATTGTTGATTGTACAATCCACGCATTTTTTAAATACTTGCTCACATTTTAAACCTTCCTTGGATATACACATACAATTTAAAACCAAGATTAGCAAAATTCTCCAGCCAGCCGCTTTTTGACGTGACTAAAGAACAACTTGATTTATATATATATATGTCGGAGAATAAGAGAGAACCGAGAAGCATAAAGCACAGGGGCGTAGGGTTCTCCGCCGACATCGTTATTAATTAGATCCATTATTTAATTTCTTATTCTGTGGGCGTTCATGGGTATTGTTGGTGCAATCAAACACTGTATTAATTAACTCGGTTTATAATGTTCAATCACTTAATGTTCCCGATATCAATTTACACAAACTCATTAACACTAATAGCTAGGAACGCGACAGTTTCAACAGATGACTGTTCCGATCGAGCGCTACTCGACAACTGTCGAGTGACTCCCGCCGGACTGCCACTATTGACTCTGTCGACGCCGATAGATGGCGCCAGCGCTCCACAGATATCTGCCCTCCGACATATATATATATATATATATATATATATATATATATATATATGTGTGTGTGTGTATTGGTTTATAACAGTTCAGGAAAAAGACTTAAGGTATCAGTAATTACAGAAATTAAAACAAAAAGTTATAGTTAAGGCTTGTTCAGACCATCATTCCCTCAACCTAAAGTTATAACTTAGTTCGATAGTCGATAACTAAAATATAATTTCCCAGAAAATAATTACTTTTTGACTGATCAAAGTAGAGCAGGATTTTTTTATCATGTTCTTACATACCTATATGTTTCTGTTAAGCACTAACAGTTTTTACTAGAGGTATAACGCATATTTTAAATTCAAAAGTAGGCACCTGATAAACATTAATACGAATTTTAAGTAAGCGGGCAACAGATCGTAACTATTCATCTATTGACAGATAACCCGATAAACTGTCCTCTAAGTTATTATGTCCATTTCCTGTTACATAATCCTTAACTAGTTAATAGGAAAATAAATCATTCCCGACACTTGTTCAAAACCAAATTGCAATTGCGACCGCTACGAGGAACTAAAGTGGAAATTACCGAACAAAGCTGACGGGATGTTGGCGGCCAAGGCGACACGTCGTTATCTATGTTTGGCTATCAAGAGTCAAGAGCGAGGAAATAAATGAGACTAAACGAACGACAATAAGAGCGAAATACATCAGCAGTGCTGTTGTCTTTCGCTCTTGCAATAATTACAATCTCTTTTTACAAGCATAGATGTTTTAACTGCATACCTTTGTTTATGAAGCAAATTAGAACTACTCTGCCAGTTAAAAAGTAGTTTTATAATTTAATTTCTAATTCTAATAATGTTTCCTTCATTAATTTTTTCCTCGTTCGTTTTAGTTTCGCTTTTGTGTTTGATATTTTTTAGTGGCAACTTCATTGGTTTGTTTTTTCTATTTAATTTATAATTATACAGTTTCTTCCTTTACTTTGATCATATCATAAGTAGTACAGATCGTATCGTAATAACAAAAACTTGTTAACAGGGTGGAAAAACGATAAATAGATAAGTCCCATTGAATTATTAATATACTTTCTAGCTATTATCATATAAAATTTTAATGTTATATTGTATCTATGTTCGACATACTGTTATTAAGGACATACTTACTTAGGATTTACCGAAACAGCCTTAGGTAAGGCGAGTCCTTGTATTATTATGGTAAAAATAGCAAAATATCTTAGGCTTTGTAAATGTATTCGCTTTTTTTACAGTCCATATCAATAGCACATATATCCTTATTATTATTATTTCCCGGTGGGGCCCACTGAAACAGTGGATGCACTTCGACCTTTGTGGGTCATTTGTACGCGCCCCGTCTTTTAGTCCCCTAAATGCTCTCAAACACCCATTCTAAAAGTCTGAGAGAAGGTTTTAGGTTGGAGCCGTTAAAGTGATCTGGTTATGGATAGGCCACTCCTAGTGGACTCATTCGTATCCTGGCTAAGCCATTGTATTCGCACAGTAGGTGCCTTATTGTCTCTTCCTCCTCATTGCAGGCGCTGCAAGTAGTCTTCTGCAATGCACATGGTTTTTAACATAGCCTTTGTACTGTAGTGGCCCGTTGCAATTGCCACTGCATATCTTACCTGTCTTCTACTTAAGTATATCCTTATTAAGAAAGTAATACGATTATTGTAATAACACTTTTTGCACGCAAAAAAATTCTTTCAATTATCGCCCTTTTTGGTTTGGAATATTAGATAATCAATTAATTTAGGAATACACGGCATTCTTTGGCATTTTTAATGTCAGACTGTTTTTATATATATAGTAATATAAATCATCACGCGTTAACACAGACTATCATAACTTACCATCTGGTGACAATACAGCGATAAATTTTACTACTTATTAAGCAACTTTTCTGTCGTTACGTACGAAGTGACCCTAAGAAATCACTAGCGTACTATTATGTCCTCTACGTGTCAACTATCAACGATGGATCACCTGTTTCATCAAGAGCAACGCTATTATCAAATTACGTTCCCCACCATTGCTCTTTCGACTGCTATGAGTTACGATTGCCACGGCCGATGCTCTTTCCGGGCGGCCTCAGGTGCATCCCGGTGGAGGGTCAACACTACTGTAAAATCTATTTGATGCGATAAACACACAAAACAAAATAATAAATGTCCTTTTAAATCATGAATTTTGAACAGCCACACTAGAATTATACAAAAAAAAATTTAAGTGCGTGCGTACAAAGTACACATGTCAGAAGTGAAACTTCCTTGGCAAACTAATTTTTAAGTCTTGTTTATATTTATACAAATCTAAAACTACATTTCCGAGATTAATTACAAATAATTTGTTGAATTCTCAAGTGACGAATTGTAAGTAATAAAGCCACGTGTTTTTTGTTAATATTAGAAATTATTCATTAAACTTAGTTTTGAATTTAAAATTTAGAAAAGAGAATTTCTGAAATATTTTTACTTTATGTTTTATGAAAAATAGGATACTAAATTATTAAATGACGTGTGGCAAATTAAAATGGTTTCACTTCAAAAACTAAACTTATGAACATCAAACAGCTTCATTCATATTACACATGCAATGAAAAAAATTCTCAAATCTTTTCATATTTCATACAGACATTACATTACAGTGCAAAATATTGTGAAGGAAGCACTGTTTTACTACCAAGTGTAACTTTTTTTAAAGATAAAAGAAGTATAAATTGTACAGGCGTACAAATATACGATAACCTACCGAAAGAAGTGGTCGTTCAGCGTTTTTAAAAATAAATTTAAAACTTTCACTCTTTTTACTCTACGCACCAAACTTTTTTTTCTCCTGGGTACTTCTCAAATTTAGTTGAGGGTTGCGGGCCTCGAGGCAGTGCCTCCTTGCCCGGGCATCTTCCTCAGACATCAATTTCATGCCTGATATTTTGTTTTGCCCGCAATTATACGGGCTGGTTCCCGCTGGCTAAGCTAGCGGGTCCATCCAGGTCAAGTCCGGGTACTGCCACTGATATTGCGTCATCTTCGCCGTCATCATCGCCTATATCAGGAGGTGGTGACAGCAGAAGCTCACGAGGCAGGAGACGCCCAGTGTTTCCTGCTCTTGGGTGCTGGCTGGCAATGCCGTGGAGGTGTATGTGTGGGGAGTTGTCCGCGTGGCGGAACATACTCCTCGCCAAGTTTCGGACGAACACCTCCACGGTGGGCGTCCTGGTTCAGAATGTGCAGCCTGGGCACCTCACCGTCCTTTTGTGGTGGCGCTGATTGTCGCGGATCTTTCGCTGGTAGGAGTTATAGGCGGGATGCTCTCCAGTGAGAGATGTTGGTCGGCATGGTCACTCTTCTGTGAGGCGGTCATCTCGGTGAAAGAGGCCCAGGAGCGAAAGAGCAGTCAATGCCTCCCACTGCCGACGAAGGCGGGGTTCCAGACGGCGTACATTTATGGCCATTTATGGCCGCCTTGTGGACCCTTTTTTTATTGCTGACAGCTGGGTGGATATACCTCATATGGTGTCTAGACCGCATCGTACCGGAACACCAAATCTCTTTGTGGCGATACGACTTTGCTGGTAAAGTTGTACGTCCATAAAAATAATGACTCTATTACGAAAAAAAAGTGAATGCACCTTATATAACTTAACTGTAAATTCTAGCTACATAAGATTGACAAGTCATTTAAAGGTAACTGTATACGTTTCTTTACCAAAAGAAGCTACAAAGATGTCTCTGAGTAAATTTAAATCTTTCATTAAAAGAAAACTAATAGAGAAATCATTCTATGTTTAGAAGATAAAAAAGCGTGGGAGTGAATGAATTGCTCTATATATATTTTGATATAGAATAAATTAAAAATATATATTGTAATAAGGATGACATAAAAAAAACGTACACCCGACTGAGTTTGTTGTGGGCTCTTCTCAGATCAGGACGCCAATGAACCCTCGTAACTTTAGATTGTAAGTCGTTCTTTAATGGTATCATCAGTCATACATTTTAATATTATATAAAAAAAACGATATGTGATTATTCAAAAGTGCTGTAATAAGCCTACTTGTATTTGAACTTTGACTTTGAACACGGGGCCACAGCTAGCAAAGCGAGTACTCGCACCACTGCGCCAGCGATGCCGTCCACTCTTGGTCGGAGTCATCCGGGACATCAGAGAGTAATGTGTGAGCGCTCCTCGGATGTTTTACTAATGGTTGAAGAGGATTCCGCTGTATTTTAGAGTTAGTGTTCAACACCGAACTGCGTGTTGCGGGTTCGTAACACCTACGACGAGCAGATGACGCTATTATCAATTTGATATGCAAATGTTTTAAGAGAAGTTTTGACATATTTCAAGATTCCGTTTTTGTTAGATTTTAGATTTTTGTATAAAGGCAAACTTAATAGATGCAACTTAATAGTTTTATTGAACCGGCACAAATATAACATCATACACTCCGCAAAGCTAGATATAGTACAACCGCTATCGAAGGTTTCTACAGTTAGAGTGAGAGAGGAGTAGCCTGTCTACCGCTGCCGTATGCGTGACAGAAAGGGAAGCCAAAAATACTGGCGCTGTAACGCGTTTCGTAACTAAGCGGTTTACCCTCCTATATGAAGTTATCGCATCAAAATAAGCTCATTAATTAATTTTAAAGTTTTTGCGATATGCGTATGTTTTAATTTTATTTTTCTTTTCCTGAAGTTTCAAACAGGTTTCACTCCATCTCAAGCAGTTTTTTTTTATTTAAAACTATAAAATTGTCATTAAAAACCAAATTCACATTAATGAAATACTCAAGGTTTATAAATTGTTGGACCTGGTTCCCTTATTGACCTGATAGTTTAAAAAAAATTAATTAATTGTTAGATATTTAAATTTACTACCTTTATTCTTTCACGATACATAAGTAATAGTAGAAAATTTATTCTACGAGTATTTGCAAGACTTTTAGCAAGTTTATATCTATTTTAAGCTGTACTGTTATCACACCTGATGGTAAGTGATGAAAGGCAATTTATCATTAGTGGTAGGGCGGTAACTAGCCACGCCGGAAGCCTCTCACTAGTCCAGAATCAGACGAATTAATAAAATGCAATTTTCTACATTCGACTTGCCGGGGATCAATCCCGGGACCTCTAGCAAAACGAGTCCTAAATAGAGATCTGGAAACCTAAACTAAATATTCGACACATATGACAATTTATATAACTATTATAACATATTTACAGTAAATTAAAAACGCAATTTTTGTGTTTATATATGTACTACAAAAAATAACATAAAGAAATTATAACTGGCAGAATTGTATAATATTAAACAATTCATTAACATTTCTTTAATATAATATAATATTACGATTTTCTACATATAAATAATTACCATCAAAGTTGTGTAAAAATAATTTATAAAAAAAAATCGTTAAAGTTCAAATGGCAGGTTAGAAAATTTTTGTTGAAATCATAATGCAAATGTGCGCTAACGCCATCTAGCAACAATAATTGGAGAAGAATATTTTAATTTTCATAGTAGCAAATGAGGAAGATTTTTGTTATTAAGTCGATTTTCACGGATGAACGAAATGGGATTTTAAAAAAGTCAATGTTCTTAAAATTATATTATTAATCGTTGACTAGTGCATATAGTAGCAAGTAGTGGAGAATAATATTTTAATGTTTCGTTGCAGGAAGAGAGGGCGCTATTATTTTTGCTATTTTTTTATACACACAATTCTGTTAAACAAATGACTGAATACGTAGTTTTCTTAAATCTATTTATTTAAAGAAGCTAGTTGACTGACTCATTTAACTAAAAAATATCGCATACTCATATATATATTTCGCTTCTCATTTATTTCAATTTAGTAAAAATTAATAAACAAGGTAAACTGAAATACGATCCTATATTCGGTTTGTTTTTATATTTAGACAAAACGACACGAGTATTACAAACAGATCTCCTACACGCTAATTAATATTGACACCATGTTCAAAGATATTAAAACAACTGTATATTATTTAATATAACTGTAAGTTATCTTCAAACTATTTATCACACAACAAAGACATGTATTAGTCTTCGCAAAATTATAGCTATCATGTACTTCACATATAACTAATTTACACTTAAATAGATTCGTAAACTTTAGTTTAAGAATTTATCTTCGGGTACAATAGTTCCAATAATTTCTTCAATTCTATGATATCGTTGTATATAATCTTCATAGTAGACAATTGTATTTCAAGGCTTGATACCTTCAGTTTGACTTCTGCTAACTGTCCGCTACATATTTCTATATCTGTACTCATTTTTCTCAACATTTCATTGGCCTCTGTAAAATTTTCCTGGAAATTAAACTTATTCATTGTCTCAGGAAAATATTTTAACTATGTGCAGTATTTACTGTCTCCTTCAAACTTACATTAGTTTCTGATACGATTTATAATCAGGCAAGCGATCGATCATGTATGCGTCATTATTTTTAAGTGATAAACATTCTTTTTAATCACCTATCATCGATGTACAATTGTTAAATTATATTACCGAAAACCAGTTATAAGCATTATAGTGTTATTAAGGTTTTTTTATTATTAGTTTTATTACAGATTATTAAAAAACATAATATGAAACCTTTTTTGTATATGACTTGCATATAGATTGCATTTTCCAAATTGTAAACCTGTGAAATGCAACTTTATCTTACGTTTCTAAATATTACAAAGTAATTAGCATAAAGCATTAAAATAATTTTTGCTATTTACTTTCTCGTAGGAGACCTTAATTTTTGCAATAACGTTGCATCAATCGATGCATTGAATATACTGTAATATATATGTTTTGTTATACAGAAAATTATTTTTACTTTGTAGATTTAGTCAAATTGCTTATATCAAAGAGTTTTATACAAGTCTCATGACATATTTGATTTCACGCTAGGCGCTATGTTGATGAGTTGAGTTTAAAACAACCGCCAATATAAACAGCGTAAAGAAAATTTTGATAACAAGCACGTCAATTACAGTGGTAATTAGCAATGACGGATGCCTTTTACTAGTCAAGACTTCAACTACTCAAAAATACAGTTTTCGAAGTTTCAACTAAATAATAAAGAAAAACTCGAACCATTATATCAGTAAGTTAGTCAACGCCATCCGAACTGAACCATTTGTCAGAGAGAAATTCGAAACGCTACAATAAAATTTATATGTTGGAGATAATTATATAAAAAATCACCGTTAACGGTCCTATATTGAGCATGTTTGTTACTTTATTTGCTATAATCGACGTATTCACCTAATTAGGTGGTCAGAGAACGTGTCTTGTTTACCTACACATTATTCTGGGTAGAAAATAAAAAACACCAAATTTACGTATAAAATGTCATTCCTGAAAGCTATTAAAAGAAAAAGAAAAATGTCAGACAAAACGAAGAAAATTGCGGGCGTTACTCTAGTAAGAATGTATGTTAAAATGTCAATGAATTCGTTTTGTTAGATTTCATTTTAATATTTATATTTCAGTTATCAAAAATATTTTTTGTTGGTATAGGTTAAAGTTGGTATAATAATAAAGAATTATAGTTGTAAATACTATTTGTATAAACGTCATGTTACTTATATTCTTGATATGTTGTGAGTAATTTATCTTCAAAGATAAAGTGTGTATTTTTTTTACAAAATAAGTACTATTCTAAAATTATATTACCATCGAGTGTCATCCACACTTTAAAAATAAGTTGATGCCTTAAAAACGGTAGAAAATTTGCACATGATAGATGTAAGGTAGAATGTAAGCTAGTAGTAGGAGTTAAAACATACGTGTCACAAAATTTGCTTCAGTGTAAGCATAAAGTAACGTAGACGCGTTGTTTATGATATTAGTCATCTATTATCAAAATATAGTCTGTGGCTGTTTAGGTGTTTCTATGACATTCAATGTGACCAACATTAGTAAAAAAAATTAACAAAATTGACAAAGTGAGCTGTCATTTTTACGTAGAAGAATCATCTTGATTTTCCAATACAAAAGTTTGTTTTCTCTAAACTGCATAATAATAAAAGATGTTTCGGGCTAATAATTTTGACAAATTACTGGGTGAGTATGCTTGATAAACACTAATTCGTTAATTAGTTTAGATAATGTGTGTCCCCGTGTTATCTTCAACGATATATTCGATGACTATTTTTTCCAATTTTCACAACTTTCTATTTTATTATGAAGAGGTTTCATGAAAAAATATCATCTTATTTGGTCTGTATCAAAGTTATTTACTAGAAAATAGCTTTGCAATACCTTTTAGTATGATGAAATATTTATAATTTCTTTTTAGATAAAGCGACAAGTAATCTACGCCTAGACCCTGATTGGCCCTCTATCCTACAAATTTGTGATTTAATTAGACAAAATGATTGTTCGTAAGTATTACGTTGCCGTTCATCTATAATATGAATTGCATTATTCATATTTCTCATTTCAATGTCTTATTCATTATTAATAAACGCTTGCAACATTTCTAGACCTAAATATGCAGTAGCTGCAGTAAAAAAGAAGTTATATTCACAGAACCCCCACCAGGCTATGTTTGCTCTACTGGTACTAGAGAGTATTGTGAAAAATTGTGGTAAGTTTACCTTGTCTTTATATGAAGAAAACTTATTGTTAAAATATTAACCAGCTGGTTCAAATTCAATAAGGAGCGTTGCTTCATTAACAAATTTAAATAATTGTTTTGTCATTAAGGGTAATTGCTTTGCAGTTATTGTTGTAAATAATGTTACTGATATTGTCAGGTATGATATTACAAATATCACTGTTGAATGTTGCTTATCATGAATTATAACAAATATTTTTGAAAATATCCTTTAACTATCTTTAATAAATTTTTCCACAAAAATCAAGGGAGGGAAGGATTCATTTTGGGAGAAGGAGCAACTATTTGAATTCCTTTGTTATTTAAAACTTTACATACATACATCACATCAATTTCCACCTCACCTCATTCCCATAGGGGTAGGCAGAGACAACATCCTTCCACTTACCACGATCCTTGCATATCTCCTTTGCTTCTTTCATTTTCATTAAACCTTTCATACAAGTTCGTTGGTTTAAAGTATTCTTGACTTGGCCCTTATTTAAAATCTCCTGGATTTGATCCAGGTATGTTCACCTTGGTCTTCCCCTTCCAACTTTCACATTCACTCTTGACTCATAAATCCTTTTTGTCAGAGTCCTTTCATTCATTCTCTACATTCTCAATTTTAGTCACTTCTTCTTTTAAATCACAACATTCTCTTATCACACTATTTCTTACTCTATCTCATCTCTACCACATTTATTTTACTCTTGTGATTCTTCTGCCATACCCAACTTTCACTACCAAACATAAGTGTTGGCACCAACACTCCAGCATGCACAGCCAGTTTGGCCCTTTGAGACACCATCTTGCTATTTATAAAGGTGCTCTGGGCACCATTTACCATATTCCCTGCATTCACTCTCCTTTCAATATCACTTTCACATGTTCCATTTTTTGTAAATTTAGGTCCCAAGTATACAAATTCTTTCACCTTTTCCACTTGTTTGCTGTCTATCAAAATATTGCCATTCATCATAGATTCATCTCGTTCAAAGAGCATAACTTTCGTTTTGCTTACATTCACTTTCATTCCTTTCCCTTTCAAAGCTTTAATAATAATATTTACCATCTCCATTTGACATTTGTGTCAAATGTTTTATATATATATATATATATATATATATATATATATATATATATATATATACATGCAACATTAGCTCTAGTAAAGAATTTAGTTTAGCGAGTTTGATTTTACTTATCTTTTTTAAAAGAAATAACTTAATTGACTGTTTGCTTTGCTGATATAATATTTCAATTAACTTTTGTTCTGATTTTGATGCACACCAGGGTAGATTTAGGAAATTGCATTTTCTAATTTACTAAGTCTGTTATTGTGGGACGCTTTAACTATGTTTAAGTATCTGCAAATTTTTTTTGCCAAAATGATATCTTACATTCTAATAGTATGTGATGTTGAAACCATAGGAGCTAGATTACCTCTTACCAGTTTAGTCTTAATCAATTGGCATCAGATGTGTTGACAGTCAACCAGTAAACTGTCTGAAAGAAAAACATGATTAAAAAGCAATCTTGGATGAATTCATACCTTATATCATTTTTACTTCTTATTTGCTTTTGCAATTATGCTTTTTTTATGTTCAAAATTTGTTTTGGTTTTGTTTTTAAAAATTACAATTGAAAGAACACAACTTTTTATGTCTAAGAATTTTACTGATCATGACAAAAAACCAGGCACTTCTATACAACAAACATTCTGGTCATACTTAATTAACTTGTTATAGAGCTAGCTCAGTGTTTCTTTGTTGGGCAACAAGCCATGTCTTTGTTAAATAAAATGTATTTAAATAAGTAATTTTTGGATAAAATAAAGAATATTTTACAGCAATAATTTGAACATATTGTGGAACATAAGTTAGATGGATAGTGCAAATAATATAAAAAAAAGTAAGTAATTTCCTCCACCTAGACGCATCACCTTCTAAAACTTATTATGTTCAATGTATCTCTATAACTTCAAAAGTCACATAAATATTTTATGTGACTTTTGAATTGATGTTTTGTCTTGGTGCTGTACAATTTATCTCTTGCTTCTTAAAATTAATTAATTGAATCACTACTACAAAAGATGCACTATTTTTGATGCAATACTACAAAATGTAATTGACCTTGAGTGGGCATATAAAAATGTATTTTCTTAAAGATTCAAAATTTTATTTAGTTACGGATAGTTAGAGTGCGATTTAATAGTAGGTGAGGAATAAAAGAATATATTTATTCATATTTTAGGTTCTGGAGTTCACGATGAAGTTGCTTCAAAAGCCTTCTGTGAGATGCTAAGAGATTTAGTGAAGACAACACAACACGAGAATTTGCGCACCAAAATATTGGACTTGATTCAAGCTTGGGCTTTTGCCTTCAGAAATACACCAAAATACAGAGCTGTCCAGGTTTGTGTAATTTACAATAGCTGAAATCTTATTTACTTAAATAGACATTTTACCTGGCCAGGGCATTTGTGTTATTTTACACAGCATAATTACAATTAGCATAGCCATTTACAATTACAATAAATGACCATCAATTAATAGGAAATATTAATTCTTATAAAAATATATTCAGTCAGATTATACTATTTATATGTTAGATTAATGAAGTATCAAATATATACATTGCAAAATAAAATAATCAATAAATTTAGAAAATGTTATAAAAAATCCTCAATAGCCAATTTTTGTTATTTTTAATAATTTAGTCATCTAAGTTTATTATTTCGTCAGAGATTTTATAATATGTTAGATTATAGATACTATGTATCCATCACGTACACACAGGTGCACTGGCTGCGAAGCCAGCGGACCTAATGATAAAACTGACTGCTAACTAGCGAGAAAAACGCGCTTTGCTAGTAGAGAACCCGGCAAGATATGTTTAAGAAATGTATAACTTGTGTAGGTCTACACTGTTAGTGTAAAAAAGTGGCGTTTCGGTGCGATGCTGTGTAGAATCCATGATTACGTAAATTACCAAGCCAAACTAAATTGGCGCACATGCATCTTAGACTATCACTTACTATCGGGTGAGACAAGCGCTAACCTGTCAAAAAATATGTAGTGGAATGAAAATATTACAAACGTGACAAAATCTAACCACATAAAGGCAGCCTCGCGACAAAGTCCAATGTTTTTATTGCCATTAATCTATTCAACGTAGTGACTAAATGAACCGTTATTCACGCATATTAGTAGAGGCTCCAAAATTCTTGAGCAATACAGCTCGAATGTCTAGACTGATATAACGAATTTTTTGAGATGAATTATTAGACTAACTTGCTATATGTCAATTTCATCTCGTCAGCATGAATGTAATACAATATAAATTGCGATTGTACACTTAATACAATTTTATTACTATACGACAACATGGTTTAGGTCCTGTCGGTTGTCCTAGTGTACATTTTTCTGTATACGATTCTTTAAAAACTCATGGATAACTAGGTTGTAACAGTACCAACACGAAACTACTGCTAAAATGATGTAGGTATCACTTTTCGTCAAATTAGGTTTTATCTTGTGTGATTTTAACGTTTTTTGAAGTTTGTATATCTCTGAAGATACGTAAAAACCCACAATCATAGTGTGATGTAGGCTCCCTTTATGTTATACTTCATATGTCAATACAAAAATAGGGCAGTACTTTAAAAAAATCTTCCCAATAGCTATACTTTATTTTTTGTATAATAATTTTACATATCTCTAATCTAAACATCAGATTGACTTCTCATAATTCTGAACCCCTTTAAGGTGCTCTGTTAAATGCAGATTATGTCCTGCCGCAAATTGCCTATTTTTATTTCAATGTTGGTTCAAAAATAAAGCCATATTATTAACGTATTTACAATGTAGTGTAAATAATTAATTTTTTACATAATACTCTACAATAGATAAGGGTCCAAGTTTTTTGAAATTACTGAATCAGCCAGAAATAACTTTAAATATATCTAATGGCAAATATATTTTCAATAACAAAAAATATAGTTATGTCGCTATACAAGATCATGCTTTTTGTTACTGCATGGAATATGTTATTGATTACAGCGTAATCTAATTAACTTCACTTTACTTAAAGCGATGTCTGTTGGTCACTATTGTTACACTATTTGACTGATTATTCAGAGAACCGTGCATTAAACGTATGTTTACCTATATCATTATTTATTTGTACGCACTGATAAGTTGAGTGATTACTAAGTGATGTCAACGTCCTTACCGTATGTAAAAGATTTATTAAGAATATGTTTTGTATTGCGAAAGTATTACCAATTTGAATTCAGTGAACAAGACTCGTCAAACACGTTAATTACCTAGCTGTATACCTATCTGTATGAAGTAATGAATTCATGATGTGTCTATGAATATATGACGTAAATGATACGTCGTAAGTACCTGCACATTAGAATTTACACGTTATCAGTCATCATCATATGAGTCATGTCTGGGACATAACAAAGCGTAAAAACACATTGTTACTTTTCAAATTTTAGAGAAAGGATTGTCCAGCGAACTCGTTGAATTCGCCATATTTTTATTCGCAGCGTTAATGTTTTTTTCTATCATAAATTTATAATGCATCGTATGTCGTGAATTATATATAAAATAATGTGATATTGTTAACAGGATACGGTTAATATTCTCAAAGCTGAAGGAAACAAATTTCCACCGTTAAAAGAATCGGACGCCATGTTCTCAGCAGATTCTGCCCCTGAATGGGCTGATGGAGAAGTTTGTCACAGGTTTGCTATATAACATATATATAGTTTTTTGTTTTAAACTTAAATTTTCGTGGTTTANATGATGTAAAAAAAAAGCTAAGGAGCGAATGAATTCTCCTAACTTCAATAAAGTAAGTAGAAATAATATTGTAATGGTAATTATAAAATAAGGATACTCAACAGCGTTCGTTGTGGATTCTTCTCAAAAGAGGGCGCACAGGAACCTTCGTTACCTACGGTTGTGTCCTCTTTTATTTATCGTACCTTAGAAGTAATATTGTAAAATCACTAGATTTGGCGATTTTAAAATATTGTATCGTAAAAACTTCGTATATGTTTTTTGTTGTCGCAATCTTCATTCATGACTTCAACATATAACGATATCTGAAATACGTCCAATTGTTATATGGAAAATATTCAACAGTTTATAAATATTTGCTGTTCCAAACGTTGTCACCCACGTAATTTCAGACTGTGAAATTGTGGAGAAATCCCTCCTTAAACACCTGAACATACAGAAAATATATCAAATTGGGTTCAATCATTTAAGAGGAAGTTCAGTCGTATACACATTTACAGAAGAATTGTGTAAATAAGGATCTACTAAATACTTTAGTGTTTATGGTAACGAGAAGAGAAACGTGTTTGAAAAATGCATCTAAAATACATTCTTTATTAGATTTATGTCAATTTTTGCTTAACCCATTTTAACTTAATAGGTGCAGAGTAGCATTCACTCTGATGGTCCGACGCCATCATTGTCGTGCTTGCGGACAAGTGTTCTGCCAACAATGCAGTTCAAAGACTTCCACATTACCTAAATTTGGCATTGAAAAAGAAGTAAGTGGATTCTGTATATGTGGAAAGAAATAAATATTTAGATGAAATTTGGTCCTCACTAATGTCCACACAACATTTGTGGCCAATATCCTCGTAACACTTGTGGCCCTCGCCAATATCCTAATAACATTTGTGGCCCTCGGCAATATACTAATAACATTTGTGGCCCACGCCAATATCCACATAACACTTGTAGACCGGGCCAATATCCTCGTAATACTTGTGGCCCGCGCCAATATCCTCATAACACTTGTGGCTCGCGCCAATATCATCATAACACTTGTGGCTCGCGCCAATATCCTCGTAAGACTTGTGGCTCGCACCAATATCCTCATAACATTAGTGGCCCGCAGCAATATCCTCATAACACTTGTGGCTCGCGACAATATCCTCAAAATATTTTTGGCCCACTTGTAATAAAAGGTTGCCAAAGTTGCGAAGAAAAATTTTAGTTTTGGACACAACCAGATCCTGAAATCCAGAATGGTCTGTATTTTCTTGTGTTGAAAAGTCATAGTAGAAAAAATGTAGTACCACAAATTATAATCATGTTGTAGGTTGTTTTATGTAGTCTGTTTAATTTCCGAAAGATTGGTGAAAAATTAGCTTTTTCGAATTGTGTCATTATTCTTCCAAGTTTCCAACACCAAAAAGTTTATTGCGCTTTTATATATTTAGAAAAGGCCTATGATTGAGTGGTGAGGAATGAGTTGTGGTCAACGTTACCTACGTATGGGGTGATCGGTAGTTTGATTCAGGCATTGAGGTGTCTCTGAGGGTTCTAGTGCTTGTGTCAGAATAAACGGGGCGTACACTGAGTGGTTCGCTGTCGAAAGAGATGTTCGACAGGGATGTGTTGCGTCACCATGGCTGTTCAACCTATTCATGGATAACTTTTGACAGATTTAAAAGAAAGTATGTATGGGTTAAGAATGAATGAATTACTCATCAAATGTTTACTCTGCGCTGATGATCAAGTAATACTTCCGTCATCCGCTAATGAGCTACAGGAAATTGTAAATATTATGACCAAAGCTTTGAAAGGGAAAGGAATGAAAGTGAATGTAAACAAAACGAAAGTTATGCTTTTTGAACGAGATGAATCTATGATGAATGGCAATATTTTGATAGATGGGGAACAAGTGGAAGAGGTGAAAGAATTTGTACACTTTGGAGCTAAATTTACAAAAGATGGAAATTGTGAAAGTGATATTGAAAGGAGAGTGAATGCAGGAAATATGGTAGATGGTGCTCTGCACGCCTTTATGAATACCCAGATGGTGTCCCAAAGGGCCAGACTGGCTGTGCGTGCAGGAGTGTTGGTGCCAACACTAATGTATAGTAGTAAAAGTTGGGTATGGCAGAAGAATCACAAAAGTAAAATAAATGCCGTAGAGATGAGAGCGTTGTGAAGCATGAGTAAATTAAAACTGAATGACAGTGTAAGAAATAGTGTGATAAGAGAACGTTATGGTATACAAGATGTAGTGACTTAAATTGAGAAAGATATGCTTAGATGGTTTGGGCATGTAGAGAGAATGAATGAAAGACTGATAAAAAGGATTTATGAGTCAAGCGTGATTGCGAAAGTTGGAAAGGGAAGACCAAGGCGAGCGTTCCTGGACCAAATTCAGGACATTTTAAATAAGGGCCAGGTCAAGAGTACTCTAAACCGACGTACTTGTATGAAGGGTTTAATGAAAATGAAAGAAGCGAAGGAGATATGCAAGGATCGTGTATGTATGTATTCTCCCAAGGAGAGATATTCTAACATAAATAGGTATAATATATTTTTGTTGAAATTTTTCACTAAATCAAAATAGTACCATTAGATAGATTGTGATACTTAGGAGGATAAGATATAAGATTGTTATAGCATATCAAATGCCGTTTCTCATGGTGAACCTCTCATTATCACAGTGAAAAACTTCATCAAGACAAAGTTTTTCTTCTTTTAATAATTAGTTTTCAGGTGTGAAGACAAAGTTAATAATATAAAATGCAACATTCTTTGGTACTACATATAATTGTAAAGTTTACAATAAATATAATTATAATTTTGTATAAATTATTATAAGATATGTGTGACCATCCCTTTCTCGCACATCAAGTTGACTATATTTGAATTAGAGAGAGAGAACTTTTATTGTACACCACAAGAAAAATACATAGAGAAAACACAAAAAATACAAAACAAATAGTACAATAAGGCGGCTTTATCGCTATATAGCAATTTTATATAGTATAGTGTTTCAGCTGTCTCATTCAATACCCACAAACTGAAGTTAATACAAATTTGTTTACATGCAAATGTTCATAATAAAAATTTTTATATTTACGTTTGTATCGTATTTTATTAGATGGGATGTAAATAAACTACTATCTTAGGTCCGAGTCTGTGATGCCTGCTTCGATAAAGTGAGCCGTCCTCCATCATCAACTGCAAAATTGGAAATTGTTGATACTGCTAATGATTATGGTCCGGCACCACCAGTACAGGTAATTAACCTTTTTATTATGTGTTTTGTTGTTAGACTTAATAACATACTACAGCAATGTCGGGTAAGTTGGTAAGTAAGGAAGCTTTATTTGGACATTGTTCAAAATATTTGCCCTCAGAGTGCTTTCTTTGAGTTCTGTTGTCTGATTAGAACAGATACACTAACTACTGGTTGGATGCTTCAGCCATGGTTAGCTACCGCCATACCAGCAAAGGTGTACTGCTGAGCAAGTGAGTTGACTTCCGGTGCAATGCTGTGTAGTAACCATAAGAGCCTCTTACAGAATTAGTGTATTTCCATCTTAGACTGTATCATCACTTACCATCAGGTGACATCATAACCAAGCACTAATTTGCCAGCAGTCTTTGCTATGTAAATTACAAGTCAATTTGTATAATTTGAAGATATTGTGATTTTTACATTATTATTGATCTAATGTAACCAGTTTGTTGCTTATCTGTTAGACGATTTCAGAGCATATATAACAACTATAGTATTATAAAATTGAGGATACAAGCCATGTTATATAAAGACCATTTCCCCCTCATAAGTCATATTAATTACAAAATGTTTACAGGTTCCTTATCACTGTTTAATAATACATAACCTAAAAGTAAGGTTATGTATTCATTGCAGTAAATAAGATATGAATAACAACAAATTAAACATTATTAAACTTATTTATTCAACATTAATGGCCATCGTAGGAATCCCCTGGCATTTCGCCGCCCGGTACTAACATCGCTATATTGTTTCCGTTTAACAAAATTTGATCGAGTTTCGTAATTTTCCTTCCTTCTGGCGTTGATTCATATTCTGTCACATCGTCTAGTAACATATTAACAAAATCGTCAAAGCCTTGGAGAGTTCCAACCATTTCTTTATCGTTCTTCATTATTATGTGTATCCGAGATCCTATACATTTATCTACAAGCTCCAGTGGTAATAAGGTATTTGGATTCGGTAATGCCTGTGCCATTCCGTTAACTTTCAACAAATTGGCATAAATGTTTATGTATCCTTAGTGTTAAATATAAAAGCGGCTAATTGATATTTGCGCTTAAAACTTAATTTATTTTGAACTGTCAAATGTCAACTCAAACCTGTTAGGGACGCGAAAATATCGATGTTAAAAACTGATGTCGATATATTTATTTCGAATTATAGATATTCGATAGTTATGTTAACCTCTTTGGTATATCAAAGAATAAATTGCTTGTCATGTCTATATCTCTGTTTTAATTTTTAACTTAAACAAGATTTTTATTTTACTAATAACACTTAAATATATATTTTAATAAAAATAAAAGTAATATTTCTTTACGATGTTTCACATTCTATTTATTATAGTAAATTTTTTTGGAATCTCGCTTTTAAAGAGCAAAATTATTCATAAATTGAAATATCGTGACTATATTCATATCTCTATATATTTGTCCGATGTGTACATCCCTAGTTTGTTTTGCAAACTTCCGTGGCTTTTAGGTTTATTATCTATTTGTTTCATCTAGAAATAAATAGATAATAAACCTAATTTTTCTATAATTATTTGCTATTTACACTTTATCAACATTCGACATTGTCTATACTTATCTATTAAAACTATTTAAGAAATTAAAGTTCGTGAAGTATTGTCATATCTAGATAAATATATAGAAAGTATAGAATCCAGAGCTATTATATTACTATTACTGAAAAAAAAAACTGACAACACTAAGTGAACTGTTGTATTTTCCTTGTCACTTTGAATTTGAAATTTGTTTAAAATAACGACGGATTTTGTAGCTTGGAAAGTTGTTCGTTTTGTTTTTGTGCTTTACCTTGGATAAAAAGATTTTAGTTCCAAGAATGGCTAGAAAATATATTACGGATTTTCGAGGTGAAATGCCATTTACACCAAATGGAAATATCTGTAAAATCAAAGATGAGCCACTTTCACCAGGTGAAGATGAATTTACAGATCAGTTTAATTTCGACTTACCGGATGTTTGCGGGATGAGAAAATCTCTGTCAATGAGCGACATAGCTACCATAAAAGAAGAGTTTATGAATTTAAAAATGACTGATACCGAAGATGAAGTTCATAACAAACATAGGAAAGCATCATATATGCCCGGATTATCTAGAAATAAGTTTGTATCAATGGCTGAATCTATTTATCATTATCAAAGAGACACCCCTGATCGTTTTCATTCAGGCAGACCAAAATTCTATATTGGACAAAATCAGAACAAACCGAGCGGCCTTACTCGTCCTCAGTCTCCAAATTTAAGGTGCAAGGCCCGTGCTCGTCCACATCATATTCTTTCACAAAAAGAGAAAGAAGAATTAGAAATTGAGGAAATTCGAAAATTTAAAATAAAGGCAAACCCCATACCAAAATATGTTAAAGAAGGGTCTAAAATACCTGACATAGAAAAAAAACCACCTACTGTTCCAGAACCATTCAAATTAACTGAAATTACTAAGAAATTGCCACAATCTCCAGAACATGTTACAAATTTTAAAGCTCGCCCTGTGCCAAAACATATCCTTGAGAAGCCAAATCAAGTTCTGATTAAACTACCAGCACCTGTAACAAAGGCTGTGAGCCCCAAGTTTCATTATAAAAAACCAATTTCCTCCGTTAATTCAAAAAATGATGTGAAACAACAGGAGAAGCATACAACACAAAAAAGTGTTCCACAACATCCGGGTCCTCTCAAACCTGAACCATTTTCGTTTGAAAAAAGGGATGAGGAAATGAAACGTAGACATGATGAAAAGATAAAACAACAAATAGAGGAAGAGCGTAAACTTGCATCGCAATTTAAGGCACAACCTTTACCAGCTGTTGTAAAAAAGAGGATGATTTCTGTTACTGCTATGAGTGTTTCGTCAGTATCAAGCAATTCTTCAGAAAATAAAGAAAACAACATAAAATTTGAAGCAAAACCTCCACTTGTTTTGTACAAAAAACCTTTTAAGCCTGTTTTGCAATCAACTTATACAGCAACATCAAAACCATTTGACTTAACTACTGAGAAAAGAGCAGCAGATAGAGAGAAGTTTGACAGACATTTAAAAGAGAAAGAAGAAGAGAATGAAAAGTTAAAACTCCAGCTAGAAAATGAAAGGCGGCAAGCAGAGGATAGATCCTTACGAGAATTGAGAGCGCAATTAGTTCATCATGCTAAATCGGTACCATGTTTAAATCCTGTCCTTCCAGAGAAGACTAAAATCCCTCTTACAATTCCTGTAACTCCAAAATTAGTTAGACGACTGAAAAAAGATTGAGTTCTAGAATTTTTAATGACTTACATATCATGGTTATTAATTTTTATACAGTGTATTAATAAAATATGCAACTATTAATTTGATTTATAATATAATTGTGGTATTATTGTTTTTGTTTTATTTCCATTACTGCTGTGAAGTAATCACTACTCATTTCGATTGTACTCACTTTGCTAGCAGAGATCCTGGGTTCATCATCCGGATTAATTTGTGTGTAAAAATAATTAACATAATAATAAAAATTTATAAGTCTAGACTGGTGGAAGTTTACGGCAGTGACTAGTTACCGCCCTATTACTAATAACATGCAGCCAAGCAATAAAAAAATGCATTCAGGTGCAAAGTTGACATCGGGTGAAATTACAGTCGAGCAGTTACCTATTTTTATTATTTTTTTTTATCTTGTGTCGCTACAATGAGGTCAGAGCTTGTTCTTAGCCTTTTTTATACTTAATCAGTCATTTAGTATTATAGTCGCGATTATTTTAATACAGTTACCTATTAGCAATAAAATAACCTGTGCCAAACTAGGTGGTTTAACTGTAATAAATAACCTGTCAATTTTTTTTTATGTAGTAGCATAAAATGTTGGTCTTATGTAACATGTCTAGGTAAGCAGTGATTACAAAAATAACTAATCTTAAAAGATGTTGCAAAAGTGTACTGCCCCATATTTATTTGTAATTCCCTTTTTTACAAAATGTCTGTAGTTTTTATTATTGAGTTCAAGTTAGTGCTGGACTGTGATGACACCTAATGATAAGTGATGATAAAGTCAACAGTATTTGATGTGTCGGTCATATAATGAGATTGCTAATTTAGATATAGACATTTTCAATGCTAGAATCTCATTCTTTTATAATAAGCTTATTAAATTTTGTTATAAAATGAATAAATTAAAATTTATAATATATAGAAAATAAAATTAAAAAATCAACACATACTAATACTTAAATTAATGAAATAAGATTACTTAAAAACAATAATGTTATGCTGTGCAACCATATAGGGTCTGAATAAGGTCTCCATATATTTTATTGCAACTTATATTTATATATTCTTACATAAGTATATCAAATATTGTGACCTGTTTTGGCTGCCATAATAAATAAATAAATTGTAACAATCCTTATAACTGTAGTACAATTTCTCAATTAGCTTTTAATGAAGGAAATTTATTGACGACATTTTTAAACGTGTTATGGAATTTTGTTTTAGAAACAGTATACCTTTAAAATAATTGTTAATTTTGTCAAGCCTATTTGAATTTATAATAACTCTATTTGTTGTTATATGAGGTGCATTGTTCTTTTTGGTTAAATGGCTTTTACACTGTAAATATTTCTTTTATTGGGAATTGAACCCAAGGCCAGTATGCCAGCGAGTAGCTATTGTTGATTTTCATTGTTAATTTGTTTCAGAAACGGCCTGGAAAGTCTGCGGAGGAACTTCAAGAGGAAGAGGAACTGCAGTTGGCCCTGGCTCTTAGCCAATCTGAAGCGGAGCATAAAGAGAAAGAACGAAAGGGTCGCTCGTACATTGCGCCCGAAACCAGTTCACATCCTACCAGTAACTGACTCTTTTTCGCATATTTGTTAATATTCATATTTATATCAGAATTATTAGAAAAAAATCTAAAAATTATTTTCTTGAAATTTCTTTTCGTATTATAGACGAAATAGATCTTAGAAATAATACGTTAATTTCGTGTAATTTTATGAGTTATTATAGTTTTTATTTATTTAAAACTTTATTGCACACATTTAAGAAATAACAATACAACTTATGTAATATAAAAAGAACTAGATAATTAAATAATACATACATACATACATACATAGCATCACGCCTCATTCCCATAGGGGTAGGCAGAGACAACATCCTTCCACTTGCCACGATCCTTGCATATCTCCTTCGCTNTGCAAATAACTTTAAAAGAGAAAACTTGACTCAGTTTTACTCTACTTAAACAAAACATTAAATATAATTACACATATTGCGCAACATATAATTCCTAAAATGCTATACAACCATATTATACATATATATAAATATAAGATTAAATATATATACATATATATAAATATATATAAACATACACCATACAATAAATTATGCGAGCTTAAACGAGTTACACTTTATACATCGGCGGATAAATAGTGTTTTTTTAAGCGATTATTGAAAATTTGTAATCAGATACACATCAGTCAGATTGACGGATGTGAACTGGGAGGGAGTTCCACAGTGTCATGAATTTAACTGTGCAGGAGCTCGTGTATGACTGTGTGTGGCTAAAAGGTGTTACAAGCATATCTTCATATTGGGAACGGAGATTTGACTTGTTCTCAGACATATAATGGAAGCGTTCTTTAAGATAGGCTGGATACTGCGGATTATAAAGTACACTATATAAGAGCGATAAGCCATAAAAGTTTTTACGGAGTCTGACAGGTAGCCACTCAAGTTGTCTGCGGTAATTTGAAATATGGTCAAACTTGCGGAGACCGAAAATGAATCGTATACACGCTCCAGCTTATTTAACCACGAAAGAGTGTTGTCGATTAAAACACCTAAACTCTTGACTATGGTATTGTATGGCAGAACTGCCCACCAATCAATACCGGAGGTATATTTGAGTTTAGTTTAGATAAAAGTTTCTGTTTGCCAATCAAAATTGCCTGTGACTTGGTAGGATTTACTAATATACCATACGATTTACACCACTCGCTAATTTTAGTTAAATCAGAGTTTAATATCTGAACAGCGCTAATAATACAATCTATAGAAGCAGTATTATAAATTTGCAAGTCATCGGCATAGAAATGGTGTTCTGAAGAGATAACCGAATAGTTCTTATATTTCATTTGATATGTACTTATTGAAATAAAATAATTTAATATTGGAAGTGAAATGGAGTTAAATCAATTTATGCTTCTTTCATTAAAAAGAGAAACAATACGGCTTTGCTTGTTTTTATTATTTATAACAGGGGTCGGAAACAGCGGTCCTGTCCCATCCGTATTTATCGAACGTTTATAGTACGAAAAGAGTAATATTATTTCAAGTCGATTGCGAATAGATTTGAAGATGTCATTGCGAGTGAGCAAGTTTACTGATCGCTTTATTATTATTACCTTTCCAATGAAACAGGTCTGGGGAAAGTCAGTTGAATTTCAAAGTCTATAAGTGACGTAGAAACTAGTTTTCTGTTTTATATAGATTATTTTATTTTAGGTTCATAAAAGTGGTGTGATACATATTGTGAAAAAAATGACACTATATTAATTTAACAAAATTTGTGTCAAAATAGGTTAAAGAGCTACAGTGCTTTAGTAACATATTTATATTATATTGTCAGGTGAACTTTTGTACAGCATCGTTCCCTCGATTTATATAGATTTTTGTCCATAGTATTTTGTTCTAGATAGATGAGTCTGTAATTTATGTTTACTTAGTGTGTGTGAATATGATTTTCTCTGTACAAGGGTTACAATGTACTTTAGTACCCAGTGATAAGTTCGTTTTTTAAATTATTAACTTGGTTACAGTAGTAATTCACTGAGACTCGTACTCGTACTTCTCCCTTTCTCTCTTACACACATATATATGCACCCTATACACACACCCCATACACACACACATCCATACACAGATATGCTTGCGGATTTTTATAACAATATGTTGTATATAAAACTGACCTAAAAATGTCACTCTATGAGCGAGGAGGCCTGTGCCTAGCAGTGGGATGTAAATAGCTGCTACTAGTGTTTTTAACTTATGTTATATATGTTTATAAAGTTATAAAATAAACTTTTTTATTATTTTTTCTATATTACAGTATCACCAACTCCGTCATCGGTGAGCGCTTCCCCAGAACACAGCAATACAACTAACGCGGAGCTATCCCGATACTTGGATCGGAACTATTGGGAGCAAAGGTTGTCCCGTGATGCTGCTGCAGCGCCAACTGCCCCGTCTTCACATGCCACAAACGATAGTCTAGAGGTATTGACTTGGAAAAAAATATGCAAAAATTAGAAAGTTCAAGCTTCAAATTGCTTTTTATTTTACACCAGTATGACCATTTTCATAAAAGATACAGCCATTTGAAAAATCGTTAAATATATTTTTTTCAATTTTCCACTACTATATATTTTCTAATAATTTGTTTATATATATTAGTATTTTTATTGTAGGCATTTCTACCTATATTACGTTTTAATAGTAGAGGCATAAGTCCGCCTTTGCTTAATATGATTAAATTTTCTTTGCATAAAGCATTTACATTGCTATACTTAATTTTTTTTTTAATTATAGCAAGATGCCGCAAAGGCGTCGACAACCAAAGACCATGACGAAGAGGCCGAGGACAAAGAAATCGATGAGTTCGTTGAAACACTCAAATCACAAGTTGAAATATTTGTAAACAGGATGAAGAGTAATTCTTCTCGGTATGTACAAATCTGAATATAAAAATTCTATGCACAAGTAAGATTTATCTTACATCACTAGACATCTTTAAATCATGAAAACTGATGAAACCATTTTGTTTATGTGTATTTTGTCAATTGTAAAAAAAATATATACTAATACCCTACCAGCAAAGACGTACCGTCAAGCAAAGGGATTTGTGTTCTGATACGATGTTGTGTAGAAACTTTAAGAAAAAAATTGCCTCTTACCAGATTAGCGCCTTACCACCTTAGATTGTATAATCAATGACCATCAAATGTGATCATAGTCAAGTGTGTTAACTAAAGCAATAAAAAATAAGATCCATCTAAGCGGCTTGTGACGCATCAATCTCTTTTCCCACTTTGTCGGACCATGCGTGTAGTTTTCATTGTTTATTAAGACAACAATTTACCATCAATGTTTTGTTATGACGTTATCACGTTAAATTTTTGCCAGTAAACAGACTTTACAGACAACCAATTATTTTTAAATTTTAATAATAGTAACAAAATTTAAGCAACATAGGCTCACTTGTCTTAGTAAATACATCACTTGTAGCTGAGTTAGTAAAATTCATAACTTATTCCTATACTAAGTTACTTTCTCCCGCCTCACTATCCAGCCCAAACTGCATCTTGAGGAAACTGATGGTAAAGGGGCGAGTCAATTTTTTCCAGATAACATCTTCAAAATACCGTTTGTGCTGAATCGTGACCTTTGTCAACAAGGACGCCAGCCTTTTTTTGTTGGCAAATGGGCAAAGAAATCATCCATCCTTGCCTCAGTAAACATGGCTGATGCCGAGTAATATCTGGGTAAACAGAACAACATATGGAACGCGTTGTTACATTGAACCTTAAAAGTGTCCAGTGTCTTTTGTCTATAATTAGTCGAAGGTCTGGCAATACGCTTTAAAGAGCGTAATTTTAACCACACTACATCGGGAAATTCTTTGGATAGTTATGTTACACCAAACTGCTAGTGCTCTCTGCTCTCTCTCTATGTCTGTCTGATCCTTAAGATCCGCCGAAACATAATGTCCCAGATATTTAAATATTATTTACCTTTCAAGGGAGGCCTAATTTAAGAGGGGGCTCCATTTTATTTGTATAAATAAATTACAGCGGCCGATCCATTGCTAACGACACCTCGGTCCAGACTCTCTTCATGAACATAACAGCTATGCACTCAAAACTACTGCGCTACATACAACAACAGGATGACAAAAGAGTCTATTTGGAGAGTTTACAGGTAACCAACCCAATCCTATTTTCTTCATATATTACGATAGAGGCGCATTAGGATGTTTTGTATTTTACTTTTTCATTATATTGCCGACAGGTTAGCGCTTCAATGTAATCTTAAGTGATACTGCAGGCTATTGCAGTTTTATTTAAATGTATAAATGTATGTATATGTATGTATAAAATGTATAAAATATTGAAATAATTTATAGCACCTAATATTTTATTCTATTCGTAGTTAATTTTTTTAAGAATGCGGTGCGTAATGTTCATTGTGTATAAATACCTCCATTATATAAAAGTATAACTATAATTCTTTGTAACAATTGTTGACAGATTTAATACATAAATTACATTTATCCAGAAACGTAGAAACAGTTTTTTGTATTTTGGCGTATGGATAGATAATGAGCTTCATTAAAACATAGGATTAATGATTTAATTTCGATTTGATATTACGTACTCACGCCTTCGATAGTATTGCGTATGATTGTGCAAAAAGTCACTGTACCAGCAGCAGTCTTGACGGCCCCGTTGGCGCAGTGACTTTGCTAGCAGAGGCTCCGGGTTCCATCCCCAGTAGGGCGAATTTAGAAAATTATATTTCTGATTTGTCTGCGTCTGGACTGGTGGGAGGCTTCGGCTGTGGCTAGTTACCACCCTACTAGCAAAGCTGTGCCGCCAAACAAAGAGTATGTCGCCTTTTACCAGATTAACGCGCTTCCATCTTAGACTGTATTATCACTTACCATCAGGTGACATGACAGTTAAACTCAAACTGTCATCAATATGTCGTATGATACCGTCAAGTCGTGTGGAGAAAAAGGATTTCCAACATTTTTCTATCTCAAAACTAGTTGAAGGTCTTCAAAGATTCGCATCACGGTCATAAAAAAATGTGTTCTGGTATGAATCGTATGTAAAAAAATTTATGAAATAGTTGCTTCTCATACAAACTTAATAATATTTTATTGTAATACAATTACAGGATAAGATAAACCAAGTTCGCGACAGTCGTGCAGCGCTTGATACGCTGCGAGCAGAACACGCTGCGCGATTGGCTCAAGCGGCTGAAGCCGCCGAAAGACAACGCCAGATGCAAATGGCAGCTAAACTCCAGGCAATGAGGAAGAAAAAACACGAGTACTTACAGTATCAAAGGCAACTGGCCCTACAGAGAGTTCAGGTTTATATTTTATCCATTTTTATCTTTGATATATTTTAGTTTACTATTTTTTAAGCTGTATTTTAAAATTTGCAGGAGCAAGAAAGAGAAATGCAAATGAGACAAGAACAGCAGAAGCACCAATATATGATGTCTGCAAACAGTGGATTTTATATGCCAGGTGTTTCCATGCTCCATTACCAACCCCCTCCTGCTGGTTACCCTAACCAACCGCCGTTTACAAACCCACACTTTCACCCACAAATGTTACCCCAGGCAACAACAGACAGCAACATTCCAATGCCTGGCCAACCCCAAATGTCTCAAGCAAATGTACCATTAAATGTTAATCAAATGGGCACAGTGTCACAATCTATGCCGCAGATGACAAATACGTTCGCCATGTCGACATCGGGAATGGCATTAAGTCAGCCACCTACTAGCATTCAAACCACAATGAACCAGCAAAATGTAAGGCCAGTGATGAGCCAACAGTTACCTCTCCAGCAACAAATTATGATGCAACAAATGCAACAGATGCGTATACCTAACCAACCAGGTGTACATCAAATTATACCGCCAAATATGCCAAACGGCCTTACCGGCCAGAACATGCAACAGCAGGGTCAACAGCCCAATCAATTACCAAAACAAAATCTACCAAATCAGCCTCAACAAAGCTCTATGATGCCACCAATGAGTATAAGCCAACCTTTAAACCAACAAACCAACCCTAACAATCCAATGTATGGCATGCAAATGCCAAATATGAGAATGCCAATGATGCAAGGCAATCATCCAAACAACAACCAAGTCCCTGTATCAGGATACCCAATAAATATTCAAAATAATCAGCAAACAGGACAGCAAATGCCACCAAATATGCAACAAGTGCCAGTACCTGGGCAGCCTATGTCAATACCTGGACAGTTGATGCAAGGGCAGTTACCACAGCCAAATCAACAGTTCCCACAAAGCCAAGCTCAAGTCCCTAGTCACCAAATGCAGCAGCAACCTCAAATGAGTCAAGGTCAAGGCATGCCCATGCAGGGCCACCCTACACAATCTCAAGGACAACAAGCAATGATGCAAGGCCAACCCATCCAACACCAGAATCCCAACATACCACAGCAAAATCAGCAAGCTATGAATCAGGGTCAGCAAATGCCACCTAATATGCCAGGCAACTCACAAGGGCAGCAAATGCAGAACTCCATGGCTGGTGCTATGCCTCAACAAGGCCAGATGCCACAGCAGCTTCCTAATCAAAATCAACAACAGCAGGGAATACCCCAAAACGTTCAAGCTCAACCAATGAAAATACAGCAGAATTTTGGGAATGGACCCCCTAACTCTCAACAGCCCGTGTTACAGAACCAACAACCTCAACAAGTCCAGACACCTTTACAATCTGAACATAACAATAACACAGCTGAATTAATAAGTTTCGATTGAATCTAAAACATTTTGGTCCAAGAAGATATTTTATCTATTAGACTGTTTTTATTTTACTTTGAGGAGAATATTCAACATGTTTACAGTAATTCACTTAGGAATGTGATATGGTGTTAACTTTTTTTAATTATAAGCATGTACTCATTCAGCTTTTAAAAATTTTGATGTTAAAGTATTGTTAATAGTTTAGTATATTGTCCATCCCTAGTCATTGGGAATGATAACATCACAGCCTTAATTTATAAACAATAATATTTCACGGGCAGTAGTCAATTTAGGTTTTAGAGAAAAGGCCTTGTAATCTATGTAAATGTGCTAAAATGTAAAAAAAATATATTACGTCGTATGTAGTTTAGATGATAATATAAAAATAAAAAAGGTTATAGAAATTCTAAAATATTTTATTTTTCTTTGCAAATACTATTGTTTTATAATATTTACAATTAAGTTATTATGTATGCTATAAATAAAATCCTTTAAAACGAATCCAATATCTTTTATTGTATTCTACAACTAATACTTATTATACACTTATTATAACAATCGTGTGAAAGGTAGCCCCAATCTAAGGTTGGTAGCAAGTAATGCTACAGCGTAGGCTGGAAGTCATAAATTATATCTATACAAAACTTTTCACTTTTACCGCGAAATCCGTAGAATAGATATGCTTTTAAGGTTCAAAATGAACAGCAGCGTAAAATAATGCTGCTGTTCATTTTAAACCTCAAATATCAAACTGAGTGAGCTTTGTTTACTTTCAAATTCATTAGAATATATATCTGTTACAAATACATTACCAATAATTTAAAATCATAATTAGATGATATAAAAAATATTGCTACAATTATCAAAATTAGCGATTGGGGTTAAGAAGACGAGTACTCAAAACGCAGGCAGAGTTATCTTTTTAGAGAGTGTATAAGTATTGCTGTCCAAAAAGGTAACTTTGTAGGTGGACTTACTTTTGTTCTAGAAAAATATATAGCGGTTCTAGCCCAAGCATAGTTTTAAAAGTATACACAAATATAGATTTACTACATAACGTTTTATCTTTGTACGCTAAATCTGTTGACAAAAAAAATACAATTTCTTAATCGATAGATAATATTTAATATGTGTACTTAAACTACTTATTTTTAATCTGTAGACGATTGTTGACAAATTGACAAAAGCGGGAATATAGTTTTTGAAAGAATTTCTACTTGCAAGTTCAGGAACTAATAAAATAAAATAGCATACAAATTACCTGTCATAATATTATAGTAAAAGTGAAATAAAGTAAAAATAAATTGTCACAATCACATATTTATAAAAACAATAATGGAAGAAGAGTGTAATGAGGGTCCGTTTACTGTTTGGCAAATGTTTAATGCACCTACTCTAGTTTTGTTCAACAACTTGGAAAATGCTGCAGATGGTCTTGATAGACTACTCACTTCTATTCTAAAATTATCAGGGTATTACTTTTCTTTGTAGCTACTAGCCTACTTTGATTTTAAATGTATGTTTGGCAGATAGGTAGTTTAAGAACTTTAAAATTCATCACTAGTGACCTAGTTCTTCAGCTCACTTTGATCATATACGCATCTTTTATGCGTTTCTTAAGGTTAGCACTTAACTGTGGTGTCAGTTAATGTTAAGGTATTATTCCTTAACATTAACTGAGACCACAGTTAAGTCTAAGATTTAATTACCTCTTAATATTTTCATACATTCACAGCATCATATTGAAATACAAATATTTTGCTTGGTAGCTCACTTATACTGCTATCTACGTATAATATCATAAATTTGCCCTCCCATGAATGGATTCAGTAACCTTTGCTAGTGGAGTGAGTTCTTGCATCGTTAAGCTAGTAAGGCTGTCAGTAGTTTGATATAAAAAGAAGAGCAGCTTGTTAGGAAACCTTAAACTCTTCTCTGTTTCATATATTAATATATGTAAATAAGCCTAAAAAATGGTGTAAGTTCAAATCTATTTAATGTAAGAGGTTTTAGATTTAATATATAATCTCTATAATAAATAAGTATTTTTTATAATAATTAGTTTTGATAGTTTAGCTTGTACAAATGATCTAAAAGGGTTGAAGTGAATCCACTGCTTCTGTGGGCCTCACCATGAAATATACAGTTTAGCTTTACATTTATTTGTTATTTTAAGCACATTATTTTTTCTAGGGACTTTTCAGAAGTACTGGTTCCAAGACCTGGAGCTAAAAAATTCCCAGATTCCTGGTACTGTGCCTTCAATACTTGGCTTCTTGGTAGGCTATTTTATGTGTGTTCTGTTAAAGGGCTAAAAAGGTAAGTGTAATTTTAGTAACAAATTTTAATTTTGTGTATTAATTAGTGGTCACAATAAATTGTTTATAATATAATTTATTTTCAGAATTCACTTAACAAGCAAGGATGCTCAGCTAAAAATCTTAAACATATTAAGCACAAATAAAGCATCATTTTCAAAAAAAATACATACTGAATATTATATACTTTTACTTACTCTTTTAAAAAGTTATAAAGAACTGGAAAATAATTGCAGTGCAGATTTACTATTGGAAAACTTTACACCTCAGAATGTGGATATGCCAAATGTTGATTTGAACTTAGAACCAATTTATGTTAGGGTTAAAGATGCCTATACATGTCAGATATTAATTGATTTGATTCTACAACTATTATCAGAAAGCATTCCACCAACTTGCATAGATAACATTAAAGATAAAGAAATAGAAGATAAAGTGCTTACAGAGATAGTTTATGCTCTAGAAAATTTCAATGTTGATCTAAAGCTTTCAATACTTAAATTTTTTATTAATTTTATTGGTAACATGAATAAAGTTTCAATTGTTAAATTCCACAATCAATTTCCAGTAATCTATAAGCAGTTTTTAATTTGTATTAAAGAACTAATTCAAATAATGGGTGTCCTATGTGAAAAATCTGAAATTAATAGCTTGATGCTTAATGACTTTAATATTATTTTTTTGGAGCTGTTGAAATTGATAATTAATGGTATAGAAAAACAAGATAGACATATAGTAGTATCAATTTGTTCTACTGTTTTAAATAAACATTTAATTAGGATTTTCAATAAAAATCTAAGATTGTTTTGTTTGTCTCTAAGTAATGAAATTGAACTTCCTCAAACTTTGCTAAAGATAACAGATATGGATACATGTTTTATTGAAAAACTGTCTGACCTTTACTCTGACCAAATTGTTAAATATATTCAAAGAAATGCCTTAAGTGGCAAGGATAATGATATACATGGAAGTTGGCACTACAGAGAGTTAATTTCAGTTATTACATCAATTACATCTCATGGTCATATTGATAATGATATTTTCCTTATGGATGATTATTTTGGAAGATGTTATGCAAGCCTGGCTATTTTGGAAACAGTTATTTTAGAAATAAAGAAGCAAAAAATTGACTATAAAATTTCTAGTTTAATAGATAAAAAACAAATTATTGATATATGGAAAGCTTTAATAGAAATAATAAAGAATCACAAAAGCATTTTAATTGATCATTCAGATACAAATGAATTTATTATGAACATAGTTCTTAGTACACTCAATCTGTGTGATAGAATCAATAATGATGATATGCATATAATATTTCAAATATTATGTTATCAAAATACACCTCAATTCAAAGAGCATAATTTTAATTGTTTTAAAATAGAACTAAGAGTAAAAATACTTAAGTACCTTTTAATAGGAAAACTCTATTTAAGAACTGAAGTTAATGATACTTGGAATGAAGCTATTACATTTTTATATATGACTGTCACAAAACACAGAGACACAAATGTATTAAAGACTGTGAGTGATTGTTTTGTAAATTGCTATATGTTAGTTAATCAGTAATTTGTAACTGTAATTTTTACTTTCCATTCATTTCAGATATTAGAATTTTGTCCACTCCTTGTTGCAAATAAAGAACAATCTGTTAGCAAAGTCATAGGAGATATTATAATGCCAGCTTATATGCAAAAAGATGTAGATATCCAAATGGTGATTCTAAAATGTTTATCTAATATGGCTTGCTTGTCTCTAGGTTCTTACAAAGTCATTTTAGATAATACCAATAAGACTATAAACAATGTGCTTATTACAACTAAAACTAAGGCAATGTGTGTTTATTGTAAAATTTGTCATAAAAGCAGAAATAATACAATTGAATGTGCATTGAGCGAGGATTATAAGATATGTGCCACTGAGGATAATAAAATGACAATAAGTAATAAGTCTATGTGTGATGGTATCAAAAAATTGTTTTGTACATTCCTAAACATGAATTTGTGTGTAGACATCAATGATGATTATTGGAATCTAGTTAAAGTGCTCTGCAATCACTTTTACATATTTGATTATGATGTTCCTATTGATATTATGGATGAGAGATATTTAAAGAAAGTTCTCCAAACTTTTACACCCTTTATTGATAATGTGAAGGTACTTAAAATCCTTGTAATATTTTCTGTATCATATAATGCTTTATGCTAATTTTCCTATCTATTTTAGAGTGATGATCCAGAATGGAGATCCAGTAGAGACACATTAATTAATAAATGCATAAATTTACTTGTTAATTCCACAAAGTTAAGTTTACAAAACAATGATTACAATCTACAAACTAATACATTAAATTACATTCGAGATTTGGGATTTTGTAGTAATGATAAATTAATTTTGCCGATTACAAAGCTTTTGATTTACTTTATCATGCACCCACAATGTACACTAGCACCAAAAGCTATAGTTTACTTGCGAGATATCTGTGAATTTCATAAGCTCACCCCAAACCAAGTATACCACAGGTATAAGAAAGACTATTGTAAACTATTTGTGGAGTGCAGTCTTTACAATGGCAGGGACTTTCCAATATTTTTATTGAAAGTTGTAAGGGCATTTGGATTTGTTGGATACAGAGATTTTATATCAAAGGACATTCACCATTTTTTGCCGTATTTAATACCTTATTCTGTAATTGTAAAAGAGGTTCCGTCGATGATTGAAGAGATTGCAAATTTGGTTCAATGCTCAGTGGCCGATTTTCTTATTGAAAGGTTTCCCCATATTTATGTACATGTTTACTTGGTTGAATCAAAGGAAACCGGAAAGAAATGCTATGATATAATTGAGAGGCTAACAAAATGCTCTACCTTAAGCCTTATAAAAAAGCATTTTAGAGTGATATTAACAGAATTTCTTTTACAATATTGCATTAATCCAGAAAGGGTTTTGAATGCATGTAGATATTTAGCCTGCCATGACCCCGATGCTTCATTATTGCAAGGCAGTATGAGTATGAGTTCAAGGCAAATAGCAGATTTTTTGAATCCCAAATTTTTGGGTGTTCTAGCGTATTTTGACCACAAGTTAGTTAACGCTAAAGTGGCCCTGTCAGTTAAACGTAAAGCCTTAAAAAGTTTTCCTGATATAATGCAGTTGATGGGTGCTAAATATCTAACGCCTTTAAGGTTTAAAGTTCTTGCTACACTAAAATCGGCCTTGCCACTAGCCAAAGAGTTTCCGAAAATTCTAGCGGAGGCATGGGGAGCTTTTATTCATAATATTGACAGCATTTCTTTGGGTCCCTTACTTCCAAATTTAGCTGTTTCTTTGTTGCAACAATTTGAATACGCACCTCAAGAGATAAATAAAATCTTCCAACAGTTAGTATTGCATAACGAAAATTTGTTGAGCTCGTATATATCAGATTTGTTCTTCATTGAAGATTCTAGCGTTACTGAAAGAGTGAAAGCAGTAATTAGAAAGCACGTTAAGAGAACTCAACCAGATACCTTTCAGGAAAAAGTGAAATGGTATCTAAGACATTTAAACCACGATATTTCTAATATCAAAGCAAATGCGTTTACACATTTGGATAAACTATTAAGATGTAATCGGACAGAAATACATAGAGCCATATTTGGTGGAAAAAGTATCGAGCCGTTTATTGTTGATTTGATAGATCAATTGTTAGTTGGTAAGTGGTAATTTTAACTTTGAATATAATGATTCTATGTATTCAGTAGGTTGCTTGTTAGTTACCCAGTGAGAACGTCTATATATGATATTGTGCCATGCCAGAATTTACGTAAGATATAAGTAATTTAGACGGAATTTTAAAAGATATGGATGTTTTTAACGACCTCGCTGCTTAGCGTAGTACTATTATACGGAAACATGACCTATGTGTAACGTCATTTTAAGGTCCTATAGTCACTTGGTTAATTTTTTTTTTATTCACTTTACTGATATACTACCAAATATCCAATTATTTCAATAAATTATAAACGTACTTAATCTATAAGAGTCTGTTAAAAACATCGTATACGCACCCCCTGTTCATGAGTCCATGCTAAGTCATATATGTACTTCAGTCCTAATGTCCCCGTTGAAGTCTCTTGCTATGCTAAAAATTTTATGATGGTTTTATAAACGACAATTTGATTCAGACTGTTGAGAGAGGATGTGTGAAGTAGCGTACATTTTTAAATATTTTTATTAGGATCCGGTGAATAATAAAAACAAACAAACACATAGGAACACGTAATAGCTCACACAAAGGCTTTTTTTCTATATAATGAGTTTAAGAAGGTGGTAATTGTGATAAGTAGGAAAACTAATTTAATTTCTTGTTAAAGGTTGTAAAAATTCAGATACTCGTGTATCTTTGGCTAGTGGGTCCTGCTTTGGTCAGTTGGGCGCTATAGAAGCTGGTCATTTACCTCGACAATACGTACAACCGGATCGATCTCCCTTTGCCTTTTCAATAAACGACAACTGTTTTGCGGCAACTGCACTCGTTGAACTGACACGGGCGTTTCAATACGAGAAAGATACTATGGTGAGCATTACCTTATATAAACTAACAGCCTGTAAAAATTACCTAACTGGGCTTAGGCCACCTCTCTCGAAGGAGAAACGGGTTTAGACTTTAGGAATAGAAATCTGTTTTCTTCATCAAAAAGAACGACAGTGATTTTTAAATAACCACTAGCTATGCCCGGCGGCGGCACCTGCGTAGGTTCGCATCTTTGAAATTATCAGAGAAACCCGGATCAAATTTGACTTCATCCAATCGATAAGCCTGTGACCAGTTTCATTGGAAAGGCAATTAATTTTCTGTTGTATTTCATGATATTACAGATATATGTTTGGATTTTTGTTTAATACTTACGATTCTATTCGTTTCGCTAAACGCAATTCCGGGTTTGATATCCGACGAGGTAAATTTATGCAATTGCATTTTTATTTAGTTCAGGAAAGGTTTCGGCCGTGTTCCGGTACAATGATACCCATTAAGGGTAAAATTGCTGTTACTAGGTTAAGTTGATTACCATCTTGGACTGTAGAATGAGCTGGATTTGTATATAGCAAATTAATGAAATTTAATTTGATTTTAAATTTCTTATTTTAGAATATGGACTGTTATGCCTTAACAATTCAGGAAATACTAAAGATTTACGAAATATCGCCGAATGGAACAAAAAAAGAAGTATGGGATAGTTTTCCTGAGAACATGCATCAAATAATGTCCCCACTTTTAAGTTCCAGGTCAGAAGCAGTCTGTTGTGTGTCTTTGGAGCTTATTACGCATTCCTCTAATATATGCTTTATAACACTATTTATATAAGAAAATGATAAAATAATACTTCTTGGCCAAGGAAAATAATTTATGTTAAATACTTATATAATTATAATTAGTGTTATCCTTACTAATATTATAAATGCGAAAGTAACTTTGTCTGTCTGTCACGCCTTCACACCTACTACCGATACCTACTAACACTATTTAACCGATTAAAATGAAATTTGGTACATATGTAGTCTAGAACCTCGGAAGGGACAATAAGCTCTTTGCGGAGAAACACTGCAAATACCTCATTAACGCTTTTATACGTATGCGTCTTATTTGTGAAATAATGAGCCTAAATTATTTAAAACCCAGCCCAAAACCACTATTCCACGCGGACGAAGTCGCGGGCACGGCTAGTTTTTACATAAATATTTATATCGATGGCCCCTACGCAATCAGTTAATTTGCATTTTAGACATTTAGACTTTTTTGTCGTTCTTATAATTATTTCATCCCAATTGTCGACAAAAGTCATCGTTTTTTCTATATGCATATAAATATATCATTGATACAAAATGTAGTGTAGTAACGAATAATTTATCTTAGAAACACTCGTACAAAATTAGGATTATATACTTGCCTCTTTATTCGTAAGGACCGTCTATATATATTTATATATGTTAACTAGCTGTTTCCAGCGGTGATACCAGCATAGAATTAACGGGGAATTCCTGATCGAAAAATCAATCTAAAACATTCTCGACCTGGAGACAAAAAAATAACAAAATCATTCCAGCCGTTTAGGAAGAGTTTAGCGATGTACACGCAAATAAGATGTATTATCAATTTCAGGTACACTCTAGCCTATCCATCTCAACCGAAAAAACTTCATCCACTATTTGGTTCGGTCCATGCCACAACATTTTTGGAGTGGGCCCATAAGTAAGCAATTTATGCTATTTTTTCCATATCGAATTATACAAAATTTTTATTTCTTAAGTTATATGAGGTACATTCACTCTTTTTATTAAGGGAGTCAATATTTTTATGGACGTACAACAAGTTTTCTAATATGTATGCGCAATATGTATATGTTTCATTGTTCTCGTGGTTAGCATATTTGGATACACACATGAGGTCCTGGGTTGAGCGATTTCAAAAATCGATATTGAGTTTTATATCAAGATTTTCTTAATATTTTCCAGATGTTGGGAAGTTGACGCTGTGTTCCACCCCCGTGCCTCGATGCGCACGTTAAGCCGGCGATCCTGCACCTGATCTCCCGATTCTCGTCACATCGGCCTGTGAGAGTGAAAGAATAAAGAGTGTCTCGTGTACTATGGCAACCCACAGTGGAGCAGCGTGGTGGGTCTATGCTCTAGAAACCCTCTCTTTTATGAGTGAGAAGGCCTGTGCCTAGCAGTGGGACCTCAACGGACTGCTACTTACCTAGTAGTAGCAGCCCTTTAACGTCCCACTGCTGGGCGCATGCCTCCTCACTCCGAGGAGCGAGAGTTTTTAGAGCATAGACTTACCACTCTGTTCCACTGCGGATTGGCAGGCATAGTACACAAGTGCACTCTCTATTCCTTCACTCTTATAGTGCGACGTGACGGGAATCCGACACGACCGGAGAGAGATCAGGCGCAGAACCGACCTTATGCAGTGAACTGTCATTATGTTAACTTTTATAGATTTGTTTCATTTTTTAATTTCAACGTTTTGCTTGATTATCAAACGCCTCAGCAATTTTAGCTTTTATGAATTGTGTCACTTTTGCTACAATCTTGCAATCCAAGGGCGTTTTTATTGATTTCAGCTGGACCAGCCAATTGATACCTCTTATAGAATCGGAAAGTATTCGTGAACTTTTGCGTACAGTGCATCCAAGTATGCGTCGCGACGTACGAACACTTTTCTTATTTATGCCGTACGTACTCCTACATGCGATTATGTCGAAAAATACTATGCAGTATATACAGGAGGAAATTTTAGCTGTAATAGGTAACGGAGGTAACTTTCAACTCTAAATTAAGTATTTATCTCATAGTTATAAATAAAATTATTAATGATATGCTTTTATAAATGTTTTCTTTTAAAAAATATATTATTTACGGGTACATATTATTTGTCGATATTTCGACCCAATTGCATGCATGGGTCCTGTTAGAGTGCAAACGAGGCAATTTTTTTAAACATGCCGATAAACCACGAAAGTTTTCGTTTATAAGGTTTTCTTTTTTTTATGCAACACTGAAAGGTAGTAAAAACTATCAGAAGTGTCGAAATTTACGCCTATAAAAATTACGTTTTTAATTACGAAAAATTTATTAAAAAGTAATTTGATTATATATATCTATTTTTCGGCTATTCTATACTATAATATGTGTACTCTACATATAAAATCTGTTGAATAATTTAAAATTCTAAGCGAATAAACAGCGGAAGCGACTTCAATTTCTTTATATCATGAAAAGATGGCTTATATTGTTAATTATTAGTAGTTTAAATGGTTTTTTAGGTTTAGAAAACTTAGAAAATGAGAACACTTCGGCATCTAGTAGTAGATCAAAGTATAAAATGTTACGCCATATAAGGATGACTCCAAATGTCACTGCTATCCAAGCTGAAGAGGGCAATCAAGTGAGCATCTTGTTTTTTTTACTGTAACATGTTTTTAATGCATTGTTATCTTTTATTTAAATGATAGACTCTTAAAATATGGTACCGCGCTAATAAAAATAAAAAATGAAATAATGTAGTGGCAGTGAGAAGTGCCTGACGAAGACTCCCGCCAGCCTAGATGCAGACCAAAGCGCGCCAATCTAATTAGAGGCAGTTTACCTCCTATGGTTTCTACACAGTATCGTACCGGAACACGAATCATTTGCTTGGTGGTACGTCTTTTCTGGTAGGGTGGTAACTAGTCACGGCCGAAGCCGAGAGGCTTAGTCCAGATTCGGACATATTAGAAAATGCAATTTTCTAAATTTATCCTACCGGGGATTGAACTCGGGACCTCTGCTAGCAAAGCGAGTCCTCGCCACCACTGCGCCAACGAGACTTGCATTGACGGCAATCGAACCTAAGAATATGTGCTTTGAGATAACCTATATGTGGGAAATGGTCACAATCGGAATTCATCTGATGGTACACCTAACATAAATGTCTTATGTTTCCAGTTTTGAGAAGAACCCACAAGAAACTTATTGGCGTATCACTTCCTTATCGTTATCATCATAATATTATTTCAATTAAGTCTATTTATGTGAGAGCAATTCATTTACTCTCAAGCTTATTTTGACCAATTCAAATTATAATAAGATGATACATGATTTATCATTTCGTAATTTTTATGTATTTATTTGGGAAACAAAATTTGGACCTTTTAAATTTACATTATATTTCTTTTCACTGAGGTCAGTTACGACTAGAAGCTATAGCTAAAAATATTGTTTTAATTCTTATGTTTTAAAAAATAACTCCCTTATGTATTGAATATTTCAGAGTAAATGCAGCAAAACGGTTTATACTCTGCTAGATTTCTTAAATCGCTGGATTTTGGAATGGTGTCACGTTAAACAAAAACCTTTAGAAAATGAAAACTACAAGTGAGTATATTATCCATTTTTTACTAAATTATTTTGTTATCAAATATTAATGTATTGTTGTGTATACCATTTAACCATTTTTAATAATTTCGCATTGACTTACACGTAATTTAAAATCCTGTCGTTAGTGGCCATAAAGTGTGCAGTACGCCATTCAACTAGCACTTTCCCTCGGCGTTACCCGCCTAGTTTGTGATCTGGGCAAACCAGTTATTTATCGGATCCAACTGGTAAACTAAACAATTCTTGAATCCACCTGGACACATTCAAAAATGTTATTGCTGGAGTTTTTTTCCAGTATAGTTCCCGAACACCTGGAAATATGGAGAAATCAATCATTCTGATATATATTGAACATACACAATTACATCAAAATCTGCCTAACCGTATCGGACGAAACCAATCACATGTTCACATACAGTATAATATAAAGATAGTTTATAGGCAATGAAGGAAAAAGGCATATTTCCTGAACTCGAACATAAAATGACATCAAAATCTGTCCAACCGTTTAGGACGAGTTCAGTCAAATTACACATACAGTATAATATAATGATAAAAAATATAAATAAAATTGTACGTAAAGAAGAAAATAAAGGTGTGTAGATAATGTTATGATATGTGTAGCTACAATAACAAATAACGTGGGTACACTAAGAATTGATAAAAAAACATGTATTTTTTTAAGATCTATTGTGACATTCATGGAGAAATTTGATAAACTAACAGTAGCTCATGGTAATTTCTCTTGCGGTGATTTCGAGAGAGCTTTACAGTATTTAGAACTTTACATGGACGAGAAAAAGGGTGGAATACAAGAGCAGTTGCCATTGTTAGCTGAAATCTACGCTCTGCTAGATGAACCGGATTCAGTTGCAGGTATATAGAAATATATTTTTTCTTATCGCTCACAAGTTCGCTATTACCCAAAGTTTGCCTAAAAGAAATTAAGGCCGCCTTGTTGTACTGTCCTTCATTATTTTTTTTGTTGTACTTTTTGAAGAGTCAATAAAAACGTTCTCTTGCTAGAGCTTTACTTCAATCTCACCTATTTTGAGTGTTTATACACTAGTATTAAGTGTAAGCGTGCTACAATTTTAGACTATAATTACTTACCAGCAGGTGCGATCGCAGTCAAAGATAAACTCGTTAGCATTAAAAAATATTATCTTCAATCTAAATATAGAAACCATGTTAATATGGAGAAATCCATTATTTATCGGATTGAACTATAAATCTAATCCATTCTTGAATCCACTTCAGCCCCCATAAAAAATTATCAATATCGTTAGCCCGTTTAGGAGGAGTTCAGTTACTATTTACATATTGCCGCCGTTTGAGTGCAAATTATATATATATATATATATATATATATATATATATATGTATAACTTCTAAATGTAAAACTGGCTACAGGTATTCTGTCACTGAAGAGATCAGAGCCATCGTTGAAAGAGCTAATATTGACTCAAGTAGTAACAGGTCGGTTGCAAGATGCTGCATTGTGTTACGAAAGATTAGCTCAGGAAGGACAACTTGATCGACACAGTTTACAGGTCATTATATTATCTAAACTAATATTCTAAAGAGGAAACATTTGTATTTTTGTATATATATATGTATGTATACAAGGTGCTAGGAGACCATTTCCCAAAAGACATTAGTACTCTTGACTCTTTTAACGACGGGACGGCAAATAATAGTGAAGTTGCGATAATAGTCAAGGATCTACGTCTACCAACGCTTTGGTATATGCGTGTAATACGATAAGTCTGGCAGATTTTTATGATGTTTTATGAACTGCCAAACTAAAAGTAAAAAGCAACAAATCATTATACGCACTTTTAAGTCATCTTATCTAGAGGTTTAATGTATAAAATTCTCAGATGCAATTATTCTAAAATATTATCATAAGATGAATAGTTACGCAAACCAAAATTTTAGTCAGCTACGTAGCAGAATTTAAAATTCTATATAATTTTCTTGTGATAAAAACTCGTATTCAATTCGCCAAAATGAGCCTGTGGCACTAAGGAATGTCATTATGTCATTGGTTGATTAAAATGTTTAATTTTCAAACGGCTTTCCTGTAAAATTACCTTTATATATACATATATGTTATACATATATACCTTATACATATATACCACTTTTCACAAGCCACTCTAAGGCTATGTAAATTATTGTTGGAAAATTAAATCTTCTAATTGCTTCTGATAATTTCAATATTATTTTAGGGCATGATAGATTGCTATCTAGGTCTCGATCAGCCTTTTACTGCCTGCAGATTGTTCAGTGAGCATGAGTCAGAAGATATGATGGAATTAACCGCGGAACCTTTATGGAGATTGGGGAGATTCGAGCAACTGGAGGAATTAGTTAAAAAACCTGTGGTATGTTACACTTTTGATGACATTTTTAGTTGATTCCTTTTGAATTAAATATTAGTTTACTTTGTGTTTTCGGTTATAAATAATATTATTTATATTAATAATAAAATTCAAATAACGAGCTACGACTTCACTTAATAATCTTTGTTAGGAAATATGAAAAATTACCAAAAATATTTTTTTTTCAGCCACCATCACGAGAAAATTGGGGACTCTTAATGGGCAGAATTCTTTTAGCATACCGTAAACAGGATCATGACCTTTTCAAGGTATCTTGTGATGATGCAAAGACCCGTTTGTTGTTACAAATGGACGGTGAGAGTCGTGGCGAAAGTGCGTTACGGAGTGGATACCAAAGTATACTCGGTCTTCATATTATTACTGAAGCTTCGCATGCCGAAGATGCTTTACAGAGGTAAACGGGCCAGTCCATATTATAAACTAGCGGATACTCAGCGTTTGCTACGATAATGAAGATATACGCTACGCTGAAGAAATAATAAAGAATTATGTAGAATATATACACTTTCACAAAAGCATACATGGTTACATATTCATACACATTTTAAATTACAGACTACAAGATTTGGAAGATGGTAATAGACAAAGCACAGATATAGTAAATCAAATGTTAAGTGAATGGCGTCAAAGGCTATCCGTCGTACAATCAGATGTTCGAACGGTTGAACCCTTGTTAAGGATTCGAAGGATTTTATTGCAGCAAAGCCAGGTGAATGTCTTAAGAGTCTTCTAAGACTTACAGATTCTATCTACTTCGCTTTAAAGGTTAAAAATTACACACACACACACATACACACAATCTCTAGTATAGATCTAAATAATTTATTTAAATATTGAACTCATATAATAATTTTGTCTGAAGGAGTTGCTGGAACCAACCCATCCTTTTACAGCGAACAAACTTAAAGCATGTATAGGCGACCTTTGGCTTCAGAGTGCTAAACATGCAAGAAAAGCAGGCATATTTCAGCAGGTTTGTTTATTATTTAACATATTCCCATAACGAAACCTTTATTACTTTGACATTTGGATTTTTAATTCTAAGCTTGTTTGTCAGCTCAATTTTATTTGCATAGAATAAATATTTCTTTCGTCAATTCAATTCTCTATTCACTTTTAGTCCTACATGTACGTTTTAAATGCCGAGGAATATAATCCCGAGGAGTTATTTATCGAAAAGGCAAAGATATATTGGTCTCGTGGACAACAGGAGCAGTCCTTTACTACTCTAAGAAGGGGGCTCGAAGAAGCATATCCTGAAATAGACAAGCTAACTCAAAAACAAAGGTTCGTATCTGTTAGATCAGGCTCAAAAGACCATTTTATTTTAGTAATTTGATCCTTCATAAAGCCTTTATGTACTTAATCTTGTATTATTTATTTAAATAGATACCTTTAAAATAAATGGGAACTTATTATTTTATCATATCTTTGTAACTAGTGCTTATATAAATGGGTTTTCGCGAAGATTCTCATGCGAAAATATTTAAATACAATCTCTTAGTAGATTAAGTAAGTTCCGAGAGCGGATGTAAAAATTGATTCTAGAAATCTCAGTCATGAATTTACTCAGTAATAATGTCGATTAGGTTATAAGTGGGTCAAAGTGAGCTTAAAGTCCGAGGCAATACTATGTGTGAGACCTGTGCCCAACACTGGGACGTCAATAAGTTGCTACTTATTTACCTATACCTTAAATTGTAACTGAATTTACTAAATGCATCTCCTATTCAAAATTGCAGAAAAATTTGTGCTAAAGCGAGGCTTTTAATAGCTAAGTATAATGACGAAACAACCAATGTGGATGTAGATGTCAATATAGGTTACTATAAGGAGGCAGTTGATGTATTCAAACAATGGGAGAAAAGCTTGGTGAGATATTTTTTGCAACAAAGTCACGGAAACACGTATGCACACATACACGCAAGTATACATGCACACACGCATACATGCATATAAGCATGCATGCACAATCGCACATATCAACACCATAAGATGGATTAAAAATATTGAATTCAAAAGATTGTTGTACCTATGTCTGTCTGTTATACTTTGAAACTTTGTAACAAACAAGTATCTCCGGTTCATTATGAGGGTGAAGGTGGTCTTATATTACTTAATCACTTACCTTACGAGCTTTAAAATTATTGACTGTTGACTTGAAATTAACTGTTTTAGTGCCAAAAGATTAATAAACTTTTTGCTTCTGAATAGCCATTAACAAATTTTGATGTAATAGTTATGAGCGTATTACTAATTTATTCCTTATACCCATTCCTGACACGCGCTTCTTCCTTAGCTTGTATTATCATTTATCATCAATAAAGAAATATCTATATTTATAGGTGTGTTTGGGCTCGTATTACGAAAAAGTCAGTACAACTGAGACAGTGAATAATTCTAGTACATTATGGTCACGTCGTTTGTACGCACTAAACAGTTACGGGAAAGCTTTACAATACGGACATAAATACTTGTACCAGAGCATGCCAAGGATGCTTTCAATTTGGTGAGTCGTAATTTTATTACTTGCAAAGAAAATAATATTTCCTTTCAGATTATTAGATACACACGTTCATAATTTAATCAATATACAGATTTTACTTTACAACGAATATATATCTAAGTAATACGTTTTTAAATTCGTGACATCATTTACGTAGAATGTCCGAAATTAGTAAATTTCTAAATACTCTACAGGTATTGAAATAATTTTTTAAATCGGTCCAGTAACTTTTTGCTTGATAATTAAAAAAAATAATTCAGAATGGAAAACTTTCTTCTATAATATTAGAAAAGAGATTTATTTCTAATACTTTATTGTTTCAAAACAACTCCGCACACAACATTTGACACTCTGGGGTTAGGAACAGGACACATTATTTTCTTAAGATTGACATTTTTAAATTCGTCGCAACTTTGGAATGGAATGTCCGATCTTAATAATTTAAAAATTATTTTACGGGTATTAAAACGGTCTTTAATTAAATAAAATATCATAATTGGATAAGGAATAATGTGGAGGTATAAATAATATGGTTTGATTGTTGTCGGTATCTTTATTAACTTATGAAATGTAAAATAGTAGTTATAGTATATGTATAAGTATATAGTAGCACAATTACAGTAGTAGAATACATGGTACCCTGGTACTTTTTTGTAGATAATAATACGGTCTATAATAAATTAGAACATTTTTCTGTTCTATCGTCAATAGGACCCGCAGCGCACGCGAGGACAGATTTTTAGCGACTAATTTTTTCACACCTTGGATGTATTTTTATTTGAGATTTCTTTATGTCACTCAATGAAAATGTAGCTTTCTAATGGTGAAATGTGAACGGTGAAAAATTTTGAAATCGATCCAATACTTTTTGTGTAAAAAAGGTTACAAACATTCATGCAAACTTACATACAAGAACACAAATGTTTCATCTTTATAATAAGTAACATTGCTTATCTATTTATTGTTCCAATTTCATGTATGTATATATTTCTGTATATGGACTATCTTTTGTCTGAAAGGGTGAAAAACTCACATTGGGTTGAAAATTTCTATGAAAGTACATCATATTTTAAGAAAGAGCTATAAAAATAAGTACTTAGCAATTAAGAAAGGAAAAAGTAAATAGGTTAAATTGAAGTTCCTTTACCTTTATTCAATATCTTTTTGTATTTAATAAAGAGTTCTATTTATTTATTTTGATTTCTGTTGCCTCTAACACGACACATCAGTCAATTAATTTGAATTTTTTTTATCACGTAATTGTTTTTAGGTTGGACGTGGAAGTGACGTCAGCAGATACAAGTATTCACTCAGTGTTGGCCCAAATGACTGATATAATAAAGACTTATTCTGAAAGATTACCTATATATCTCTTCTTGACAGCTTTTTCGCAAATAGTCTCAAGGATTTGCCATCCTGTCAAAGAGGTAATATTGTAATAATTTATGGTTCTACCAAACGGTATCGCTATAAGGAAATCAACTCACTTATACAATGAAAACCCTAGTATGTTTGGCCTGAAACGCTTTAACTATAAACATTAGAAAGGAATGTTCTTTTAATACAGTTATTCTCTCAACAGGTTTATTTGCAACTGAAAGCTATTATAGTGAAATTAATATTGGCCTACCCTCAACATACATTGTGGATGATCATGAGCGTCATCAAGTCGAGTTATCCGCAGCGAATGAAGCGTTGTGCCGATGTTTTCTCCGACTCCAGATTGAAAGAACCACATATACAGAAACTAGTTTGTGACTTTACCCAACTAGCGGAGAAGTTGATTGAATTATGTAATAAACCTATTGCTGGCACTGGTACTGTGAGTGTTTTTATAATAATTTCCTCGCAATATGTTAAAAAAGATTCGAATAAAGTATTTTTCAATTTGATATCGCACCACTATATTATAAGACAATTCCGTTCATAACGCATTTTACATTACTTATTTTATATAAATTTATTTTAGCTTTCCATCGTAACAAAATAAAGTTAAATCCTACTTGAAAAAATAATTTATTTGATTGTTTTGCCTTTACAGACCACAACTGTCACGTCTCTTGTACGTACATTGCCACGCCTTTTAGCTAGCGACAATTTCAGTCACATTATGATGCCATTCCAGGTAAACCGTCCTGTTCCTTTTGGTTTTTTTTTAATGCGCATAATTATGTATTTATACTTGACTGTGATATCATCTGATTTGTGATCATTATTAAGGGATCATATAACACGATGGTAATGACGTCATTTAGTGATTGGTAAGTTTTTCTTAGCTACAGGTATACGTGGAGGTGTTCCTCCGGCAGTTGGCGAGGAGCATGTTCCGCCACACCGACCACTCCCCGCACACACATTGCCAGTCAGCATACTAGATCTGAAAGCAATGGGCGCCCACTACCTCGTAAACTTCTGCTGTCACCACCACTAGGTATGGGTGAAGATGACGGCGTTGATGACGCGACGTCAGTGGCAGAACTCGGATTGACCTGAATGGTCCCGCAAGCGTAAGCTGGTGGGAACCAGCTCGTTAGAATAACGGGCCGAAACATATACCGGGCATCGTCGATGCCTGAGAAAATTAGCCCGGGTAATGAAGTATTACCTCAAGGCCCGTACCCCACAACTTGCTTGTGAAGAACCCTGGATGACCACCAGTCCAGATGCAGACAGATCAGAAAATGAAAATTCCTAAATTCGCCCTACCGGGGATCGAACAAACAGCTTATAACGTCATGTTTTTTAGAAAACAATTTTTTATTTTGTGTATATACACACATCTAATTTTCCTGTATATGTGTATGTGAATTAACTCGTATTTGATGTAATTATTGTGTATTAAAGTCCACCTGAGAATCCATGTATGGTTTAAATTGACAATTCGAGTTGATTTATAACTTTTTTCCTTCGGTACCATGGTATTAACAACAACACCGGTGACATCAGCAAGAATAATAAGTATAAGAATAAGTAACAGACTTATAAGGATGGTTTGTGTAAGATTTGTTCGTATTTCCTCGGCCAGTTCGTCGGCGTCTCTGCTGCAATGGTGCTACTCGTACCATGATCGTCTCGCTGCTCTCATATATTTACTGAGCTCGATTCCCGGCAAGGCTAATATATGAAGTTGCATTAGAAAATCTAACTTGTCTGGATTCTCGATTGGTGGTTTTTGGTCGTCGTTATTTACCAACCTACGAGCAAAGTCGTGCCGCTGTGCAAAAATTTGCGTTCCTTTATGACGCGTAGAAACTATAAGACATAATTCAACTCGCAAACAATTAGATTAGCGCGCTTCCTTTCCTTTCTTAGACTGTAACATCAATATTATTTTTAATTATTATAATATTCTATTGTTCACTTGCAGGAGTTTTGTAAAGTGGTTCTACCTTCAAAGGCGGCTCGACAGGAGCGTATAGATTTCAATATACCTACAGAACCGACAGTCTATATCGCTGGTATTGATGAGCAGATTAATATAATACCATCGCTTCAAAAGCCGAGGAAAGTCACATTGAAAGGTACTTTATATCCTTTATTAATAATATGTGTTTGAATAACAATTCATTTATTCAGACAACAAAAATCCGTAAAGCGTTGGTATAAATTAAAAAAAAATCTTAAACAAAAACATCACAAATTATTAATCATAATCAAATCACAAATCAAAAGCAAATCAAAATTGTATACAATATCCTACTTATTTGTTTTGTTTGCACGATGTTTTATTATATCTAGCTGGTGCTGTATAGAGTATGATGCTAATGTAATTAGTATAGAGTACAGTGACAATACCTTCTTTATATTTCATATTTCCGTAAATAATTAACTTTATAAAGTCCTCTGATTCGTCTCCCATATTCATATATTAAACAATAACACTCGCGTTGTTATTGTTTAATATAAGTGGAATGTCTTATAAATGTAAATTATTTACGTTATTGTTGGGTTTTTTTTGTTCTCCTTTATTACTTGTAATCCGTACTAATAAATAAAATATAAAATTTTTTTAACTTGAAAAAGTTATATATGTTGAAAATAATTCTTTTCTAAACTCACTTTCTCTTTGTACTTTTACATTTATTTTAAAAATATTTTTATTAAAAAAAAATGTAAGTAATAAATTATTTTGTAGTTTTTTACTTAGACGATAAAAACTTTGACCAAGAAGGAAATGCTCTAACTGAAATAAAATTAAAACTGCATGTGGTAAATTGAATATGCTGTAGTATAACACATTGAACCAAAATTTTTTTTAATAATTATGTGTAAATCAGGACAATATGTGCTGTTATGCTATAGTATATATATAAAGTATGTGACTCAAGATTAAAAAGGCTGGTCCAATTTTCATGATTCTCCAAATTTTCGTGGGAAACACCGTCTGTGATGGCTAGTATTTATATAAAGAAATGTGTACATATTAAATGTTTGACTGTATTCGTCGTGCATGATTGGTAATTAACAATATATATAAACCGTGCCATGATATTAGTAAATTAAGCGTATTGATTCGATTCCGTATCCAACAATGAAAACAATTATTCACGCCATTTGGAAGTCAAGGCCGATGTTTTTCTAACATTGCAATCTTTAAGTAGGAAATTGTATAACAACTTTTTTTACTAACTAACTGAACTAAAACTTAATTTGATGTTGATTGGAATCTTTGTTGGATTTCTATTCCTGAAAATAAATGTAATCCTTACGGTATAAAGATGTGCTACCAAGTGAAGTATTGTTTGGAGTAATAGAGTTTTTGTTGCAAAAAAATGCGTAATCATATTTAGTTTTTGGACATTTTTGTTTACAGCCAAGTCTCAGCCAATGTAACAGTATTGTCTACAGAATAATCGACTAAACCTATTGATCTCGTTATTCTCTGAATAATAAACATCTTCATAAAGAGAAATTAGAATATATTTTGTATATAAAAATGTCAGTTGAATATATTGTCCGTTTAATAAGCGTATATAGAGTTTGCCAACGCATAGACTTGTCAATTACATAGAGATCTATTTGTTTATTAGCTTACAATTTTTTTTACGTTTAATTTTTTTTTAAAAGTAAAATTCACAAAATCTTAAATAAGAAATTGAATTATAACACATCTACCTGAGACCTAAATTTTAAATATTATTTTAGAAAAGAAAAGATTGAATAAAAAATACAGTAAACATGACTTTGTATTTGTTTTTCTTGTACCAATTTTTTTGTAGGTTCTGATGGAAAGTCGTACATTATTATGCTCAAACCAAAAGATGATCTTCGGAAAGACTATCGTTTGATGGAATTTAACGGGGTCGTGAATAGATTCCTTCAAGACGCACCTGAAACTCGTCGCAGGAGACTTTATATCAGGACTTACAGCGTATTGCCCTTGAATGAGGAATGTGGCCTCATTGAATGGGTACCAAACCTTGTGGGACTGAGGCCGGTACTTATGCATATATATAAGCAAAAAGGTAGGTGAAAGATTGTTGAAAGAATTTTTTCCTAAACTGTTTTCGAAATTCTGTCAATTCATTAAAAGCTTTTTACATGTTTCAGATTGTTTTCATAAAATAATTCTAATTTCATATTAAATTTATTTAACTTAATATTTCTGAGTTATCTTTACACATAAAGTAATTATAAAAGCATAAAAGTAAAAATTTTCAGAGATTTAGATATGTACTTTTCGTTGATATTTTGATAATATATTGGGAGCTAAGTTTAGTCGAATTTGTATATATAGTTTAATATGATTCCCGTAAAATAATTTTTAAATTTGCTGAATTAAAATTTTTACAGGATACATAAGCTATAACGGATGCTAGAAAGATATTTATTCTTGATAACAGTCATTCACTATTAAAAAAAATGCAAAACTTATTAATTATAGGATTTGTGATTAGACATACATCATAGGAAAGTCGCGCGTGTATTATTAGGTTTCCTTAAAACTTATCGTTGTCATTTACGGTATGAAAAAAAAAATATAAAATAGTGAATGTACTTTGATAGTACACCGACTCCAAAGGAGAAAACACGTAGCGATGACTTAACGATTAGTGCTCTCTCAGTAACGAGGATGTGGATATATAATGTTAATATTTGCCCGATTTCTGGTAAATACTGCGAATTTCTAATAAGAAAACCCATTATTAATTTTGAATTGACCCGACCCAAAACTTTTAGACCACATGGTCTAAAATCGAAGTAGCTGATCACTAGATCGATCATATACGAATAATATTGAAAAAAAATATATATTAGCTTAACAATTTCTTATTGTGTTCAACTTTTAGGTATTCATACAAGTAATCGGGAGTTAAAAGAAATGATGTGCACCAATAGAGATCCTGTGGAAAAGAAGCGACGCATTTATGAAGAACAACTATTACCTCGTCATCCTCCCGTTTTCCAGGAGTGGTTCCGCAGAGTGTTTTCTGATCCATACGGATGGTGAATAAAATTTATTTAACTAACTTACTAAACACACTAAAAAATACGTTAATTACCAAATCTTAAATATTTCATTTTCACCACCAAGCAAAAGATGGGTGTTCCGGTACGATGCTATTTAGAAACTCGCTAAAAGATAATTTACCTCTTACGAAGTTAACTTGCTTTTATCTGAGACTGTATCATAACTTACCTTAGGTGAAATCACAGTCAAGCACTAACTTGGACAGTAATAAAAATAAATTGTTTATTCCTCTTCCCAACTGTAATAATTATGCGAGTAACCAAAAGCTTTTAAGTATTTAAGTCGAATAAATCCAAAAGGATAAAATTTTAGGTATTATTAAATAAGGAATGACGTGTCCTACAACGGTTTAAATAATCAAAGTCCCTAAAATATCAAGAGCCTCTAAAGTCATGTGTAATGTTTTCTTCTTGTTCAGGTATCAGGCAAGATCTGCATATATAAGAACAACTGCTGTGATGTCTATGGTCGGTTATATTTTAGGTAAGTTCAAATTTTTTGTAAAGATACATTTATAATATAACACATGAAATTATCGTAATAAATGTTAATGTGTTTGATATTAGGCGATAGACACGTGGAAAGTCTATCGTTCGACTCGACGAAAGATGATATAGAGTTAAATACAAGTGAATACATGTTTTTAGAGGCGTTTTAATACTTAGCAAATAAAATTAATGAAATAAATGTTAATGTGTTTGATATAGGACTAGGTGATAGACACGGGGAAAACATATCGTTCGACTCGACGAATGGTGATACAGTGCATGTAGACTTCAACTGTCTCTTCAATAAGGGTGAGGCTTTTGATTGGCCCGAACGAGTACCCTTTAGACTTACACATAACATGGAGGCGGCTATGGGACCGCTGAAGCACGAGGGAATGTTCAGGTATTTTTCAAAGAATATTAAAGTAAAAAATCTGAATCGAAAGTTATAATCTGAAAGTTATTATACGAAAATCGTTTCACCTTTTAAAGCTGATATAATGAATGAAGTAAAACGTAGGAATCTACAGCCCGGAAATGCAAAATAAAGTGAATAATTACCTCATCGGCCTATCATATGAGGAAACTGAAAATTTAAAAGTCATATGTAAACACAAACTCGCATACACACATTCAAACATACAACATAAATACACATACACTGACACATACAATCGCATGCTTGTTAATATAAATTTTAAAATGGTTTATCTTTACGTACATTTAGTTGATTACAATAGCTAGTAAATAAGGAAGGTGATGACTATTGAAACACAGTTTATACTAGTTCAGTAGTCATCGATCATTATATGTAAGAACAATATTGTCTGATGATAAATAAATAAATAAAAAATAAACTGTCCTCCTCAGTGTCATTCTCGTAGTTCCCGAAGCCGTTGGAAAATGGGGAAACATATTCTTAGTAAAAATCTAGGTCGAGAAATAAATTTGTTTACCGATTTTTAGCCTTTCCGAGGAATTGTTTGGAAGTTCTGGTAATGATGTGTGTGTATATATATGTATATACAATCATACATTTGTAACTTACATATTTATATATAATTCTTAATAAAAACTGGACCAATTTCCACTTGGACTTAAGAGACGGTTTATTAAGGATAAATACCGATTTTCCTCATTCCAAGAAACCGGGAACTACGCGGGTGTCACCTCCGAAATAGCCAGAATTGGTAAAATTCTTTATCTATTGCTTTAGAAAAAGTTGTGAGGCCGTGATGCATGCATTACGCGCTCAGACTGCGGCGCTCATGTCAGTCATTGGACCTTTCGTGTATGACCCCCTGGTGTCGTGGGGTCGTGGGCGCTCCGCCCCCCTCGATTGTGGGGAGCGCACCAACGAGCAGGCCTTACAGCATTTATCACAAATTCGTCAACGTCTTAACGGCATGGTTAGTCTATTTTTTCCTACGTTACTTTACAGTTTTCGTTTAAATATCTTATTCAAATTTTCATAAATCGCTAATAAAGTACTTTTATTCTCCTACTATTATAGTGGATGGCACTTGATATTACGACAGTTTTATTTAAATATTAATTCGTTAATCACTCTTACTCTCTCTTACTTAAGTAAGATGCTAGACGCTACCATCTTACAATATAATATCACTAAGTAACATGTAAGATCTGTCAAGAGTTACACTATAATATATAAGTTAAAAGTAATACATGTTACTAATTACGTAATTTACTATCAGCTGTTTTCAAACTATACAATGTAAATGCATAGGCTTATTCTCTTTTCAGTTGAATAGAACAAAATTACTTGAATCCTTCTTTTTTCGACAGGTAAAGACAAAGAACAAACAACTCTCACTATCATTATCTCCAGAGGGCCAAGTGGAGCATTTAATAGTTGAAGCCACAAGCATACATAATTTGTGCCAAATGTACATTGGTTGGGGACCGTTTTTATGATTTTAATATATAATTATTGTACAATTCTAATGTGTTTCACCCTAAAGTTCAGTTGTTTAAGACTTTCACATCTTTATGGTGTAAAAGTCTGAATTACGGACTTTTGCCCCCCACCGCTCCCCTTTTTCAGGTCGGAAATGCATTAGCGCACCCCTGCCACGAGGCAGAGAGTGAGGGATTCGCTGGCAAGGCAAAAATACCCATTAAAACCGAGCGACCCCCATCAGATGTAATAGATTAAATAAATAATCTGGAAAACCTCAATATATTTATTGATATATAAGGCCATATTATTATTATATTGTAATTATTTGTGTGTAGTCATTATTAGTTAGTATGTAGTTATTTGTATGGTGCTTCAACTGAACACACAGCCCACTTTTTTCTGCTACAACTATTCCTATACCAAAGCTTGTCTGCTAGAGATCGACCGATAAGATTGCCCTTTGTACTCTGCCTTCTTATGTTAGCCGTATATTCGTTTTATTTATGGTGTACAGAAAGTAATAAATAAGCATAGTCTATGAACCTCCCACCATACACAATCTGCTCAATTCCCATACAAAGTTTGCTAAATCCGCATCATATGTAGTCTGCAAAACCCCCTTTAATTCGCTCGATCATCCTCATTCCTTACGATAATTTCAATATTATTTTATTTAAGTATTTATATATCTGAACTGCACAAATTCTGAAATATAATTTACAAAAATAATATCATGCAGATTAACAAAAGTGTGCAAAGGCGGCCTTATTGCTATAAGCAATCTCTTACAGGCAACCCTTGCTGCTTCAAATACATGGTTTGCGAAACTCCCATCGTACACAGTCTGCTTAATTTAAATAGATTTCGAAGCGTTATATTACATGTAAGCTTTAAATACAAGGTCTGCGAAACCCCCAACATAGTCTACGTCAAACAGATACTTGCGAAAACCCTATCTTACATAATCTGCGTCAACCCCGTTCGCGAAACCCCTATGTTACATGTCTGCGTCAAATACATAGTTGGCGAAATCCTCATTATAAATAGTTTATTTAAAGTACATAATATGAAAAATTCCCATTATACATAGTCAGCTAAACCCGCATCATACGCAGCCTGTAGAACTCCATCATATATAGTTGTCGTAATCCTCATCATTAATAGTTTATTTGAAGTACATAATATAAAAATTCCCATTATACATAGACAGCTAAACCCGCGTCATACGTAGTCTGTAGAACCCCATCATATATAGTTGGCGTAATCCTCATCATAAATAGTTTATTTAAAGTACATAATATGAAAATTTCCCATAGTCAGCTAAATCCGCATCATATGTAGTCTGCAGAACCCCCATTAATTCGCTCGATCATCCACATTCCTAACGACAATTTCTACATTTTTTTTATATGTCTTTCTTGCACACATTCTGAAATAATATTATTTACAAAAATAATATCATGCAGATTAACAATTTAACACGAAAGTGTGCAAAGGCGGCCTTATTGCTATAAGCAATCTCTTACAGGCAATCCTTGCTGAAGGGAATTTATTAATTTTCGACGCTTACTATTTTAATGACAATTAAATTCCTAATATATCTTCCTTTTCCTAAGTCTGGGAAATGTAAAGCCGTTATATTTGTATGAATACAAATAAGGCTTAAATATTTGTTTGCCAAAGAATTTTCTCTTCTGACATGTGTACTTTGTATGCACGCACTTTTTTATGATATGACATTATTTACGTTTTAAATTTAGCAAAAACGCGCGATGTAGATGGAAATTATACTAAGTACGAATTTCCCCATATTTCCACTGGATCGGAAATTATGCGGGTCACAGCTTTTGTAAAACGTGTGAATTCCTGAAAGAAACACGTTATGTTGACATCCCTATTCCTTAAATGTATTAGAGGTATTTAAGTTTCAGGCGAAAGTGCTGTCGCGTCGTACAAAACGTGATGAATATTTAAAGCTAAACAGGTGAAACCACTTAACTCCTCAAAATGAGACATTAATTGAATTCTCCAGATTACGTCTAGAGTAAGGTCTACAAAGTTTTGTAATTTCAAATTTTGTTATTATATTGCGCATATTTGACGATGCTATTTACGTTAAAACTTTGTGATTACTAATGGTGCCAAGTAATAGGCAACTTTTTCTAGTAAAATTCTGTACTTAAAAGTTAGATTGGCTTCTAGAATGTTTCATCTTTTATAACGTTACACGTTAAAAGGTCTTAAAAAAAGCTTATTATGGCCTGATTATTTTTTATAATTATTGGTTATTTCGTTAGTTATGTTATTAATATAACTGACAAAATAGCGCTTGTCTGTAATCCCACCCGATGGTAAATTGGTAACGTGCGAGCCTGATACGTTGTAATAAACCTAAAAGAAGAAATCTAAATATTGTTTATTATACTTATATGCTTTTATAGCACTTTTGAATATTGAGATATTTCATTAACGATGATATTAAAAAGAGACTGTTCTGAGAAGAACCCACGAGAAACTCAGTGGTATATTCTTTATTTGTCATCATCAATGAAATATTGTTTAATTTACTTTATACAAGTTAGAGCATTTAAGTCACTTTGACGTTTTTTTATTATCTATCTAATATAATAGGTGTGTATAACCTCGGCATAATTAGAGGAACATAATATGCCGGTGTGTATATATATAGACGACTGGAACGATTTCGTTGAAATTTTGTATGTGTCTTTAGGTGGATTCGAGAATCTTTTAGAGTGACAAATCCCACTAGCTCCGTAGGATAGGGAACTACGCGGGTGTCACCGCTGGGAATAGCTAGTACATAAATAAATTCCCTGCCGCAATGTTTCATTGCCACAAACTCAGAAACTATACCAATATTTATGATTATAATTAACAGTTATTTTTAAAACGACAAAACGTGAAATATGACTTTTGCTATCAACTGAAAAACTAAACATCAAACAGATTTACTTACTTTACGTGTATGCAGAAGTTGCGCAGGTCAGCTAGTATATAAGTACATAAAGATCACGATGTATGCATTTGTTCAATTCTTTGTTATAGGGACAAACATTGAATTCAATTCTGTGAAGTTAATAAAGGCAGAAGAGGGAGGGTTATAAATTCAATTCAAGTCTGGCCGTATATCTAGCACTCCAAACGTGAGTGGAGTTTTATTTGAGTTGCCTTTGTCTGTCAGATGGACATACGATGTCGGGCGAAGGTAATTGTAAAAAGCTATTTATGAGAAATCATTTCGTCCTACGAATGTGTAGAATATGCGATATTGCGGAACATTTATTCGCTCTATATAAAACATTTAACAAGAACGTTGATTCCGTTATATTATTTTTGAAGTAAAACTTCTTTAGGCGCATGTGCAGCGTTTTTTATGCAATTCGTTTAAGGTTGGCTAGTTTTAGTATTTACAATTAACATGTAGCATTTTAATTTTCCACTCGTTATTTAATAATTTTAATATACTATTTTTCATAAAATATAAAATAAAATTATTTCATAAATCTCTTTTCTAAATTTTAAATTCAAAAATTTCATGAATAATTTCTGATACTGACAAAAAACACGTGGCATTCTTATTTTCCCATTCATCATTTGAGATGTCAATAAAGCATTCGTATTAATTTTCGACTTTCGAATTTAATATTTCAGTGACAATTTGAATCCTAACGTATCTTCCTTTTTCCCCCCCTCTACGTCACGGAAATCTAAAGTTTCAGATTTGTATAAATATAAGCAAGACTTAAAAAATTCGTTTGCCAAAGAAGTTTCACTTCTGACATATGTACTTTGTACGCTCACACTTTTTTTATTGCGATATAGAAATTACATCGAGTGGTAGCCTATTAAGGTCCCACTGCTGGGCACAGGCCTCCTTACTCACAAGAGAGGGTTTTGATCATGGACCCACCATGCTGCGCAACTGTGGGTTGCCAGGGTTTACATGTCCTAAAATTGCTCCAGAAATATGCAGGTTTTCACGATGTTTTGCTGCACCGAATAGCGCAATCATGGATTTTATACAATTCTTATTTTAGAGCTCATAAGTTCTTTATAAATTTACCTAGGAAACTCTTTCTGACGTTATTTTCTTTCACCGCGTTCCTTCACCGAAAAGTATAATAATTATTTTGAACGAATGAGGCATTTAATTTCTCTTAACAAAAATCCATACGTCTCACCACTGGGCTATTGTGACATCTTTTATTACATATTTAAAGTGTATTACTATGGTAAAAAAAAAAAAAGTGTTTGCGTACAAAGTACACATGTTTGAAGTGAAACTTCTTTGGCAAACTAATATTTAAGTGTTGTTTATATTTATGGAAATCTAAAACTTTAGATTTCCGAGACTTAGAGGGAGAGAAAAAGGAATACATGTAAAGAATTTAATGAATTTAGTTGTCAGTAAAATATTAAAAGTGTCGAAAATTAATACAAATAATTTATTGAAATCTCAAATGATGAATTGTAAATAAAAATGCCACGTGTTTTTTGTCAACATTAGAACTTACATTTTGTTTTAGAAAAGCAAATTTATGAAAAATTTTCATTTTATATTTTCTGAAAAATAGTACCTTAAATAAATTAGTAAATAACGAATGGCAAATTTAATTGCCACAAATATTAAAACTACCTAACCTTTTTTTGCTGTGTCCATAACACAACTTGAAATGTGGAATGTGTCTGTATCAAACACTTAAATAAAAGTATCAAATAGTACCTACTAAAATTACTTAATGATGTACATTGTAATTTGTAGCAATGATCGGTCGCTTTGATGCAGTTATTCCAACTATGCCTGTATTGTACGACAATTCTCTTAAAGACAAAGTTCTTATGTGTCTTACAAAAAAATATTATTACAGAATCCAGAACGAATAACTACTGTTCTTTCATAAAGATACAAACATATTTTAAAAGTGCTTTATATAATGAAACAATCGCATGTTCGATCAATACACTTTATAAATGAAAGGAACAAAAACAGTATTATTACCATCCATTCTTATATTGAAATACAATAAAAATAAAAATATCGTACGTGTACATTGTTGATGCCATTGTTACGAAAATTTGTTTGCTCCGAATCAAATTGTATAAGTAAAATAAATAATTTATGCTCCATACTATTTGGAATGGGAAAATTTTCTTTCACCTTCTGTTTGTCTTTAAATAAAGTTCATCGCGAATTCCAAGGCGAAGTTTATCCCCTCTAGTTTCATTGTACTGCGTTTAACAAGCGCCATTGTTAATTCTGCTTAAACAGAATTTGTGGGTTTGACTTTTAAAATATTATAATGAGGTGTAACATGATTTATGTTTATTTTTGTTCTTCTATTTAAGAACTGTATCTATACTCGCACAAAGGCCGGTAGAAACATTCTCAATTCTAGCCAAACAAGAGTATTTATATACGTTTATAGTTAGTTAAAAGATTTCTATCAATTGTGATGAAAGTAAGGTTATGTTCTTATTAAAAATAATCATCATATTTTTTACGGTTATTATTGAATTACTAACCAAAAATGTGGGTAATGAATCAAACATTTTCTTGTTTCCTTTGTTTCAGTCTTGAATTGAATATGTTTCTATTCATAGAAAAAATCATTTCACTGCATTTCTGTTTTTTTTATCTGCTGGGAAATGCTTTTAGGTACGTATCCCGGCCTATACGTCAGGAGTGTGAGGCTCGGCGAGGGAGGAGATCTCGCAATACCCACTAAAACCCAGCGGAACCCTCTTCATCCATAAGTGAGGCACCAGGTGTTCCACTTTCGTATTCGTCTTTGGTACCTCGTCGTCGTCGTCGCTTCAACCGATGGACGTCCACTGCTGGACATAGGTCTCACGTAATGACCGCCACAAGGCCCGATCTTGCGCCGCCTGGCTCCAACGGCTACCGGCGACCCTCTTTATATCATCGGTCCACCTTGTGGGGGGTCTGCCTACACTGCGCCGTCCGGTGCGGGGTCGCCACTCCAGCACTTTCGGTCCCCAACGTCCATCGGTCCTTCGGACTATGTGCCCCGCCCATTGCCACTTCAGGTTCGCGATTCGTAGGGCTATGTCGGTGACTTTGGTTCTACTACGGATCTCTTCATTTCGAATTCGATCACGTAGAGAAACTCCGAGCATAGCCCTCTCCATCGCACGCTGAGTGACTCTGAGCTTCCGCATGAGGCCCATAGTCAGCGACCACGTCTCAGAACCGTAGGTCATCACTGGCAACACGCACTGTTCGAAGACTTTGGTCTTCAGGCACTGAGGGTTATCGGACGAAAATATCTGGCGTAGTTTCCCGAACGCTGCCCAACCGAGTTGGATTCGGCGGTTGACCTCCTTCTCGAAATTGGACCTACCTAGCTGGACTATATGTCCCAGGTATGTGTACTCGTCAACAATTTCGAGAGCTGAGTTCTCAACGATGACTGGGTGAGGCGGTACATGGATATTAGACATAATTTTCGTCTTATCCATGTTCATTTTCAGGCCCACCTGTTGAGAAACTCTGCTGAGGTCATCCAGCATTGTATTGAGATCTTCGAGAGTCTCTGCCATAATGACTACGTCATCGGCAAACCGTAGATGAGTGATGTACTCGCCGTTGATGTTGATGCCCAGTCCGTTCCACTCCAAAAGCTTAAAAAGGTCTTCCAGCGCCGCAGTGAAAAGCTTCGGGGAGATAACATCTCCCTGTCGCACTCCACGTTGCAGTTGGATAGACGCTGTGCTTTGGTCCTGTATACGGACTGACATGGTGGCGTTTTCGTACAAGCACTTCAACACGTGTATGTACCGGTAGTCAATTCGGCATCTCTGTAAAGATCTCAACACGGCCCATGTTTCCACCGAATCGAAGGCTTTCTCATAGTCCACGAACGCTAAGCAAAGTGGCCGATTATACTCTTCGGTCTTCTGTATAATCTGCCGCAGCGTAAAGATGTGGTCTATGGTACTAAAGCCTTTTCGGAAACCGGCTTGTTCGGGAGGCTGGAAGTCGTCAAATCTGCGAACGAGACGATTCGTAATGACTCTCGAGAACAGTTTGTAGACATGACTTAACAGCGCGATAGGTCTGTAGTTCTTCAATAAGGCCTTGTCGCCTTTCTTGAAAAACAGAACCACCACGCTCCTATGCCATGCCTCCGGCACTGTGCCATCGAGGATGACGGAATTGAACATTCGCTGAAGGACTTTGAGTACCGGTTTTCCACCCGCCTTCAGGAGTTCTGCTGTGATTCCGTCATCACCTGGTGCCTTGCTGTTCTTCATCTGTTTGAGAGCCATACTAATCTCGTACAGACTGACGTCCGGGATGTCTTCAGTGTAGTGTCGGGTTAGTTTGGCTCTGGGATCTGCAGCCAAACAGTCAATAGGCTTGACAGTCGATGAGTATAGCTGTCCATAGAAATTCTCGACCTCGCTCAAAATCTCTGGTTTCGACGCAATGAGCTTGCCATCACTGGTCCTCAGCCGCGTAAGCTGGCGCTGACCAATAGACAGGTCTCTTGCGAACACTTTGGAGCCTTTATTGCGTTCAATAGCGTCTTTGATGCGCTCCGTATTGAAGGTTCGCAGATCACGTTTTTGTGATTTGGAGATCTGTCTGTTGATACGCCGGTAATCGGACGCGTCCGCTGCTGACTGTAAGCTCATTGTCTGTCTTTGCTCCATGAGATTGAGAGTGTAGTCAGAGAATCTCTTGGTTTTCTTTTTACGGGCTCTGAAGTACTTAGTCCCAACCATATGAACAGTTTCTACTAGCCTATTGTTAACCTCATCCACAGATTCGCATTCTTCAAGGCCGTCGAAGCGGTTTTGCAGCTCTAGTTGAAAGCTCTCGGGGTCTTGGATTTGGGCACGAGTAGGTCGGAGCGTAGACTTCACCAGTCTGAACCGTTCTCGATGGACGTTGATATTCAATGTGCCTCTTACCATGCGGTGATCGCTCCCAGTTTTCACTTTACTGATCACAGAGACATCATTGAATATGTTCCGTTTCGTAGACATGATGAAGTCTATCTCATTTCTCGTGGAACCATCGGGACTCAGCCAGGTCCATTTTCGGAGCGGCTGTTTCTTGAAAAAGGAGTTCATCATGTAGAGTCCCTCCTTTTCCATGAAATCAGCGAGCATCTGTCCCCTCTGGTTCCGTTGCCCATAGCCATATTGCCCCACTCTCAACTCTGCCCCACTTCGTTCGCCGAGTTTTGCGTTAAAATCTCCCATCACAACATTGTAGAATGTCCGAGAGGTATGCATGGCCCTGGATATGTCCTCATACATAACCTCTACATCCTCATCCGGATGTGATGATGTGGGTGCGTAAACCTGGATGACCTTCAGCGAATACCGTTTGGTGATTCTGAGTATCAGGTACGCTACCCTGTTGGACACGCTGTTAATTTCTACAATGCTGTTGACGAGGGATTTGTGGACAAGGAATCCGACACCACCTTGAGATTGAACTTCACCTTCCCGGTAGTAAAACAAGTTACCGGATTCGAGGATTATCGTGTCCTCCCCCTCTCTACGGACTTCGGACAATCCTATAATATCCCAGTGTAACTTGTTTACTGCTTCTTCCAGTTCAAAGATCTTTTCGTCGGTCCTCAAAGTGCGTGCGTTGTATGTTGCCAGGTCAAGACGTCGGGGTTAGCAGCGGAATCTCTTCCGGAGATTCTTAGCACCCCCTGCCCCGCCGTTACCATAACCGGGCCGCCGGGGACTGGGGGCCGTTGCTGCCTTGTGTCAATCATTTTGTGGTTGTGCCAATAATCACCACGCTTGGCAGGCGGGTTGGTGATCGCAGTGCTGACCCTCTCGCACCGATAACGCTGCTGCCCGTTATCGGTCTGTGGCATTTAGGTCAGCTATGGAGAATGGTTATACCGCCATTTGTCGGTCGCCAGAGCCTCGTCGGTAGAAGCAGGGTGCACCGCGTGCAGGTGAGGTTGGCGTTTGGAGAAACGGACTGGTACTCGTTTCTCCCTTACACCCCTTGGTACCTCAGATGACTCCAAATGAGGATTCAAGGAGGCAGGAGGAGGTGTGCAAATACGCGCCGCTTAGTACCCTACCTCTTGCGTTGAATCATCCGCTGTATTCTGCTTCTCTCGCTTACGGGCCTCCTTAAGCGAGACTACGGTTTAGCAAAAGAAGGATACTCCTGCCCACATCCTCTCATTGGAGAGCATCGCATCTATAATGCTCCCCAGCGAGATCGCCGCCGATCAGCGCCACCAGGAAGCGACGTTGGGGTCCCCAGGTTGCACAATCAGCCGGTGTGATGTGTTGAGTCTATAGCTGCACCACACTGTTGGCAAGCGGGTGACTCCTCCCGGCCAATTTGATACAGCAACATTTCGAAGCATCCATGGCCGGTCAGAACCTGCACTAATCTGTAGGAGCGACCCGTGTTCTCTGGAAAGCCCCTGTTCCAGATGAGGTCGGACCGCCGCCACAATAGTCACGACCGCTACTGGGGTCCCGAGGATCTCCTTTCATTTTATACCAGAGCTCTGATCCTCCCGACCTCGTTGGCATCAGGCAACATGCTCGCCCTATCCGCCGCCTGTGTCGGTATACGGCCGCAAGAATCTCCGCCCGCAGCTCCCATGGAGGATCGCCCGTCAGTAGACAGATTAGCGCTATTTGTGATCTCACCTGATGGTAAGTTATAATACAGTCTTAAATGGAAGCGTGCTAATCTGGTAAGAAGCAAATTTACCTCTTATGGTTTCTATACAGCGTCATAGCAGAACACAAATATCTTTGCTTAGTGTTATGTCTTTGCTAGTAGGTTAGTAACTAGCCACGATGCTCTCTAGTGAGAGATGTTGGCCGGGAGTGTTCATCTTCTCTGAAACCGTTATCTCACTGAAGGAGGCTCACGTTTGTGAGAGTGAGATTGCAGGGGTAGCTTCCTCACACCGCCGCACGAGGCGGATTACAAGGCTGCGCCTGTTTGCGCAAATCCTCCCGTCATGAATCGTCAGTCGGAATCATTCGGGCAACAGTTATGAATGCGAAAGTTGAACCCCTGGTGCCTCATTCATGGATGAAGAGGGCTCCGCTGGGTTTTAGTAGGTATTGTGAGGTCTTCACCGAGTCCCACGCTCCTGACCCATAGGTCAGCGTTTGTGCATAAAAGCATTTCCCAGCGAACAAAAAAGGGTGGTAACTAGCCACGACATCACCCTGCCAGCAAAGACGTGCCCCCAAGAAAAAATATTGCGTTCTGATAAGATTCTGAGTAGACACCATTAGGTAAATTACGTTTTACCACGTTAGCGCGCTTCCATCTTAGACTATATATTTATTAAGCTTCTGGTAAGATTACAATCAATGGCTAACAATAAAAAAAATATATCTTTTCCCAACTTCTTAAAGACCTCCATCCCGTCAAAAAGTTGTCCATCTCGACTTTTTATTATAAAGACAATTTGACATACCGAAAGTCATATATGATTTTTATGTAACAGGTAAATTATGTATTACATAAAAGTATGAAACTAAAGAACTACTTTTTAATTGAAGATATAAATTAAAACACAATTTAGTTCAGAGTTTTTATATTATTCTTGCTGCGGTTTGTTGCAGGCCCCGTGGAAGTGGCACGTAAACGATTATTTATCGGGCTTATGAAAATTAAATATTGCAAGAGGAAATTTTATAAAGCGCTACGTAATATTATTTTGGTTGGATGTTGAAAATTTTCCTTTATTTACATTTCAATGAATCTCGTGAAATATAACGCGTATTATTTGATTTCGTGCAATATTTGCTTTCAATATAGATACCAAATAGTTTTAATGATTGGATAGTCATAAAACTAACTATCCGATATGATGCTGTAATTAACACACGGTATTGATACATTTTTTCTATGATTAAAAAATGATTACTTTTATTAAAATAATATTGCATCAACAATTTACTTTATAAAAAGTACAAGTTTGTGCACTTCGACTTGTCTACACAGAATTCACCTAATTATGTTTTTGAGATACCTACGTTTTTATATATATACGAGTATATATTATTACTCCAATATGACGATAATCCGACACGATCGGAGAGAGATCAGGCACAGGACCGACGGCATAATGTGCTCTCCGAGGCACGGGGATGGTTCACACCACCAATTTTTTCCCAGCTTCGGGCAAATATTGAGAAAATTTTAGTAGAATCCGACCCGTGACTCGAACCCAGGACCTCGTGTCTGTAGTCGAACATGCTAACCACTAAACCAATGAAGCAGTCGTGTCGGATTATCGTCACATTGGACTATGAGAGTGAAGGAATAGAGAGTACACTTGTGCACTATACCTGCCAATCCGCAGTGGAGCAGCGTGGTGGGTCTATGCTCTAATAACTCTCTCTCATATGAGTGAGGTGGCTTGTGCCCAGCAGTGGGACGTTAATGGGCTGCTACTTACCTTACTTTACATATTATTAATGACATAAATTTAGGTAAGAAATAGGTTAAATCTTGGAGAAGGATTTCTTTTCTATATTTTGTTGCCAAAATATTATTGTTAAACTTTGTTGACAGTAAATAGGAAGTGGAAGTCATCTATTTATACATTCTTTCATTATAAACTTCCGTTATTTTCAATTACAATACTATGATAATTTGTTTCAGTGGTTGTTAATCAAAATGCATCTATTTTAAATAGTTTTCAAATTCAATAGTTTAGTAAAAGAAAGGAAGTTTTTTTTACTATTTAGTAACGATATTTATCAGAAAAATGTTGTAATAAAGCATGCTGGCAAATAGTTGATGTGGTTCGAAAATATTTCGATATTATAGAAGATAATTTTGGGAGTCGTGGGAAATTCCAAGCGTATAAATAATGACATTGAGCCACAGCATGATGTAGCATGGTAATGTAAGGGATATTATCTAGTAACGCCCCACTCCAAGCATCGCCATTCATAGAAGAGAGAGTTTTAGAACATAGACCCACTACGCTGTTCTACTGCGGGTTGACCCAGACACCCCAGAATTACTCCCGGGGTATGCAGGTTTCGTCACGATGTTTTCTTTCACCTAAACGCACAATGTTGAATTGGAAAGAACAATCACGCATAAATTTCATTTTTTTAAGAAAAACTTAACTGTGCTTGCACAAGATTCGAACTCGCTATAGCTCTAAACAAGAATCCTTGCATCTCACTACTACGTACTCGCTTTGCTGGTAGTTAATATAAAGGTCTCAATATTATCCAGTACAAGTTAGTGACTTTATAAATATCCAAGCCACCGCTGCTGGAACGAGAGATTGACACTTAATATCCGGTTCATCCAATGCTTCGTATGCGATTCAGGACACGACCAACTCTTGGTTTCACTTTATTTTTTCTCAAAATCTCATTAGTACTAAGAGAATTTCATTACGTAAATCTAGATTAACTTCCTCGTTGGTGTAATGGTTAGCTACAGAGATGAGATCCTGGGTTCAAGTTCCGGGTTGGGCGAATTAAAACACCGATATTGAGTTCTATTAATAGTTCCTCAATATTTGTTTGAAGTTAGAAACTTGGTGGTGTGCTCCACCCCCTTGCCTTGGAGAGCACGTTAAGCCGTCGGTCCTGCGCCTGATCTCTCTCCGGTCGTGTCGGATTCCCGTCACATCTCACTATGAGAGTGAAGGAATGGACAGTGCATTTGTGTACTATGTCTGCCAACCCGCAGTGGAGCAGCGTGGTGAAGTCCTGTGCCCAACAGAGGGACGGTAATGGGCTGTTACTTAACTTACCTTAAATGTAGTTTGACACAAAACTTGCGTGTGCCTTGTTACCTTTCCAAGCAGGCGGTGAAAATTTGGGCAAATTACATTAAAATCATAATCTATGGTATAAAATAAACGGTACATACAACACTCAAAATTTATTTCTATGTTTCATTCATTTTCAGATCGTCTCCTGACTAAATTTCGCTAAAGCGATCAATCTCATCCATAGATTAACCACTTGCACAGGAGATATTATAGTGCTATTCCTGCACTCTCATAGTCTCATAGATGGCAATCCGAAACGACCGGAGTGGCTTAACCCACGGCTTAACTTGCTCGCCGAGGCTTTAATTTTCATATTTTTACAAATGGACTGGTCTTTTTGAACAATTCTTAATAGATATATAAACCGTTACATTTTAATACAAGTTTTATTATATCATAGCATTAAAACTATCTCATGTAATTTAAAATGAAAATACACCCGGTAATACTGAATACTATTATGTTATATATTGTATCGCATGTAGGGCGCTGTCGATGCATTGTGATCCAATAACCGGTCGCGCGGTTGACAGGCAATATCCGGATTCATTGTTCACTTCATTCCGGATTCAGAACATCGTTGCCCTCACTCAAACTACTGTTCTGTCCTCAAATCGAATGAAGACACTTATTAATGTGGTATATATTATATAAATTACCCACTTTTATTACACAAATTAGTTCCCAGTGAACACGTTTACGTCAATGGGACGGTATGGTGATGTGTTAGAATTTACTCAAAATAGGAGTTATAATTAATGCTAGACGTAAAGATGATGTCCGTATATGGTTTAATAACGAAAATAAACTACACTACTGTTTAAATTTGATTATATTTATAGCATCTATACAAAGAAGGGAGAATCAGCTTTTTACTTAATGTAAACGAAAGTATATATACAAAAAAAATAATTTCATTTTGTCTCTATTCTGGATTATTTTCTTAAAACTATGTAGATTATTCTTCATACCGAACATTTTCTTTCGTGTCTTCTCCAATATATTGATACTGGCAAAATAATCTTTGCACTTGCACTTGGCACACCTAAAAGCATTGGTCTAGTGGTTAGCATGTTCGACTACAGACATGAGGTCCTGGGTTGGAGTCCCGGGTCGTGCCAATTTACAAGTCTATATTGAGTTTTCTATTAAGATTTTCTCAATATTTGCCCGAAGTTGGGAGGTTGGCGGTGTGATCCACCGCCGTGCCTCGGAGAGCACGTTAAGCCATCGGTCCTGCGCCTGATCGCCTGTCTCTCCAGTCGTGTCGGATTGCCGTCACGTCGAACTATGAGAGTGAAAGAATAGAGAGTGCACTTGTGTACTATGCCTGCCAATCGGCAGTGGAGCAGCGTGGTGGGTCTATGCTCTAAAAAACCCTCGCTTCTCGGAGTGAGGAGGCCTGTGCCTAGCAGTGGGACGTTAATGGGCTGCTACTTACTTTTTTTTACACCTAAAAGCAATTTAGTAGTCCTATTCGTAGAAAAATAACGATCAATAAGTTAAAATTACGGGACGAATTGGAGCATACCTGTTTGAGTAACGTAACATAAATTTCAAGAAGTTTATAATATTTTAAGGCGAAGCCGGCGTAAAACAAATTATGAAATTAATTGAAAACGAAGCGACGTTGTTAACTGGTTTGTAGAACAACATTGCAATATCGACGCCCTCTACGTGTAAAGGGACAAGTGTAAAATCCTAATATTATAAGAAAGTGTTTTAAATATAATATTTAGCATTACTTCTACAACAACTACTTTACGAGACAAAGTTTGAAAGACTACGTTAACAAAATAGTTCTGTTCGTTTTTGTTACCTCCCCTTGCATAACATTTAGAAATATTGCACAATGTTTTTGGTATTTATATATTTTTATATTACTCAAGAACTCCCAACATTTCAGAGCTATCCGTGTTGCCATCCAACTATCTATAGCCTAACACGCTGAATTATAAAAGGTAATGGTAAGTAGCAGCCTACTAAATTTCCACCACTCATAAGAGAGAGGGTTTTTTAGAGCATAGAGCCACAGGGTTGACAGGCATAGAACCCAAGTGCACTCTCTGTTCTTTCACTCTCCTGTTCCGATGTGACTGGAATCCTACACGGCTGGAGAGAGATCAGGCACAGGACCGACGTCTTAACGTGCTCTCCGAGGCACGGCGGGGATGACACCGCTAACTACACAAATTCGGGCAAATATTGGGAAGTTTTAATAGGAAAATAATATCGATTAAGATAACTTTAGATTTCAAGCCGTGCTTTAATACCATCATCAGTCGTACTTTAGAATAAATGTGTGTTAAATATATATGACGATTCATGAATAAAGATATTTGTACTTTGACTTTGACTTTTGATACGCAGGACCTTCTTCTGCGACACTGTAGTTTGGCTAAATGAGGCCCGCAAACGATAGAGAGAGAATGTAGTAGATGCCCCCTCTCACTCTCGAATGAGGCGGGATACTAGGCGGCGCATGATTGCGCACCTGCTTTCACTTCCGTGAATCTTTAGTCGGACTTATTCGAGACACCAGATAGGAATGCGTAAGCTGATCCTTTGGTGTTTCACTCACGGATGAAAAGGGTTCGGGTCGGGGTTTGTGCGTAATTGCATTTTCCACCGAAAATAAAAAAATAAAGGACATGTTTGTATCCGAACATGTTAACCACTTGATCAATTAGAAAAGAGTATTAAATATTTTATTATTTTTTAATATAAATGATGGTTATCTTTTGTGTTGCAGTTTCAAAGATTTTCAGTTCTACAATAAAACTCAATATAAACTAAATTTCTTCACTTTATTGCCGGACCGGACCGCGCGGTTGACAGGCAATATCCGTATGATCCATTGTTCATTTCATTGCGAATTCAGAACACCGACTGCCGCACTGCCTTATTCTCTCTGCTCTCTATTGTGGTCTGGAATGGAATAAGTGATTTATATTATAGGTGTATCTAGCTAACAATGAATTCGTGTTATATTATTTTTTTATTTGGATTATACAAAATTCTATACGGTTATTTTAAAACATAATTTTACAATGTATCCTTATAGACTAAATAAAGTTATTAACTTGAGGTTACAGAGACATGTATTTCAAAACAAAATAAATTAGAATTATTTCACTTGATGTGAATATTTATTCTGTATAAACCATGTAAGTACACTTAATAGTTTAGACACAAAACGAGCAAGTGTACTTATTAAAATAGATAACGCCCACCTACAGAGCCACATTAATTAAAAAAATGAATTTTAACATTTAAAAACTTTTCTAACTTCACATTCACAAGCTATATCTTTTATGGTAAGTAAAATTTGGTGAGAATTTTTTTTTGACATAATGGAATCTATCACAAGTAAATTTTTTCTATCAAAATTTACTTTACAAAGGCCACTGCAAGTTTAAATTTAATAAGGGCAGGGCAATGTTCCTTATTTGTAAAACAATTTACAACTAAATCAATGAAAATGCTACCAAAAACGGTTCCACGCAGACGAAGTCGCGAGTTCAGCTTGTTATATATAAGCCTAGTATTATGTTATTATTTTTATTGTGAATATTGTGCATCAAAATATTTTCTATTAAACTAGTCACAGAAAGCATTTGTATGTCCGTTGGTAAGAAATCTACTACCGTTAATTTAATTCCGTTGAGAAGAAACCGGTAAGAAACTCAGTAGTTACTTTTTTAAATAAAGGTTATGTAGCTTACAATATCTAATATTTCGCTTCGGTGTGCATTCGGGAATGTAGTCCAACTATTTCTATAGCTTAAATAATCTTCAAAATTATAATATTCCTTTTGTAGAAGGATATATTTAACATATTTTTCTGGATACTGTAAAAATATTACTTTTATTGTGGGTTATCGTTTAGAGTTACCAGGTTATACCATTGCGGACTTTTTCATTGATCCTTTTACGATTTACAATTTCGTAAAACAATAATTTGATCTATATCTTCAGATGTATATATTTGTTATGATAGCACGTTATAAATTCTTGAATTTTTTTGTGTAATATTTGTATATAACACATATAAATCTTCTACTTGACTCACTGTATCTATTTCTGAAAAACTGAATTAAAATCTATTCGATAGTTTAGAAGATCAAAGATAACAGACAGAGGAAGCGACTTTGTTTTATACTAAGTAATGATTGGCGTTTAGTCAAAGGCTTAATTATTTATTGGGTAAATTTGAAATAAATTGAGAGTGTAGAACATCCAATATATAGCTATGATTTTGTGTAATATATTACGATTGATTGATTGATTATTATATAATATTACGATTGACACGAATATACTATTTTGCCAAAATGCACTTAGAATAGAGCTTGAAAAGGGAAAGAAAGTTAGTATTCAGATATAAAGAGACTAAGATTATTTGTGAAAAAAAAAGCAACGTCTTTGATTTCCAAATATAAGCAAACATTTTTTGACACAAAGTATTTTTTGTCTCTTTACTTTGGTGTCATGGTATAAGTACTAGCTTAGCTAACAGTTCCTTGGGTCAAATCAAACCCAATTACATTATCTTTATAAATGTGTGCAAAAATATTGTTCAAATATATTATACTAGCTGAACCCGCGACTTCGTTTGCGTGAAATGTTTTTTTGGTAGCATTTTCATTAATTTAGGCAAATTGTTTTACAAATAACAACATACCCACACTGCCCTTTGCGGGTGGAATTTCCTAAAATTTACTTTTTATAGATAGATGTCAAAAAAGCATTTCTGACCAAGTATTACATACCATAAAAGATATAGTATGTAAATGTGAGTTTTTTTATTGTCAAAATTAGATTTTTTTTATTAGCACCCCCGCATGCCCCCTTGCGGGTGTAATTTTGCAAAATCCTGCACTCGGCAAAAGGAATATTTCTACCAAATTTCAACTCTCTACGCCTTATGGTTTCAGAGATATCGTGATGAGTCAATAGATACCTGGATATCTCATATATAGATATAAAATAAATTTGTAAGACACGAGTATATAAAAGTAATTAGTATTAAGATCTTAAATACATATTTTACTTAACAAGCTCCCCGAAGGTACCCCGCAAATGTACTTAAGAGTTTATTAAGCGTAAATTGTAAAACCTTGCTACATTGTAAAAGATTATTTGTACAAGAAAACTGAGAAATGTGTTTACATGGTTTGTAAGTCGTGTGACATTGTTAAATGGTGGGAATAAACAAAAAAGGACAGTTCGAGCAAGTTTGTTGTGGCTTCTTAACCTTCTCGTTGCTCTAACTGCCAATTAAGCGGGTAGCGGATGTTGTATCCTTTTTTTGTACTAAGGTTTCATGTTTCAAGAGTCTTATTGCGATATTATATCAGATTTTTCAACCTACCTTGAAAGTATGGATTATATTAACTTAACAGAGGGAGAGAGAGAAGACTTTTATTGTATACCACAAAAAACATACAAAGAAAAAATGCCTGGCCTTATCGCTGTGTAGCGATTTCTTCTAGGTAACCATTGGGTTAGAGAGATTATCAATCCATAAAAAGGGGTAATATGTATTTTAAGTATACCGAAGATAAATGCAGTCTCACCGAGTTACAAATAAATGTAGATATAAAACAAAAATATACTCGTATAGTAGTAGAATTATTTTGTATTAATTATTTTGTGTTTACATCCAGATGTAAACACAAAAAAGAAGAAGCAGTGTTGTCCCAGGACATATGTTTTCCAAATCATATGTTTTAAAACTAATTTTTCCTGTAGGTAATGTTATCCTAAGTATCATAGGCAAATACGAATGCATTCCTTTGATGTCTTGGACCTCTCTACAGTGTACTGTACAGTGACTCTGTCCTCTTATTGTGTACANACGAAATTTTTTTATAAAATATTAAGCTATTCGAAAAATCATTAAAAATTCAGATACTTTTTTTTGATATTTTATTTTTTTACAATAGTGTATAAAAATCTTAAAAAACATGGACCAGGAATACTACACAAATATTCTTTAAATATTGCCTAAAGTTAGCAAACCAAACAAATAAAATACATACCATACCAGATAATTTTATTTGTAACTAAAGAATAATAGTTTAGCAGAATTTTGCATGTTCTGTATATATTCTTTTTTGTATTTACATCTGGGAAAACACTGCTCCAAATCATATGTTTTAAAACTAATTTTGCCCTGTAGGTAATGTTATCCTAAGTTGTCGTCGTCGTCGTCGCTTCAACCGATGGACGTCCACTTCTGGACATAGGTCTCACGTAATGACGCCCACAAGGCCCGGTCTTGTGCCGCCTGGCTCCAGCGGCTACCAGCGACCCTCTTTATGTCGTCGGTCCACCTTGTGGGGGGTCTCCCTACACTCCGCCGCCCGGTGCGGGGTCGCCACTCCAGCATCTATTTTAGTTATCTAGTTATAGTTTATTTAATTAGTTATCCTAAGTATCATAGGCAAATACGAATGCATTCCTTTGATGTCTTGGACCTCTGTAGAGTGTACTGTACAGTGACTCTGTCCTCTTATTCTGTACAGTGATGAGGCTTCCCAGAATATTAGTGCATATTCAACGTGTGCCACATTTTTAATCTAAAATTTTCACTCTTTATTGTAATGAATAGAAGTTTCTAAAGTCATGACGACCTTGGGATTTCCTAAATTATTAAGAAGGTTGCGATTCGAAATTTGATTAAAAAAAACCTGGAATATTTTTCATAAAAGTATATACTCCTTAAAATCCTTAAAATAACCCAATATGTTCCACATAATATTGCAAATCAATACTCTAACCACGAGCACGTATATGCTCTCATACAAGAGTCCTGTATTCTATTTGGCCAGTAGCGTGATCCAAGGCAGGCTTCACTGAGCCATTCAGCTATAGAAGTAGGCTGTCAATTTGCATTGAAATAATGTAGTGGGTCTATGCTCCATAACCTATGAGGATGTTTGTAGCCAACAGTGAAACGTCAATAGGAAATTACTTGACATCATTTTTATGTACAATTTAATTTTACTATCTTATCTAATAGTTCATGTGAATAAACATATACAAGGCTGGTGACGCCACCTTTTGGTAGTATTTTGGTTAATATTTTGACGGTGCCGTGTAAAATGGTTTGTCCCAAGTACCTACCTATTTGCCCCGCGTACATACTGGCTTGATAAGGTGTGTTCCGCCTATGGCCGAGAATCTTCCGCGAAGAACTCTAGAAGACAAAGGCAACTGCTTCGCTAATCGCCTAGACGCCCAGGAGTACTTCGATAACAGTTTGAACAATCGCATGACTGAGTCGCTTAACGCGTTGACAATAGAAAGTAGAAGTAACAGGAGAGCCTGAAATTCAAGGTACGTGCACGCGATTCTTTCTTCCTCTTTCAATAACATGTCTTCGCGAACACCTCACTCCACATTCCAAATTCTTTTATCTAAACCCACACAGTCCATTTTGCTCCCTGGACGTTGGCATCCTCGTCGCCGCCGCTCCAAAGGCTTTGAATAGACAAAGTTATACTATTCAATGTATTCTTTTACCAGAATGTTTTCTTATAGGCATTTCAAAAGTATATGGTAGCCTGTTAATCCTCCGGGAAATCCAGAGACAGATAAGAATTGCTATAAATAGTAATAAATGTTCTTGACTTCGAGATTAGAAAGTCCTAATGGAAGAGTTTTAAACTCTGCGCAATACGGTTCGCGATTTATTTTAAAAGATAGTAATTATATAATCCAGCTTTCCGGTTACTTTTTTCCGGTTTCATAAAGTTAAAATAGTTAACTAATAAACAAATTGTTTTGGAAAATATAAATAATTTATGTATATAATTTCTATAAATTTATTGAATGTGTTTATATAACGCTCATTAATCATTGATTGCGTCATCGGTGTGTCTGCTTTATTAGTCTAGTGGCCAACAAGTTCAGCTACAAAAGGTCCTGGGTGCAATTCCCGGTTCGGGTGAATTCATAAGACGATGTTGAGTATCCTATTAAGATTCTCTTAATATTTTCGCGAACAAAATGAACAGTTTTGATTTCGAATTAAATACCAATGTAATTGATGAAAATGTTAACAATTATTTGTAACATATAATGTTTATTGACTTAAAATAATTTTATTAAAGCTTATACTGAAATATATGAGTGTTTTTTTTATTAGCCAACCTGTCCTTATAAATATAACGCTATTGATATAATAAAGTTTAAAATATATACTTGTATATTTATATTCCTACAAACTTATATAGTCGATATCGTGTAGTTGTTAACGAAATATGTAGGTACCCATGGCTGTCCGGTTTCTCCAGATACTTTTATAAGCATTTAACGATTTTTTTATATAACAATAAAATATTTGCTTTAATATGTATTTAAAAATATAACTTACAAAGAGGGTCTGAATAGGTATCGGATTTAAGGTCAAGAACGGTCGCGTTGGGATGAAATTCAATAGCGATAGAAAATGCTTATCAGTTCGTCTTTGAGGGCTCCTTACAAAAAGGCTGCCGAGGGTATATTCGATATCAAGACGATATTAAATATTTTAAAGACTATTAACAAAATCGCTTTTACCAAACATTTCAAAACAATAAATAAGGTATTGATGGTAATTTAAACCAATAAGGAATAAAATAAATATTCGTCGTCGTCGTCGTCGCTTCAACCGATGGACGTCCACTGCTGGACATAGGTCTCACGTAATGATGTCCACAAGGTCCGATCTTACGCCGCCTATCTCCAGCGGCTAGCGGCGACCCTCTTTATGTCGTCGGTCCACCTTGTGGGAGGTCTCCTTATACTGCGCCGCCCGGTGCGGGGTTGCCACTCCAGCACCTTCGAGCCCCAACGTCCATCGGTCCGCCGGACTATGTGCACCGCCCATTGCCACTTCAGGATCGCGATTCGTAGGGCTATGTCGGTGACTTTGGTTCTGCTACTGGCAACACGCACTGTTCGAAGAGCTTTCTCTTCAGGCATTGAGGGCTATTGGACGAAAGGATCTGCCGTAGTTTCCCGAACGCTGCCCAACCGAGTTGGATTCGGCGGTTAACCTCTTTGTCGAAATTGGACCTACCTAGTTGGACTATGTGTCCCAGGTATGTGTACTCGTCTACAATTTCGAGTGCTGAGTTCTCAACGATGACTGGGTGGAGCGGAACATGGATATTGGACATAACTTTCGTCTTATCCATGTTCATTTTTAGGCCCATCTATCGAGAAGCTCTGCTGAGGCCATCGACCATTGCATTAAGATCTTCCAGAGTCTCTGCTATAATGACTACATCGTCGGCAAACCGTAGATGAGTGATGTACTCACCATTGATGTTGATGCCCAATCCGTTCCACTCGGTAAAGAGCTTCGGGGAGATAACATCTCCTTGTCGCACTCCACGCTGCAGCTGGATAGACGCTGTGCTTCGGTCCTGTATACGGACTGACATGGTGGCGTTTTCGTACAAGCTCTTCAACACGTGTATGTACCGGTGGTCAATTCGGCATCTCTGCAAAGATTTCAACACGGCCCATGTTTCCACCGAATCGAAGGCTTTCTCATAGTCAAATAAACATTAATGTTTATTATATGTTCAAATGATAAGCTAATTGAGTAAGGCACTAATTCACTACACTAAACTTATTAGCTCTTGAACTACCTTATTGGTCTAATGGTAAGCTAGAATTCAGTATTTGCCCGAAGTTGGGAAGTTAGCGGTGTGCCTCGGAGAGCACGTTAAGCCGTCGGTCCTGCGCCTGATCTCTCTTCGCTTGTGTCGGATTGCCGTCATATCCCACTATGAGATATAGATAGATTACTCTTTATGCTTATGTTACACGATGGAGTACAATAGGTGGCCTTATCGCTACGTAGCGATTTCTTCCAGGCAACCTATGGGTGAAAAGAAAATATACGTGCGATTATGGTAGGTGGTATAACACAAATACTATATAATACATATACATACTTACATAAATATATTTAAAATTTAAAGATATCAAAATGAATATTACTTGTCGTTCAAAGTGAGAGATAATAATCCGAGAGTTAAGGACTAGAGAGTTCATTTGTGTACTATGCCTTTTTTTACGCTGGGAAATGTATTTATGCACCCCGAAGTGTCTGGAGTATCGGTCTCGGCGAGGGGAAGACACTAAACCGAGCGGAACCTTCTTCATGCATTAGTGGAACATCTGAGGAGTGCTCGCACATATCTCTCTTATGTCCCGGATGACCTCGACTGAAAGTTCACAGGGGAGGCATTACGGGTGCAAATATACGCCACCTGGAACCCCGCCTTCGTCGACGGTGAAAGGGAGCATTGACTGCGTTTTACCTCATTCGTGGGCCTCTTTCAACGAGATGACCATCTCACAGGAGAGGGCCACTCGCTTCCAACATTTGTCACTGGAGAGGATCGTGCGTACAACGCTTTCCGTGACGCTGAGGTGCACATTTTTTTAAATGTGATGTGCTGAGTCAACTACGACACCACACTCATGGCTGGCGGGTAATTCTTTACGGCCAATTTGCTGCAGGAACTTTCCGAAACGGCCACGTCCGGTAAGAACCTGCACCAGTCTGAAGTAGAGCGACTCATACCTCCTGGTAAGCTAGGGGTTGTGGTGTTCCAGGTGAGAGCGGTTCACCTCCACAGTGGCCACGCCCGCTACTGAGAGCCACCCAGCCAACCCGAAGTGGAGCAGCGTGGTGGGTCTACGCTCTAAAAATCTTACCCATTATGCATTTTATCAAGTTTAATACACTACAGTTTAATAAAATGTGTTTGATGATCAATGGATGAATAGACGAATAAAAAGTATCTCTTTAAGGATTGAATATTGGAACAAGATATTTATACATATCTTATATGTAAAATTCTCATGTCACAGTTTTCGTACCTATACTACTGCGAAACGGCTATACCGATTCGTACCAAATTTTATATTCAGTAGGTCTTTTTTTTTAATTTTGGGACAAAATTATTATTTTTTTTGTGATACAGCATATGAAAATACATACAACCCTAAATTTTCCCCTTTCTTTCACGAACCCCTATATTTTAATAGCGATAATAGTAATTATATGTTTGCTGGGTCAGCTAGTATATATATATAGAAAATAAGCTATTTGCAGGAGTTGAAAATAAAACTAATCGATTAACTATTCCCAGAGTTTAATGACAGTCACTAACAGAAATGAAATTAATAATAAGGTATACTTAGAGTCACGATTGTCAAAGGCCATTGTGTGTAATACAATTGCGTAGAACCTCTCAGCAGATTATTACGTTCCTATTTCAGTCTGTAATATCTGTTTATTGTATATTGTTGCAATAATACTTTTTAAAGTTGTTAAATTTGTCGATATAACAGCGGTAATTTGAGGAATGTTAATAAAATTTTACACCCTGATCAAAACTCGTGCAAGATGTCCACTGGAACTCCTTTAAAGAAACTTATAGAATTCGCAGCATTTGTATATCCAGTGTTTGACGTTATCGTGATGTTAGTGATAGAATTTTGCACATATTATTGCAAGAAAACGTAATTGTAAAAACTCGTTGAAAGTACGCAAATTCCCTCATTTCAAGACGGATAAAAATACAATTTTTCACCTACTCTAAAAATACGTATTTTCGTTTGTATAAAATATTGATTAGAATTGTAAGTAGAGGCCAAATAGATTCGGTGCATGTTAAATTGTAAAACAAATATTTATATCATTTTCTTAGTATGTTATTGTAGGTTATTTTCCACTTCAATTCTTAAATGTAGGGTCCTTTTAAATTGTCTCATGAGATTTAAGAATAACGTTTTTGTATTTGTCTTTTACTAATAAGGCGTGCGATGGTTTCGAGTACCACATTATATTAAGGACTTATGAGCTATCTTTTTTACGTTTATGCTAAATTATTAGCGTATTGGTACGTGTGTATCAAACCCGTAGAAAAAGGTGGAAAAACAGGACCTGGAAGGGGAAGAAGACGGTCCCTCCGTGCCGCATCGACGCCGCTGCCGCCGACGGTGTCACAAAGGATCCTGAGCCGTCCCACCATGCAGCGCTCACACCAACACCTACTCCGGCGCCCACTACCAGAGCGCCTGTACCAACAAGATCGCAGCCAACAGGCGAGCGGTTAGAAACCACACCACCCGCTATCTTCGAACAAAAGGAGTAAAATGCAGCGAGCTCAGTCCCAATCAGAATGACCATATTAGGATACATGAAGGCGATTGCGGAAGTGGCACTTAAACACATGGACCGTTGACAACTTTACACCACCGGACGCATGGGGACGAGTCCAATCACAAAAGTTGAGTAAGAAAATTGGGCACGCCCTAGACCAAAGGGCTTAAACCCTCCGTACATCAATGATGTATGAGAGCACCGGCCCGGGTAATGAGGCTTGCCTCGAGGTCCGTACCGCTGTACCCACAGCGAAGTGACCTCTGTTCTTTTACATGTGTATCACCGTGGAGGTGGTCGTCCGGCCATTGGCAAGGAGCATGATCTTACATGGAGACAACTCCCCGCACAAACTTCCACAGTATTGCCAACAAACATCCTAGATCTGAAAGCACTGGGCGTCCAGTACCTCGTGAGCTCCTGCTGTCACCACTACCAGGTTTAGTGGAAGATGACTGCCTTATCGACGCAACGGCAGTTGCAAAACCCGAATTAAACTCGATGGTGGCGGCGGCGCCACCGTAAGCTGGCGGGAACCAGTCCGTTAGAATAACTGGCAGATATAACGGGCCCGAGAAAATTAATCCGGCTAATGAGGCATTGCTCGAGGCCCGTACTTCAGAAGTCTTGGTTGGGAAGAACCCTGGATAATGGTTAGTGTTGTCACCACATTACCGGTTTCGATTCCCGGCGGGGAAAGTGTTACAAATTATGAATTCTAATTTGCATAGATCTGATATACCGGAAGGTTCCACAAAGATAAGAGACAAAGCAAAAAAAATGCGTTTCGGTGTGATGACAGCAAAGACGTGCATCACCTTTTATCAGTATAATCATAGATTCATCGAGCAAAATATTCTTAATACAAAAAACCTGTTGTTAAAAAAGTCGCGTAATATGGAATGGGTATACCCATTCCATGTAATACAAGAGTATTCTCAAAAAATCTCATAAAACGAATAACGAATCAATTCTTGTCATGTAGTTAAGTTGGATTTTGCTGTAAATTTGTATTATAGTTAAAGTTAATAAATTATTATAATAAAAATTATGATAAATTGTATTATCACTTACCGTTAGATGAGATCACAGTCAAGTCTAATTCGGCCAGAAAAACGTAATTCAAATTTATGATTCAATCTTTTAACCGTATCAAAATAAATAAAATGAACTAATTAATTAATCATTGTTATTATGACTAAAGTTTATTTATACAATTTATGACTTAATTTTTTTATAATTAGTCCTTACCATAGTAAAGGACTGCCTCGTTGGTCTAGTAGTTAGCATGTTCGACTACAGACATGAGGTCCTGGGTTCGAGTCCCAGGTCGGGCCAATTCTTAAANTTATTTTATAGCGGTTAATATTAATTAATGAAGGAAGCAATAGACTATTTAAATATATATAACGAAAACTAACCTTTACATATAGCTTTAAATGTTTATATCGAGATGTAAGTACAGCTAGAATATAAACAGTTTATAATGCATACCGAGTAATAAATTATGTCATTTCATTCAAAGCTATTCATCCGTGTAACGAATATAATGCAACAATTGAATAGGTTTTGTTGATTAGAAACCTTACCATTCTCTTAATTAATTTGGTTTTGTAGTTACCTAAAAGTAGTTAGGTATACTTGTATATTGGTAAATAGGGTAATTAAGAAACTGTCATGATTTAATATGTATTAATTTAATTTAAAGGTAGTTAAGGTAAGGAGCAGCCTACTAATGTCCCACTGAAGGGCAGAGGCTTCCTCACTCATAGGAAAGAGGGCTGTTAGAGCATAGACTCACCACGCTGCTTCACTGCACAAAATACAGAGAAGAAGAACAAAATACTGAGAATTTCTTAACAGAAATATCAATTTTGAAATTAATTATTAATCACTCAAAAATATAAAAATCAAAATAAAATAAAACATTAGGTTTCGGGAGCTTCATATTGAAAAAAAATCATAACACAATATTTTTGTAGCACTATTGTGTATTCAGAATACATATAAAGAACCGAAGTTAAAATACAAGCAGTACATTACCTCCTATTACCATACCCTGAATATTTTTTTCTATTTAATATGTGTAATGTACATAACCCTCCTCAATTTGATATAGAGATTAACAGTTACGTTTATAATAATAAAATGTGACCTTTATAAGTTTTAAAAATATAATTTAGTAAGGTATGAATTAAAATTATACACGTATATCTAGATAAAAATTAATATTCATAATTAAACAAGATAAGCGCAGATCCTTTACAAGTGAGATCAGACGTAGCGCCGTGACCGCATTGAAGGCGAGGTAAAACAAAGGACTTTTCCTTGAGGAAATACATTAAATTACCTCGTCAAAACAATGATTTATTTAACAAAAATATTTCGTAGTCAGACAATGATCCTATTTCGCAGCAATAGTTAAAGACATATTTACAGTTTCATACTTAAATCCGTAAAAATTGGACAAAAATTAAAAACAATTATAAGATTGTATTTTAAAGAATGATATATGTATTTAAAATAACCTTGAATGTTATATAATAGATTTATTATAAAAAAGTTTTTATCATGGCAAAAATAAAGTCACAATAAAATTTTTTTGACCTCACACTCTGCTTCCAGAACACTTCCTTTGCAGTTTCCTAAAGCATTGGCATCCTAGGCGTGGACGTTTCGAATGTTCAATTCTGTTAACATTTGGAAAGTACAGCGAAACTACTTTTGTATAAAGCCCAAATTCGGCCTCATATGAAATACTGCTTCTACCTTTGGGCTGGTACAACCCAATATCAATGCCTTCCATATGACTGGATTCAAAATCGAATTGTCGACAACGCCCAAGTGACCAATAAACTGGAGACTAGATCACAGAAGAACTATTAGTTCTTTTTGCCTCTTCTCCGGTATTCTTTATGGGGAGTGTTCAGAGGAAATATTTGATTTAGAAACGCCATCACAATTCTGCGACATTTTGTTGTTGTAAAAATAAATTCCACCCATACACTCTGGTCGAATGGCACTCTTCAACAACTCGGTTTGGTTGATCCTTTTCTCCGCACAATTGCAAAATGAGGAACCATCTTCCAGCAGGTGTTCCTTAAAGACTATAACTTGCTACTGTTTAAGGGGCATTTAAATTCTTACTTTCTCGGCCAGCAACGCATTGGCAGTTTCCCTAGTGCTGCAGGTCATCAGGTGACCCGCCGGCTCGTTTGCTTGTCATATTTCTATAAAAATACAAATATGGGATATTGCCCTGAATACGTTTTTAAAATCGTATCCATAGGGGGAAAATTAAAAAAAGCGAACTATAATTAAATCGGGTGGTACAGTTTGGTGTTGTAGCTACATATCTCACTTCTATCCGAAATTCAATTACACACTTTTGGATATACAAACGATCAAAATAGTTATTACGCTGAGTGAAGGCTGTAACGTATATTTTATAACCCGTTACGAGACGTATCCACGTACAATAAACGGCTGTGTCCATAACACAGCCACACCCCAATATTTCTTTTAAAATTAATCAGTGAACGTTGAAAATGATACCGTCATTACTTTTGCAGTTTTTAAATTGTGCCGTGACGGAAAAATGAACAGATAACGAGATGATTGAGGTAGAATGTACTTAGTATAAGGCAGTTTGAATTAAAGCGTTGCCTAATGCACAGGCTAAAATGTTTTCATGCGCCTGCGATTTATACGACAGAGGATAAAGCGCGGGAAATTGATATTGTGTCAAGTGTGAAATAAAGTTAATGTAACATATTAAAAGTGAAAGTTAATATTTATTAAAAAAAAAACTTCAGCCATATATATTTTTTATTGAGGAATTTTTATGGCGGAAAATTAAACAGGTAGGGAATGAAGTATTTCTTTAATTAAATAAATAATAGATTTAAAAAATGTGGTATCTATACAAATACAATACATATTAGCAATCTTGTTGTACATCAATAAAAATATTGACTCTTTTACGAAAAAAAGTGAATGCACCGGATAAGAAATAAAAATAAAAAATTGCAGTAAATTCTAGTATGCTTCATGAAATTGACAATTTATTTAAGGGGAACTGTTAACATTTCTATAAAAAAAAACTCTCAGAAGAAGTTACAAAGATGTCACTTCACAATCTTTTATTAAAAGAAAATTGATAAATCGTTCTATAGTTTGAAGAACTACTTAAAATATAAAAAAGCGTGGGAGTCAATGTTCGGCTCAAATTGATATATGTAGAAAAAATAAAAAATATATATTGTAATGATGATGTGAAAAAAGGTACAACCTACTGAGTTTGTTGTAGGCTCTTCTCAGAACAGGGCGCGAAGGAACTCTCGTAGCTTTAGATTGTAAGTCTTTCTTTAATATCATCGTTAGTCGTACATTGAAGTGCTATACGAAGAAAACTATATTTGATGATTCAAAAGTAATGTAAGGCGTACTTGAATAAAAATATTTTGAATTTGAATAAATAAAATTCGAGTGTCTGTAAATCCAATTTAACATCTTTTCACTGAATGCAAATAAAAGAATATAGGATAGGTACTTGTAATAAAAAGCAGACTGAAACAGCTGATTTTGATAGGACTATCATTGGCAGATAGTTTATGGTAGGAATATAGCTAATAAAAATATTGATATTGTTATAATATAGAACTTTGTAACTTTTCTAGAAATGTTACCATAATTATTCCATAAGTTAGACAGCTGGCAGCGGTGTGAGAACTCGCTTTGCTGCGGCCCCGGGTATAACTCCCGGTATCACGAATTTAGAAATTTGTATTTTTTTGGTCTGGACTGGTAGGTGGTTTCGGCCGTGGATAGTTACCATACCAACAAAGGCCTGTCGCCAAGCAAAAGATTTGTGTTCCAGTACGATGCTGGGTAGAAACTATAAGAGGTAATATCTCTCACCAGATTAGCGCGATTCAATCTCAGACTGTGTATTATCTATTACCATCAGGTGTCATCATAGGTAAGCGCAAATCAGAAATAACGTCAGTTATTTTAGTAAAATATTATTGTTCAGTGAGAACAAAAATAAATAAACGAAATAGTAACGCTTGAGACCCATGCGTAAAGTGCCAGAATAGATGGCGGCGTATCTTTTTATTATGCTTGTCGGGAAATCCTCATGGATACCTGCAACGCCACGGGGGACAGGCGTTACGGGTTCTGTCAGATTTTTACCGGCTAAATCCCGACGGTGCTCCTCCTTACATTCTTTGACGATCGGAATACATCCGCACTCNAGTCCAGTATAACATCTTTTTACTGAATGCAAATAAAAGAATATAGGGTACTTGTAAAAAAAACGCAGACTGAAACGGCTGATTTTGATGGGACTATCATTGGCAGATAGTTTATAGTAGGAATATAGCTAATAAAAATATTGATATTGTTATTATATAGAACTTTGTAACTTTTCTAGAAGAGTACCCATAATTATTCCATAAGTAAGACGGCTGGCAGCGGTGCGAGCACTCGCTTTGCTGTTTTTGCTCGACTGAGAGGTCCCGGGTATAACTCCCGGTATCACGAATTTAGAAATTTGTATTTTTTTGGTCTGGAATAGTGGGTGGTTTCGGCCGTGGCTAGTTACCATACCAACAAAGGCCTGTCGCCAAGCAAGAGATTTGTGTTCCAGTACGATTCTGGGTAGAAACCATAAGAGGTAAATTACCTCTTACCCGATTAGCGCGTTTCAATCTCAGACTGTATTATCTATTACCATCAGGTGTCATCATAGGTAAGCGCAAATCAGAAATAACGTCAGTTATTTTAGTAAAATATTATTGTTCAGTGAGAACAAAAATAAATAAACGAAATAGTAACGCTTGAGACCCATGCGTAAAGTGCCATAATAGATGGCGGCGTATCTTTTTATTATGCTTGTCGGGAAATCCTCATGGATACCTGCAACGCCACGGGGGACAGGCGTTACGGGTTCTGTCAGATTTTTACCGGCTAAATCCCGACGGTGCTCCTCCTTACATTCTTTGACGATCGGAATACATCCGCACTCTCGTCAACGATATGCCCACAGGGCGCCTCTCTCCGTATTCCTCCTGTTCTGGTGTCATGTCACCTGTCCTCCCTCGGTATCCCTCTAAATGGGCAATAGGCCCCGCACCCATTGCCCAGAGGCTACCCCTAGGGGGGCAGACGACGGTCATGCACTGCCTGTCTCCGCCCAACCCTCCCTCATCCTATGGCAGGAGCATCTCCGACCATCTCTCTAACACGCTCCGCCGCTCGCTTCTGCGACATCACGTCCTCGCAGAAGGAGACCACACTATTCCAGCTGGCTTCTCTGCCCACCATAGTTCTAACCAGAGCAGGTAGAGAAAAGTCGTCTCCGACAACTGCTCAGTTATTTCAATAAAATATTATGGTTCCGTGAAAACAAAAATAAAATAAATGAAATAGTAACGCTCGGGACCCATGCGTATGGCGCCATAATATAGATGGCGGCGTACTTTAAATCAGCCTAGCTTAAAATAAAACCAACACAATTTTTAATTGTTATATCATAGACGTGGTATTTCAATTTAAACAGAAATAGGTTGTACTTTACAAATATCATGTAATGTGTTCAGTTCTGTTTAATTACAGCCATCACGATTGTATTATTACGCAAAAAGTGTTACTTTATTTAGAGCTGCTATGGCTAATCTTGACATTGAAGGAAATATCTTTGTGAAAATTGTCAAACAGTGTATGATAATTTAGTAAATAATATTGCTATCATATGAAATAAATTGTCAAATTAATTTTATTGTTGGTGTATGTAATAGATAAATATATAGTTTAATTTCTTGTTGTTTTTCTTACACCAGCCCATGTGCTTTCCACTAATTATCCAGTGTTGCGAATGTATTTAAAGTTATTGAAAATAAGGTCTCAGAAATTTTATGAAAATATATTTACTTGATTGTGTACCGATATGTACGATGAGCCGAATAAATTCTATGCCATTTCCGAGCCGATATGAGTTTAAAGATATTTTAGCTTTTTGGCTTACAGTTACGATTGAGCTTATAAATGAAGATTAATATATTTATTTTTGTATTTTCTAGTTACTCTTTCATTAACATTCCATAGTATATACCTATTATGTATACCTTTTTCAAGCTTTGCTGACACAATTGTAATTACACAAAATCAAAAGGTCGTGAAGGATTTCCCTCTTCGAATCCAGATTATTTAGCTACGTTGCTTGACTAATACAATACACGCAAGTAAAGGTGGCTTTATAAGTTGGCAAAAATTTGTTGAAGTACTTAAAACATCATATTCATAATGTATATTTCATTTATTCCTATTAAAAAATCTGTACCCATAAATTTGGGATTACGGTAAGGTTTCAACCTAGACATCAGACTTTAAAGTTTTAATTAATGAAACTAACTTTAAACTGCATTCTTAAATAATTGGAAGATTCGAATTGCATAATAGGGATAAGTGATTAATATTATAGGTTCATTACTCATTTTGTTGTGTTAGAATCAGATTAATTATCGTAAAGTTTATAACGTGTGTCAGGTTTGGCCAGTCCTACTACTAATACAAATAGTTTATATTGTTTTCATTTTTACTTATCAGTTTTTCACGAATCTATCTCGACGTTGTAAGTTTTTATTGTTTGAGGAAATATATGAGTTCATAATTATCTTAATAAGCTTTTTGTGTAACACGCAAGAATTTTTTCTAAATTGAACTCATATATTACGACAAAATTTATAAGCAAGAATTAAAACCGGCCATGAAGTATTTAGTCTTTACAATGCACCATTTCTTAATATTATAAAAAAACATTTGTCTAAAAACTAAATTGGTATCTTTAAATTAGTAAGAAAATTAATGCAAATGTATTTAAGTTACGTATAGTGAATTAGTTGTTAACGTTTCTTTTTGATTTTTTATATTCCGTGCGCTATTTCAGGCCAAGTTCTACACTTCCCAATTTCTTCTTAAAAACACGTATATGTATATTTAACCAAAACTGCTTTCGATTATATATCAGAGTTATCAACAACGTCGTTTATTGTTTGTTTACGATGTAATATAATATACATAAAACACTCTCTCACACTCTTGTTCCAATTTTCAATCCTTAATGGGTGACATGACGATCAATAAGAGTGAAGGACTCGGCGAAGTCGAAATTGTCACTAATACCCAGTGGTACACTCTTCATCCATAAGTGAGACATCAGGGTTTCAATTTTAGCATATATCTCTGGTATCTCGGATGAGTGCAACTCAGGGTTCATGGAGGCGGTAGGAGGTGCGCAAACATGCACTGCTTAACAGCTCGCCTCCTTTGGCAGTAAGAGGGAACATCCACTGCATTCTCCCTTTTTCGCTCGTGGGTTTACCTCACCGTCTTGCAGAACAGTACTGGAGTGAAACGCAGCTACATTGCTACCCTACTGTCCTCGGGCTGCACGATGTGCCATAGTGCGATGCGCTGAGTTGATAGCTGCTCCACATTGATGGCAAGAAGTTGATTCAGCCCGGCCAATTCGGTGCAGGACATAGCCGAAGTACCCATGCCCGATGTAGGGGATGACTTTTGATGTTAATACAGTTTTACAGGAATTGAGCTTAATTTTTTTTGTCGCTTTAACCGATGGTCATGCACTGCTAGACTTAGGTCTCAGGAAATAATGCCCAGAAGGCCCAATTAGCGTCGCCTGGCTCCAGGGGCTACCACTGACCCTTTTTATATCGTCAGTCCACGTTATGGGGGGATTGCCTACACTACGCCGTCCAGTTGTCCTTTCAGCACCTTCGGACCCCAAAGTTCATCGGTTCATCGGGCTATGTGCCTCGCCAATTGCCGCTTCAGGTTGGCGATTCGTAGGATTATTATAGTGACTTTGATTCTTCTACGGATCTCCTCATTTCAAATTTGATCGCGTAGAAGAAATCTGAGCATAGCCCTCTCCATCGCAGGCCGAGTGACTTTGAGCTTTCGAATGAGGACCATAGTCAGCGACCACGTCTTAGAGCCATAGATCATCACTGGCAACACGCACTGTTCGAAGAGCTTTGTCTTCAGGCACTAAGGGACATCGGACGAAAATGGCTACAGGACCTGATAAAAGAAAAATGCATTTTATCAAAATACGGATTAATCTTAGGATCACAAAAGTACGAAGTAACAAAATATCTAGTCGATCTGTATTCAACAGCATTATGTAAAAGATATACATGTGCAGCATAATAAGAATCATATTGAAATAATAATTATAATATGTAAAATATCGACTTTATCGACATTTATACAAGTGCTTCAACAAAAAAACATGTACAAAACGCGTTCTCATTTTATCAGTTTGAGACTTGAAACACTGTTATTGCATGATATGACTTTGCTTAAAGCGGCGGCTTATTTGCCTTGGCGTTCATATTCCTGTTGTTACTGCTTGCAAATGTAAACGCGTTCATCAACAGAACCTATTTGCCCAATAATAAGCAAGTACTCCACCAACCTTTCAGAGTGTTTCAAACTTTAACTTTGTTATAGCTGTTTATTCATAAGTCCTTAATTATATATGTAAAGTTTATGATATAAGATTTTTAAAAATAGTGATTTGCTTTGTGTATTTTGGAAGAATAGTGACGAAAATAAAAAAAAACTAATTTTATAGCAGAACCTTTTGAAAATCAAACAAACTGTTCAGCTTAACCAATGTCATACTACGGTGTCACAGCGTCTTTTTTGCCAATTCGAATATGACTTTTTAACGCTAGAAAATATTGCCTATTCTGGATTGTACTGTAAAAAAAGACAGCCTTTTAACGTCCAACCGCTGGGCACAACCACTTATAGGAAAAAAGAATTTAAGAGTATAGACCCACCACGTTGCTGCACTGGGGGTAGGCAGGCTTGGATTTTGCTGTGGCCTTTACTAATAACAGAAGCAGAAGTAGATATTATGATCCCATGTTTCAATGTTCTGTTGTGAGTAAAGGCCTCAAAAGAATCCAACCTATGTAACAATTATCTTATCATATTTATATGATCCTACCATATGTAGCCGCTGGAGCCAGGCGGTGCAAGATCGGGCCTTGTGGACGTCATTACGTGAGACCTATGTCCAGCAGTTGTTATATTTAACATTTTACTGGAATTATAAGAAATTTCTGTTTTAGTTTTTGTCACAATTAATTTGAATATATTTATACATTCTTATTATATAACCAGCATTGTGAATTGCTTAAAATCTCACAGCTGTCCTAAAGTTTATTTGAAGGATGAATAATTTAGAATCTTTTAACTACAAATATGATTTACGTATATAATTACCATCTAAGCGTAGTAAACCATATTTATTTTTGTATGTATTGAAATATACTTCAGTTCTATTTTATTTTTATTCCTTGTTTTACGTACGTATTTTTATTATTATTACACAGTGATTTAAAGTTTACAGTGAGGCTTGCTTTACGTTTGCATTGTAAATGGTAAACATTATCAAACGAGAGACGATTAATATTAAACATTGTTTGCAATTAAGAGTAGAGTACAAGAAAAATCATTTATCGACTATGTAGTGAGGTTCAGGGTTAATGATAAAAATATATTTGCAACGGAATATGTTACGAGTTCGCGGCCTTTTTAACTTCAAACTGAGTAGCTGGTCGATAGATTTTCATTAAAAATAAAAATATGTTAACATTTATTGACAGTGATCATTTACAGGGTAAAAGACGTGCTATTCCACGTGCTATTTTCAGGATTCTAAGAAAATGGAGATATCATGTTTTGGTGCGTCTCAATCAAAGGCGTCTACTAAATTTCAAGTTAAATGGGTATATAGTTTTAGAGAAATAGTGATGTAAGTAAGTAGCAACTCATTAACGTCCCACTACTGGGCACATGCCAAAAACAGTCGCTTGCGCTGTCTGTTTGCTTAGATCTTTTAAACTAATCAACGCATTCAAGCGTTTTTAACAACAGTTAGCGAGATTGAAGAGGACGATTTATAGGTATAATATATACATATTATGTTATAAAAAAAGCCGAAAAATTCAAAGATTTATAATGTGATATCGTAATAAAAAATATGTGTTATTTACCAAATTACTTTTTGCAATACAGTATTCGCATAGTACAGCCAGCTGATTATAATAATAAACGTAAATGTCGATAATAACAAACGCGAAAGTAGCTCTGCCTGTCTGTTACGTTTTCACGACTGATTAAATTGTAATGATTTTAGATATTTAATATTCTGATGGGAAATAGACATTCGACTTTTTTTAGTAACAAAATTTATCTGGAAGGCTTTGAAATAGGGGATAAAGTTTGTGTTGTTCTAATAAGAAATTCCGAATACTTTAAATTTTTGTACGATCAACGTCTGTATGGGTTTTTGTGGAGATAAGTGTATATATATAAAACTGTCACAGGCTGACTCATCCCAGGATCGTTACAATTACATGACATATTCCTTTTGCGACATAACGCTAACTAAAACCAAAATTCTTAGTATTATCATTGGAATGAGAATAACGCGGATGAAATTATATAATTTTGGAAATAATTTCGAGTTTTTTATAATATCTAATAACATTACAGAATGGTGCTAAGGGTGGACCCCCGACAATTAGTCGGGAGGGTGTTCCCTATTCTACGATGGTCAAAAAACTACGATGGTGAAACGGGAATTGGAGATTTAATAGCAGGAGTGACAGTTGCCCTTACTTTGATACCGCAGTCAATTGCTTACGCATCTCTAGCTGGATTTGAGCCTCAAGTACGTAACGTTACCATATTTAAAATCAAATACATTTTAAACCCAATGTTATTTATAAGTTATTTTGTCGAATCAAAAAATACTTTTTCATGTAGGATTGTGTAAATTTTCTAACCTTGAAATCTGGTCTATATCTTGCATAATTTCTTAAACTTACTAACAATGACTGTTAGTAAGTTAGTGGAATTAAAATTTTAAAACTCGTAAATGTACTCGTAGTATTGTTTTTAGTAGTTCATCCCGACTACGCTTCACTGTGACTCAATCTAACATTATATATATGTTGATCCTATTTTGATGAATAAATTATTACATCGTAAATTTTATTCAAAATTGCATTAATAATTTTTAAGTACAAGAGTAAACAATATCCCTCCTCACAAACTTTCGTTTTTATAATATATAATTCGTAGAACAATTATACTGATATTTTAAGTAGTACTCGCAACGTAAATACGTCCTTACGAAGTATTACTTGCAAATATTAACAAAACGTATGACACATTTTCTTATTAATATTCTTGGAACTCAACAATTGTGTTAATAATTATATTTTAGCGCCAACAGGATAAGAGACATTTTTGCCTTTATTGAATAACCTTCACCTTTATATTACGTACATACTCATATATGTAATAATTATATACAATGTATATTGTGAAATAAAAATGTGTAATATTAGCTAATACTCGGCATGTTATGCAATGCCACGTTCTTAGAATGACTGGTGGTCTACATATTTATTTGTATATTGTTAGTCCTATATGTATAAGAATTCTCGTTAAATCATATCTTTAGAGGCGTCTAAAGACCTAACGCTCAGATAAATAAAATAAGGATAAATTTTATATACCTTTTAAACCAAAATGCAAAAATAAACATTAAGTCCCTAATTCTATAATATTCATCATCATTTTCTTGCCCTTATCCCACTGGGTGGGGTCGGCACAGTATGTTTCCATTCGCCACTTCACTCTATCCGCTGTCATTTCTACATTCACACCGCTTACACACATATCCTTTTTCACACAGTTCATCTACACTTTTTTGGTCGCCCGCTCCCTGCCCTGCCGCTTACCATCATATTTAGTACCTTACATACATTGCTATCCTCCCTTCTCATGACATGTAATATAATTCTATAATACTCGTATATACAAAATTATTAATCAGTGCTAATGGTACTGGGATGTCTGTTAGTCCCTGATGTGATTAACTTTTATATTGTTTTGTGAATAAAATGTAAATGAAACATACTCTTATTTGGTTACTAAATCGAAATACTGAATACTGTCGTATAAAGATAGTACACGTTTGAAAAGGAAGCGCCTAAGCTACTGTACTCAGAGGCAAGTAATATCTACAATTTGCAAATATAGTCAGGCATTTGTTATAGTAATAACATATATTTCTTTGAATATCGATACAGAAATATTGCTTACAGATTCCAACATATCTCTCATATATCATGCCTATATTTGCAATAAATTGTGTAAAATGCTAATGAAGACAAATAATAATTTATTGAAAGTTATGAATAAAAAAAGGCAAGTAGCGGCCCGTTATTGTCCTACTACTGGGTACAGGCCTCCTACATCATAGGAGAGAGGGTTTTTAGAGGATAGACCCACCGCGTTGCTCCACTGGGGGTTGGTAGTAATAGTAAACAAGTAATAGTAAACAATTCCTTCACTTTCGTAGTCTGATGTGACAGCAATACGACGCGCGACGGTTGAATTTATGATGCACCTATAAAATAAATAATATAAACCTATAAAAGTCGATTAGAAATCTGAAAAAAGCAAATAAAATAGCTAAAAACTTTTCTTTATTTCAACTTAGTCTTACTCTACACGCTTGATAAAAATCCATTAGACGAACTCTACTGAAACTAAATGATTCAGCTTTTATAAAAGTTAAGGCTTTCGAATTTTCAGTATTCTTTTCCTTGGATTTACTTAAGCGGTTAGACTACATACTTGCTTTATCTTATATTTATATAGTACTTTAAAAATAGCTTATATACACCTAAAGATAAAGTACATAAACCAAACACTGATATTTGTGCTTCTTCCCTTAACGGCCTAACACATTTTGGTGTAACTAGTTGAGTATGTTGCAATAGATTCAAGAATGGTTTAGACTAACAATTTGATCCAATTTCCCCGTTCCTCATATTTCCACTAAATCGGAAACTACGCGATGTGTACCGCTGGGAACAGCAACGATTCTTGATGGTTATGAATATAATATTAAATAAGCTTATTAAATTGACACCTTATAAAAGCAAGGTACTTGTTTTAAGGAATCCTAATAAGCAAGATAGATAAAGTGCCATTCTCTTTAGTAGTTGCTTTGCCTCAATGTCTAAGTGAAATATCCTTAAAAAAAATTATAAATTGTTTGTCAAAAAACTAGTGTTGTCAAGCCGAATATAAAACTCGATAACTGTTTGTTTAATGTAAGTTCTTTTCAAATTAAGAGTCGCAATTTGCTCGTTAAGCACAGTCAACATCTTTCATTCTTCGTACAGTGACCACAATAAAAAATAGACCCTATTCCATACACCAATAACCGTATATGAAATTTTACATGTATAGGTAGTCATATCCCTCAAAAAATCTGATCAAAAATTGCAGGGCATTATTCGATTAGAATAGCACTTCAAACCACGAATAGTCTGCACAAACATTGAAATTAAAAACACACAGATTTCAAACGGTTCTATCGGTTTAATCTGGCGGGCATGTAGTGGAGTTGTGTCAAGCGGGTGACATTGTGAATGTAGTATGCTAAAAAGAAATGTGCAGTCGTACACAAGTAACACCATCGAAAAACTAAAATATATAAAAAACTTGCAATCGTGTTATTTGCGCGAAAATAATGTTTACTAATAAAAAGAAATTTGCAAGCGATGGATATGTTATACCCTCGCAACCACCACAAACATATTTCCTATAGTAATATACGTATACTAATGGTGTCTACTTAAACTTTTGAAAAAGTTTATAATCATCAGTTGAACTGCCTTATTGGTCTAGTGGTTAGCATGTTCGGCTACAGACAAAGGTCCTGGGTTCGAGACCCCGGATCAAGTGAATTCAAAAATCAATATTGAGGATTCTATTAAGATTTTCTTCATATTTGCCCGAAATTGGGAAGTTGGCGGTGTGCTCCATCCCTGTGCCTCGGAGACCACGTTAAACCGCCGCGCGTCGGATTGCTGTCACTTCGGGCTATGGAAGTGAAGGAATTGTTTACTATTACTACCAACCCGCAGTGGAGCAACGCGGTGGGTCTTTCCTCTAAAAACCCTCTCTCTTATGATGAAGGAGGCCTGTACCCAATAGTAGGACAATAACGGGCCCCTACTTGCGNTGAATCAATTGCAACATACTCAACTAGTTACACCAAAATGTGTTGAGCCGTTAAGGGAAGAAGCACAAATATCAATATTTGGTACTTTATCTTTAGGTGTATATAAGATATTTTTAAAGTACTATATAAATACTCGTATAAGATAAAGCAAGTATGTAGTCTAACCGCTTAAGTAAATCCAAAGAAAAGAATACTGAAAATTCGAAAACCTTAACTTTTATAAAAGCTGAATCATTTAGTTTCAGTAGAGTTCGTCTAATGGATTCTTATCAAGCGTGTAGAGTAAGACTGAGTTGAAATAAAGAAAAGTTTTTAGCAATTTTATTCGCTTTTATCAGATTTCTAATCGACTTTTATAGGTTTATATTATTTATTTTAGAGGTGCATCATAAGTTTATCTATTTCAAAAAGCATAACTTTCGTTTTATTTACATTCACTTTCATTCCTTTCCTTTTCAAAGCTTCATTCATAATATTTACCATCTCCTGTAGCTCATTAGCGGATGATGCAAGTATTACTTGATTATCAGCGTAGAGTAAACATTTGATGAGTAATAACTTTTATATATAAAAACAATTTGATTAATGTACACTTGCGGAGAAGTGAATCCCTTCGTCCATGATTATATACACCTAATGTAATCCAGGTTAAAAAGGTTTTGCCAGTTCGTTTTTAAAATAATGTTTGCTACATTAATCTGTTGTTCTGTACGGATAAGTTAGCCTTAATACGAGCTTCAGTCACCTGTATAATATTAGAGATAGATTTGAGTAGTCAGATTTGATTTCCTATATTAACGAAAATGTGGAAAATTCTTTATGATGAAATTAGAAAATTCCTTTCAGTATGGGCTATACGCTTCCTTCGCTGGGGGTTTCGTGTACGCTGTAATGGGAACTTGTCCGCAAATCAACATAGGTCCTACGGCATTACTCTCTCTCTTAACATTCACTTACACTAACGGAACGAATCCTGATTTCGCGATACTGCTCTGCTTTATTGGCGGTATTATCCAATTAATTGCTGGAATTGCACAACTAGGTACGTAATATCTTTTGCATTTTTTTCGGTTTTCATTTGGTATGCAGTTAATGAAGTGCTTCTTGCATTTGCTGACAGCTTAGCATTTGACTGTGATCTCATCTGGTGGTAAGTGATGATACAGTCTAAGGTGGAATTGCGCTAATCTGGTAAGAGGCGATGTACTTTATGATTTTTACACAGCATCGTACCGAAACACAAATTTCTTTGTTTGGCGATACTATTTTCCTGGTGGGGTGGTAACTAGCCACGGCTGAAGCCTTCCGACAGTCCATACTCAGACATATAAGATAGCTCTAAATTCGCGCTACCGGGGATCGAACGCGGGGCCTCTGCTAGCAAAGCGAGTATTCGCCACTGCGCGAACGAGGCCGTCGAATATACGTATATAAGTATATTGTACAAGGTCTAATTTAATTATATGAGAAATTTAAACGGTGTTTATCCATTAATTATTACTCCCAGGCTTTTTATCGTCTACATAATCTTTCACATTATAATGTATTTTTTTAGATTGGCGTCCTTTTATTTTAAATGTTGAAATTATGTAAGTTATTTTGGCTTGGTTCTTTATTTATTAAGTGACATTATCGGGACGTTTCCTTCAGGGTGTTTATTAAAAAAACTTGTATAGTTAGTTCGGGGTGGATACTTCATTTACTTTATTTTGATTTTTTATATAGTAGTAGTATATCTAATCACAAATTTTCGGTAAATATGCACATATTGATATAAGAGATAGTGTGCAGCATTAAAACAGCGTATTATAGGCGTTCAAACGTTTTTTTTATGTCGTGTATATTTTTTTCGTCTAACTATAATCTAAATGAGGGGTTCCTTAACTTTAAAGAAACGGAACACAAACAAAATACCTTTTTTTAAACAAAATGTTTTATATCAGTACATTTTTTAAGAAACGTGTAACATAATTGAAACACATTATTCTTAACTTAAAATGTTCATGTGTAGGATTAAATTGTTTTTGGTTTGACAATTGTATGCATATAGCTGCGGTAGCATTCAATTTTAACTTGAAATTTGTTATAAACGTAGGCTAGGAAGGCCTGTTTCATAACAATATGTCAGGACATATTGAGTTAGCTTTATTGGCTATTTCAACACCAACCCAAATCTCATTAAGAGATACATATTTAAATGTGTCTTTTAACGTGGATGAATTTTAAATATTCATTAATGGTCGGTGCATCGCTAGTTTACTATATCGCTATTTATAATAAATGGATTTTGTACCGTTTTATAGTATTTGTAGCAGTAGTATTATTTCATAGCTAATAATAAATAATTTTGGCGGAACCCTATTGAACCTCTGTTTGAAAATATAAATTGTTAAAATTTTATGTTTGACCCGTTGACTCGTCTTATTAAAAATGAAAATGCATGAGCCTTTTTAATTACAGGTTTTCTGGTTGAGTTTGTATCATTACCGGTCGTTTCTGGTTTTACATCTGCCGCAGCGATAACTATCGCATCTTCTCAGATCAAAGGCCTTTTCGGATTAAAATTTAATGCAGAAACTTTCATATCAACCTGGAAGGAGGTTTTCCATCACATCGGACAAACAAGACTAGAAGATACGCTCCTTGGGTTGTCTTGCTGTATTGTTCTTATGGGAATGAAGGTGAGTTGTTTTGTGTGCTTACATATAATTAGGGAGCACCTAACTCTAACCGAAAAGTTTAAAGAAATACATTAATTCTTACTGTGCTAACTTTTGAACTAAATATGTTGTTTAAGCATCTGGTTTATAAATGTGGTGATATAATTATCGAAATTACCAAAATGTCCCGAATATGTTTGTACAAATATTCACATTAGTATATAAGTAAGAGAAATGAAAAAACATAATTATAACACAATACGAGAATATAATCCTGTGTTACGGCTTTATAGGTCAGGTCGAGAAATCATTTGTCGGGCTGAGCATAATGTATTTCTTGGACATTGATCCAGATTTGTACACCTAGGGTCCATCAATTTATATGTAAAATGTCAATAATGTAAACTTGTTTTTGAAAAGAGGAATTACAAATTTTCTCGGTGCTATCTTTTCAGTATAATCAACTTGCTGAACTTGATGATTATAAATTTGTTGACGGACTTGACAATTGAAAAGGGTCTAGTGAAGTCTACTTGAATAAAGAATATTTAGATTATATTCTATTCTCTAGCAAAGCTTAATGACTTTAATGACTGATCGAATCGCTTAGTGATTATTTTTAAATTTAGTATTTTACATATAATAAAATGAAAAAGCTAAATATCTGTCGGGATCTTAAATATAACAGTGGTTAAGCCGTAATGATCTAGTGGTTCTTGCTAAAGAGCCGACTTCATAATAGACTAGACAATCTCTTCTAACTTTTATTTACAGCCTTATTTGATATTTATAAATTATTATTGGCAAAATATACTAGTAACATAAACCAACAGTGAAAAGAAGGAAATATATCAATCTGTATAAGCAAAATGATAATGTTTATCTAAGATAAAAATTTTAAAGCTATAAATGTTATTTTTTTGTAAGAAAATAAATACTACCTAATTGGTCTAGTGGTAAGCATGTTTGAATACAGACATGAGGTCCTGGGTTCGGGGCAGGCTAATTCAAAAATCGATATTGAGGTTTCTATTAAGATTTTCTCAATATATCCTCTTTACTCATATGAGAGAGGGTCTTTAGAGCATAGACCCACCACGCTGCCCCACTGCGGATTGGCAGGCATAGTACACAAGTGCACTCTCTATGCCTTCATTCTCTTAGTACGATATGATGGGTATCCGACAGTCGCGGAGAGACATCAGGCGCAGGACTGACGGCTTAACGTGCTCTCCAAGGCGGAGGTGGATCACACCGCCAACTTTCCACCTTCGGGCAAATATTCAGAAAATCTTAATAGAAAACTCAACATCGATTTTTAAAGGACCTCATGTCCATAGTCGAAAATGCTAACTACTAGACCAATGAGGCAGTTCAAATAGCTCATCATTGCAGAAGGACCTCATGTCCATAGTCGAAAATGCTAACTACTAGACCAATGACGCAGTTCACATAGCTCATCATTGCAGAATTTTCAATTAGCTCACCTGTAAAATTTGCTATTTTAAATGTTACTTTTCTTCTACAGCATCGATATATCTTTAGACGTTTAACAGTTAGTGTAATCGTGGTTACTTTGACCATGGTTATTAAGTCTAAAGCTATTACGATTGTAGTCGTTAATTGCGACTAACTACTCACTACCGGTGCATTGTCAAACAGTAAACGTTTTTCTCATGCGTATTTAACCTTCCTTATTTATTTTGTCACCGAATTTATATTTATTTAATGTATAATTTCGTGTTACATTGTTTGATGGTATACCTTAGCTGATAGTCTTTAGAATATCAGCTAAGGTTTACGGTTGCTATAGCCTTAATATGATGTTATTTACATGCTTCCATTTTACCATTTACATATAGCCGTATTCTGAGTAAAATTTAAGTAATAATAGAAACTTCCAAGCGTTCAAGATGTTTATTTGTATGTATAATATTTTATAGATTATATGTATAACGTTTCTCAATAATTAAAGACTTCATCGAAAGAATATTCCTCAAAATGGATTAATTTAAATCGTGTCAATGCCCTGTTATATTGTTGCAGACGGTAATTTCACAATTTGTTACTCTCGATTCACTGTTAACCTCGTCGCGGTTTCTACTAAAATAGAAAGAAAATGATATTATAGCGTTACCATTATTATGCGAGTAGAGTTTGTAAGATCGCTTTACCTTATTTCGAGACAGCGATTTGAAGCTAGTTTTATCAATAAAAAATTGAAGTCTAAATAGAGCCAAACTTGACACCTTTGCTCCTAGTAACAATGGCCTAGATAGCAGAGTATAAACTATTTATTGAAATTTACTTCAAATCACTGTCCTGGATAGTAATGTTTTTGTAGATCCGACTCTCTTCATATCGCCCAGTGTTGTTTGCGCATAACCTTGTGTATTATATATTATTGTCACCTGGCTGATGGCTAATCTCTGCACTAGATTGGCTGCTGTGGTCGCAATTCGGGTAGAATTATTATATTTTTAGAGTCGCTTACTAGTTTGCAGGTTAAATAATACTATTCTCATTCTTCATTATTATATTACATACTTTGAATGACCTAAAACACAATACTAACGGTGATACAAACTAAGAACTATCACTAGGCGAATATTGCTTCATTCCCCTGGGCTACCCCTCTTATACCAAACGCCCCACTCAAAATAATAAGCCCACCAATCAACAGTCGTCGTGAAAACAACAAATTCTTAAATTTGAGAATTTTCAGGCTGCGTTAAACCGGATGCACTGCATGTGAACGTTTCACTGATATAAAAATCACAAATAATAATCATGAGCGCTAACAATATCTGTCAAATTTAATTTTAAGGTATTTGTTTCATAACCGCCATGATGAAAAAAATGCCGTTTCTGTCAAGCAACTTATAATAGTAAAGATAGGCAATTGAGGAATTAAACCAAGAATAAATGTCTTTTTACCTACATAAACACATTGTTTTGTATACAAGTTATTCTCTATTCTTTTTTAAATTTCTGGACTAATTGGGATCAAATTAGTTCAGCAGTAGTAATAGTTTTAATAAAATATATTACAAACACAAATTTTCCACTATAGTTAAATTCAGTGACTAAACTTGCTAAGATAATCATAATAAAGCATTAACGTTTTACATCTAAACACTGTTTTGATATTTAACACTGTACAGTGGGTTATATGCCTTTTTTATTTCTAAAGTCGCAGTGTTATATCTTTACAGTTAACTTGGAAGAAATTGTACTGTAATAACAATAAAGAGATATTGCTGCTTTCGGACTTTTCTAACAACAGCTTTGTTACTTGAATTGGCGCATTTATAATACAACTTCAAATAAATTGGATTCGTAGGTCTTATTATTAAAAATAAAGAACGTATACGTGCATTGAATAGTTTTAGTAGTATAGTTATTACTTTAATATATTCTTCATATTAAATAATGCACATTACGCATAATTTCAGTATGCTATTAATAACTAGGACATGAAAGTAATTTATTAACCTTAATGCTCTAGGACTTGTTTCCTCTTTTACATTAGCTGAACTAACTAAAATTTGGTGTAGTGTAATCGCAGTACATGTTAAACTTTGTCGCAGTACATGTAATTGCTTGTTTTATTGTTTTGTGGACGGTAATTTCATAACTTGCTACATCTCCTCCAATGCACTAAGCTGCCACGTTGTAACTGCATTTAAACACCGGCAAAACTTCGTGTCATTTTTCATACATAGTATATTAGCCTTATATGTATTATATGATTATACTTTCTCAAATAGAAAAAAACCTGGCATGAGCTTTAGAGTTAATTGTCAGTAATATTGCATGAATTAGTTAATTTAAATATAGCAGTGATGTAGAGTTTATCTCTGCCTTAATTCAACGAGAAGCGACTTCACTCGAACGAGCGTGACGACTCATTCGCGTTCGGTTCGTATCGACAAAACAGCATCTCTAAAGCTTCTGAGTTTTTGTTATTACTGACAGTTTAGCGCTTGACTGTGATCTCACCTGATGGTAAGTGACGATACAGTTTAAGATGGAAGCGCGCTAATCTGGTAAGAGGCGATATACCTAATATGGTTTCTACTCAACATCGTACCGGAACACAAATCTCTTTGTTTAGCAATACGTGTTGTGCTGGTAGGGTAGTAACTAGGCACGGCCGAAGCATCCCTCCAGTCCAGACTCAGACAAATTAGAAAGTCCAATTTTTGGATTAAACCTGGGGCCTCTGTTAGCAAAACAAGTACTCGCACCACTGCCGCAGCGAGGCCGTCGTATTAATTCACTTTAAAAGCAATAAAATCGTTTTTACAACATTTCTACCTGGAAATTTCGCATTGTGACCTTTAATAATTTAATAAATTCAGTCGTGAGAAGTTGAGAGAAATAAAACTGTCAATTTATTTTGTTACAGTATTGTATTGCAGTTTTTTCAATTGTAAAATATTCTAAATCGTAGTTTTCCTTGATGAAAAAATAACTGACATTGAAACAATTTATTTCTTGTATTTTAAGTGTCTTTTAGGCATACAGCATCTTGGTCCGATACTGTGTAAATTGTTTGCGTAGTTGGTTAGGTTTTCGCCTCGTAAATTAACCGTAAAGGTTGTTGTTGACGTTATACTAATACAAAATGTAATAGCGTTACTAAAGCATTTGTTGTTAAATACACGCTTGGTTGCACCACCCTGAGTACCAAATATAGAGAAAAATGACGAATGAACCAATTATAAATATCTTAGAATGTCAATAATATATACAGTAATTAAAAGTAATAAATGCATTTTATGAAAGTAAAATTTACTTGTTTTCAGTAGACATGATCATTATATGTATATATTGCTTATATACCCTAATATTGTAAGTTTCTAAAGTCTCTTTATTAATGGCAGACGTGTAGAGAACGACCTAACTTGATTAGCCATAATTTTGACATTCGATATGTACTTTGATTTTCTAATTATTAAAAAAAAAATTAATATTCAAACGCTAAAAGCGTACCTAAATCTAATTATTAGTACACTAATTGAATGTTTTTGATTTATTATTATATTTTTTATGCTTTTGTTAATGTCTTTTAGCACTTTATTTTACACAAAAGAGATCAGATTTTGTATTATCATTTATAATAGTTATATTTTTAGACACCCTTAGGCGATCCATGTCTTAGAAATAATTTTAATAATATGAATGTTTAAAAATCGTATCAATCTCTCCTAGTATATATACGATATTGAACACAGCAAGAGGCATACCGTGCTGATATGCAAGTGATTATAGATTCAAACGTTTCTATCCCGAGTTGACTAATTCCAGTGTATATTGAAGTCGAAACAGAGAATTGCCAGTTATACTGTTTGTTGACACTAGTTCACTAACTTGTTTCAACACAGTCGACTCTGCTGTCTGGATAAACCCGTAGTATCTGAATTCCAACACGAATAAAAAGTAACTACTATTGCTCCTTCCGGATATACTATCTAGTGATATCAACAACTTTGTGAACTGGTATTGCAGTCATCACAACTTCGCCTACTGTAATTCGATTTTTCAAGTCGTTGGATGTAGAATTACTCGTAAAATACAGAAATACTTTCTTGTTGGTAAAATTTCAATTCACTTTTACAAAGATAAAATATGTTAATTATTCTTACAGTTTTATTAGTGCCTGCTTACAACTTATCTTGAGAATAATTAAACCCTCGAGCATAAGTACTTTCACCTTGTTTTCTATGAAACATTAATTATTACATATATCTACCGTTTCCTTAAAAAAAAAATGTTTTTAATGGGTACAAACCGACTTATCATCCACATGTCAATGGACCAAGAGATGACACAATTTTCTTGCAGTTATCCATAAATTACAATTTACTTACCTGATTCATTATAGAAGCTGGCCTTGTGCACATTATTTGAATTAATATGAGCTTGTGAATAATATAACCATTAGGTAATGTGAAAGAAAAAAATATTGCGAACGGTTTGACATACGACAATTTAATAGCTAATTAGAAATATTTATTACCTTATTGTTCTTTATTTTTAGTTGCGAACATGGTATGAATTAAAAGATCTATATATTACAGTATTGATTTCCAATGCTGGAGTTTTAGTTTGACACTGGTAATTATTATTTTTATATGCTGTTGAAATGATAAAACGAAGCAAAACCAAGGCATCATGAGTTAAATTTTAAAGGTTAGACGCATCGCGTTATTGAAAGTTCCAATTACGTTTATGTAAAATAAAAAAGGGTCAAAGGCAAATGAAATAAAAATAAATATTCAGGCAGACTTTTGCAGCTTCTGCACACACTTATACTGATGCCATATTAGATAGCGTTATAAAAATCAAATTTACAATAGCCATAGAGACCTTTGGCAACCTTTATCGAAAATAATCCAAAATATACTTTTCTAGTAAAAGATAAAAAAAAACATGTAATGTTGCTACATAATCTTTAATTCTGTCGCTTTATACGTAAATAATATACGTTGGAGGATGATATTGTGTGAATCTGTCTGATAACACGAATAAAAACGAATTGTTTCTGCTCCTCCCTCGCCATTATTATAACAACTTTGGAAACAGCTATGATGGTCGTTGACACTTTTATCTAAACATGTACTGTAATTGGTTTGGGGGATTCCTACTACCACTTTTTTAAATGATGTATAATATAATTGTTTTCACAAAGACTTCTAATGAGAATATTAAATAAATGTATTTGATATTTGCCCCGAGATTTATGTATTATATTTAAACTAGAACCTTTAATTTTCTTTGTTACTTCATCTGGATATATATATTCCTTATATTACATATATATTCCATTATTTCATAAATTGATAGGCTTGCTTTAATTTAAAGCCTTTTCTACAAAAAATGTTTGTAAAAACGTTTGAAAATAATTTTGTAAATATTTATTACTTTCTATTTTATATTAAATCACCATTGTACAATAATTGTGACGCAAAAATTGTTTTACCTATTGCAATCAAGTAAATGCAGTTGCTCAGTATAACTGCTTTTTAAGAAGACTGTTGCATGATATAAACAATAAATGAAGTATAAAAACGTTATAAAAAAATTACTTAGATTTGTTATGCTTTTCCTTATATCAAGTATACAAATATGAAATTGTTTTTATGATAGTATTGTAGTAAAATATGATTAACTCTTTATAATTTCAGCTTTAATTTAATTTTCGCTAGGACAATATTTCACACAATCCAAGACATACAAAAAGACAGACAGATAAAAAAATAGTTAAAAACTCTTATTATTGATTGATTGATTTGAACGTATGATTTTCAAATGGCTGTTGTGTATTTTTTTTTAATTATGTAACATATTTTTCATAGCATCCATTTTTCTATTTTTATTTTTATTTAGAACATATTCATTAAAATTTATTTATCAAATAAATAAAATTGAAGTGCATGTTTGTAATTTCAAATTATCAGTTTTTCAATAAATACATGTGGAAGTTTAAACGGTACTGATATCAATGAATATGCTTTTTAATTTTTGTCTTTCTGTCTGTTTGTACGTATGTTTATTTTCACTAATATCTGAAACGATTGGAACAATTTTGACAGGAGTTTCACAGGCAGATGGCCGATGTTATAAGGAGCAAATGAGGCTATGCAGGTATACCTTGGGGAACATATAATATTAAAAAACTGAAGATGCAAATTTATTGCATCTGTAAGTAAATTTCTGGAATATACTAGAACATGAATTTTACACACAACGGCATTAACACTCCCGAGTAATTAAATTTTCGCATTTAGGAACTTTCATTGGTAATATGAACTCATAAATTATTCTGCATTCGTATCAACAGCTGTTACAAATTACTAAATAGTGAGCCGAATGTTACAGCGGTATGTTGTAATAAAGCAAATTTATAGGATTACTGATTAGTTGTCAGATTGTCTATAAATCGTAAAGTACTTAAGCCATAATATATATTATTGTATATATTATACAAATGTCCTATTTAGCAGTTTTGGTTTTATAAAGGGTAATGCATTTAACCATGATACCATTGTATATAAACTAAACATTGACATAAAAAAAATAACAGTATTTTAAAACGCGCCAAAGGCAAATGGATGGGTACCCATAAGCGTAGGTAGCGTTACCTCTTTGGACAGCGATACTTATACGCTGTCCGAAGTATAAACCAGCCATAGATGAAATTTTTGTAAAAATTTTTTTATCTTCAGGCCACAAAAGGTACAAATATGTATTCTAAGGCAAGGCGCTTCTCTATTTCCGCTTCTTGGCGTTGAGCTAATGACGCCGCCGCTTCTGCTGATTTGGATGTAGCGTCAATGTGACATGGTGCGAATGTATCAACACATATAGCATCCCACACCAGCGACCTTCCTTTTTCCAAGGCATGAACGACATACCATCAGGTCTCTTACCATCATCACGCGTAATTCCATTCGGCTCTAGAATAGTCGGTGTAGTTGATGCCAATGTGTCTCAGGAGACGACCAACGCTACGAAGACAAGAAAGACCGTGGTAACTGAGTTGATTCACCCATTCACCAGATATACAATGATGGGGCTCTGTTTACACACCTAGACACAGACACATAGATATAGATAACGTCGTCTTGTCTAACAAGGTACCTACGGATGCAGATGGAAGCGCATATAGCCAGAAAGCTGACTCGCGTTCAGAAACAGCAAGGAGGCAGGCCCTCTTTGTTACATCTTTAGATGTTTGTTTTAAATATATACAAATTGTAATAAATAATTATATAAACAAGTTAAAGTAAGTTCCTACACCACCTAGCATGAACTGATTCTTTAACTCATGACATAGAAAGAAAAAAACTGAAAAATTTTAATAAATGAATAAACAAATAAAAAAATAATACACCACATGTCATCAAGTAAAATATTTGAACTTTGGTGAATAAATAAAAAAGAATTTTGTTAACGATTGAAACTTTCAACAAGATATATATAAGGAGAGTGTAATAATGAAATATCTCTTACAATCTTTGAATACTAATATATCAGGATTGAATTATAATGATATGGTGAAATTTAATCAATCATAGAGGATAGTAATGGGAAATTTTAAGTGTATTCATATCATCACATTGAGCTATAGCATTGCCAAGTGTATCCATACATTGTCGTGTATTATTTCTTGGTAAATATTGTTTCATATCTCACCTGAAAAGTTTTTATATTATTGATATTTCAATTTTATTAGAAAAACTACTTATATTGCAATAAGTCTGATTTCTAGGTCTATTCTGTCTTTTTAATGCTTTTTATTTTTTTATTAGCAATGGTATCTAACTAATATGTTAGTTTGGTAGTGCAGGTGTCTGTTTATCATTTGCATTAATAATTTGTTAGGAACATCTGAGGTTTTGTTTCGTGCTTAGTTAGTTGCCTAAGACTTCCATATAGCAAATTGAATATTCTAGTTAGATCTCAGAGCGAATGTTCGGTTTCAATTATTTATTAACCAACAGAACCTGAGATAAATCTTGGATTAGTAACAAGAGATACAAATGTCTAATGTAACATTGAACAACAATACAACAGGGTTTCTAAATACAATCAGTATAATGTTAAGACTTGTTAAAATTGTATCAGTGATATTAAAAAAATCCGCACTTATTGCATTTTTTTCCAATTACAATATTTATTATATAAACTTATTCCGTACTAAAATTTATATTTACTTATATTTGAGACTAGTGGTTTAAACAAGGTTATTAAAAATAATAGGTTTTCTTATATGTACGTATGTGTAAAATCTATGGTGGAAATTTGTTATTTGACTACAAAGTAGAAAGAAGTTTTTGCAATCTAAGATAATCTTGGACTTTAATTGTAACTTTATTTCCTATTACTAATGAATATAGAATTTTGTTAAACAAAAAAAAAAATTACAATTTGCAAAATTTTACATGATTTTATACAGTATAGTAATTAATCGGTATTATTTCGGTATATTCAATACGGTCTCTCACTCGAACTGCAGTACCAGTGTACTACAGTTCGAGTGAGAGACCTTATTGAACTCATTAAAAAGAAGGAAACTTTTTATGGGAGTTTTTATTCGACGGTACTGTATCAATTTATCGCAAAATTTATTTGATTAATGTATAAATACTTGGAAAAATACGGCATTAATAAATATCATTCACAGAAAATTTTAAATGTATTAATGTGAGTCTAATATGAAAGTAAATAAATGAATCAAAACCTACTCTTTAACGATTGAGAATGATAATGAGAACATATAGAGAAAGCGTGAATTAAAAGTGGGAATTTAATGAACTCCTACATATTTTCGTCACTGAGTTAGTGTTTCACTTCAAAAGGGGTTGCGAAGGGTTATGGGCTTAGATTTTTAGAGCAAATAGTAGTATAAATAGGTTCTTACAGTATAAAGGTAAGTAGCAGCCCATTAATGTCACTGCTGGGCACAGGCCTCCTCACTCATATGAGAGAGGGATATTAGAGCATAGACCTACCACGCTACTCCACTGCGGATTGGCAGGCATAGTACACAAATTCACTCTCTATTCCTTCACTCTTATAATCCAATGTGACGGTGATACGACACGATCGGAGAGAGATCAGGCGCAGGACCGACGGCTTAACGTGCTCTCCGAGGCACGGGGGTGGATCACACCGCCAAATTTTTCCCAACTTCGGGCAAATATTGAGAAATTCTTAATAGAAACCTCAATATCGATTTAGAATTGGCCCGACCCGGGACTCGAACCCAGGATCTCATGTCTGTAGTCGAACATGCTAACCACTAGACCAATACAGTATACTCGTACATAAATTTCAATAAACAAAATGTAATATCAGAGCCAATTTGAATGAAGTATTTTTTACTTATACTTTGTCTCTGAAAACAAGTTATTATATTAGTTAATCAATTCTGTTTAACAAGTAATTTTTGCGAAACTGTAAATTAAGTATAAAAAAGGCGCAAAAAAAACGGGAACCTTGATCTAGACTTCTTTCGTATTGTGAAGGTTTCTTTCCAGTATTGAAATACGACCAGTGATTTAAATAACATGAATTTTTTATTATATATTTTTATCTTTGTTCTAGGACACAGGTATGAATGCACATATTATCATGTCTCGGACAAATGTGTTTTAATTTTATTATATCATAAAGAAATACATTTAAAATTGATTTATACACTTTATTGCACGTTTATGGTATCAATATTAAACAAAATACACTTTAATAGTAAAGGAACTATAAGTCCAATAGGCGGTCTTATCGGTAAATGGCGAATTCATCTAGACAAATTTGCCAATGTTTTAGGAATAAACTTTTAATTTTGAGTATCATTAATGATTTGGAAATCATAGAGTAATGACAAAGAATTGCAATAATGACGGATTGGTTCATTGGTCTAGTGGTTAGCATGTTCACTACAGACATGAGGTCCTGGGCTTGAGTCTCAGGTCGAGCCAATACGAAATCGATATTTGAGTTTTTTATAAAGAGTAATTTTTCTCAATATTTGTCCAAAGTTGGAAAATAATTGGCGATTTGATTCACCCCCGTACCTCGGAGAGCACGTTAAGCCGTCGGTCCTGCATCTGATCTCTCCGATCCGGTCGTGTCGAATTGCCAACACGTCGGACTATGAGAAAAAAGGAATAGAGAGTACACTTGTGTACTGTGCTTACCAATTCGCAGTGGAGCAGCTTGGTGGGCCTATGCTCTAAAAATCCTCTCTCATATGAGTGAGGAGGCATGTGCTCTCAGCTGTGGGATGTTAATAAATTTCCAAAATATTTGTTAGTGTAACACTATGACTAAATTTACTGATAAAAATTAAACTATTACAAAAAAAGCAGTGGCGCGCAAAATTAAAAAGTATTTTAGATTACTTTTCTGTGTTATACTATATTTTTTCTATCTTCATTATACTGTATAGAGAAAAGCGAAAAATATAGTGAAAGTTTCTTAATTTGGCGGATACCATTTCATGAAATTAAAAAACAAATAAATTCTGTGGTCGATCTTCAAACAAAGTGTTCTATACTTATGATGTCCTTTATAGACATAGTTTCAAAATTCTAAGTAAATTTTTCGACAACTATATTACTTTTCCTTGACAATTATTATTAGTAAATAAAATAACTTCTATACGTTCACTATGATAGTGTAGAGTAGAGTAGTACACTTAGGTAGAAAATGCCAGTAAAAAGAATTACTTGTTATATGCAATTAAACAATGTCACGTAATTAAATATTCTCACAAGAACCGTGTAGAGAGACGAATCACACATCAAGAATACAGTTGTCGCTTCTACGGTACTAACGAAGCCAAGCTAAGAAACTATCTTTGACGTGCGAACTATTTTAATTAGGTAGGATTGTTTCAAAATTAAATACTGTTCTTTCAGAATTAGTGGTTTCATATTTTTTTATTGCCGATAGGTTGGTGCTTAACTGTTATCTATCTTGATGGTGGGTTATAATACAGGTATGGATGGAAACGCGCTAACCTAGTAAGGGGTAGTTTACCTCTTCTGGTTTTTGCATAAAATAAAGTAAGTGTAAATAGTAGCCTATTAAAGTACACCACACCGCTCCAATGCGGGTTGGCAGTCTTCATATACCCTAAAAGGACTTTTGGGATATGCAGGTTTCATCAGGATGTTTTCTTCAACGAAAAGAACGTAATGATAGATTAAAAAATTTAAAATCAAGCAACTAAATATCTTTTTTAAAAAGAAGCTTGAGATGCCTGTCCAGGATTTGAAGTCGCGACTTTTTTAAACGAGAGTTCCCGCGTCTCATCACTAGGCAATCATAGCTTACAAACTAAAACCCAATTTTTTATGCTTCTTTTATGGCAAGGTCACATACGGCCAATGTCGAAGCTTTCCACAAAGACTAGATTCTGCCATGAATTTACCATACCGGAAATCAAACCAGGACCATGAGCTTTACGTGAATATCCCTTTGCTATTCTGATATGTTTTTCCTAAAACGCGATTTAATATATGAAGCTGTATTAATAATAATAATCAATCATATTAGAACAAATGTAAAATAAGCAAAAAAACATATTAAGGTTAGTATATGTATAAAAACTCATGCATCCACACTTATCACCACTTATCAACACATTGGTAAGGAATTTTCACATCACTATCATTGAAACTTTATAAACAATCAATATCTTTATTCGTGAATAATAGAAATATTTCATCAAATTGAATTGAACAGCGCATGCTAAAACACGAACATCATCGACATATTTTTCTATTTTAGGCTCTAAAGGATATTCAGATAAAAAATCCTCAAGATGAAAAGGATCGTCGTAAAACTGCCATAATACAGAGAAGCCTGTGGTTTGCGGGTGTTGCTAGAAATGCTGTTGTCGTAGTCATTGCGTCAGTCATTGCTTATTTTGTACACGATGATAAGGATAATCCGTTAATACTTACTGGTAAGTAATTATACACATATTCTTTATAGAGCAATCTGTAAGTAATAAATTAAGGAATTTCCAACATATGTTTTTTTTTAATAATCAATCTCACAATGACGAGGTCATAAATCGTCCATGTAACCTTAAGTAAGGTTACGTAACGGCAAACAATGTGTACTCTTTCAAAGAATAATGTTCAAAATTCCATTACAATACAATACCGTTTCTACAAAACTCTGTCACACACTTGTTATAACTGCTAAACTCACTCAGTACACAATCTTCAAAAATATACGCGATTTATTTGAAATTTAGCAAAGTAATCCTTATCGCAATGTCTTTGTCAGTACAAGCAGTGAATAAGGATTTTACCATATTCGTATAATATCGGGATCTATTCGTGTAAAGCCGTGATGAATAGCTAGTTAAATATCTGTTCCTGTTTGTTCTATCTGTTCTGTCCTGCTGTCTAAGTTTTCCCATGATTTTGTGATAAATATACAACTTTAAAGTCCGACCCCCAATGGAGCAGCGTAGTGGGTTTATGCTCTAAAACCATTTATTATATGAGTGACGAAGCCTGCGTCCTCCAGTGGGACCTTTGTGGGCTTACTTTACTTTTTTTTGTAACTATAAAGTAGTATTAATTGCTTTGAAGTACAGATACTATTACGAGTATATATCTATCTATACGATATATATAAAAGCAACTCTTTTTTTATTTGTTATCGATAAACTTGAAAACTACTGGACCGATCGACATGAGACCATGACCATTCAACGCGGAATTAATTGTAGATGGTTTTAGGCTACTCATTTTTTGAATTCCATCAACCCTTTACCATTTTTTTTTTCAAATTTATGTGGATAGTCATTTGTTTCTGCTACGAAAATTTTGCCGGTATTTGTGCGCTCGAATCTGAAGAAGTGATGTTCATTTGTTTTCGTAGCCTTATGCCGACCGGTCTAGTTGTTTTTAAGTTTATCGATAACTTCTTATATATTATCTTCTATATCATTTTTTTTCTAATTTATGTGGGCAGTCATTTGTTTCTGGTACGAAAACTGTAGCGCACAAAGACCGGCATAATGTCTAACGTCAATTCAATGCTTATAAACGCGTTTCTGCGCATTCACCCACGCACTCCCACACATCCACCCACGCACTCCCATGTACCCACCTACGCACTCCCACGCATCCATCCACGCACTCCCACACATCCACCCATGCATCCACCCACGTACTTCCACGCATCCATCCACGCACTCTCACACATCCACCCACGCACTCCCATGCATCCATCCACACACTCCCACGCATCTATCCACGCACTCCCAAGCATCCACGCACGCACTCCCAAGCATCCATGCACGCACTCCTACGCATCCACCCAAGCACTCCCACGCATCCACAAGTTTGTGACATGAATTATTAGACCGTTGTCTATAGCAACGGTTTTGTTAATTCAATTTTAGGTTTAAATAAATATGGCATTCATTTATGCTACTATCATTTGTTTAAAAATTATTAATCTTTCGTTGGTTATGTAAAGTTGTCATTTATTTACGCTATCTTTTGTTTTAAAACAAAAAAGATTCTGTGTGTCATTTAATCGATTTTGTTTTGTTTAGTATTTGTAAAACTGAAAGCTGCCACATTCCAAATCTTTTTGACATAACGAAGTCTGTCGGGTCTGCTAGTCTAATATATAAAATCCTCGTGTCACGGTGTTAGAAGTTGAACTCCTTCAAAACGGCTTCACCGATTTTCGTGAATCTTAGCGTGCATATTGGCTAGGGTTGAGAATCGGACAACAACTATTTTTCATCCCCCTAAATGTTAAGGGTGATGTACTCCTAAATTTTTTTGAAGAATTTATTGTTTTTTTTTTATGATACAGCATACAAAAATATACACAACCTTAAATTTTCACTCCTCTACAATCAACCCCTATTTTTAAATAGCGATATAGTTAGTTATTATATCTAATATATAAAATTCTCGGTTTACGGTGTTATAAGTTGAACTCCTCCGTGAATCTTGGCGTGCCTATTGGCTAAGGTTGAGAATCGGAAAACATCTATTTTTCTACCCCCCTAAATGTTAAGGGTGATGGACCCCTAAATTTTTTGTGACAATTTTTTTTGGTTTTATTATTTTATATTGTGGAATTAAATAATACATACAACCCTAAATTTTCACCTTTCCATTACCAACCTCTATTTTTTAATAGCGATAATAGTTATGATATGTCACAATACAACGTTTCCTGGGTCAGCTAGTATTATTATAGTAAAAAAGTCTCTTTGGCTAATAGAAATTCTATTCCCGAATTGTTCTACGAAGAAGTCGAACTTAATTTATTCTCAATGATATTACAGTAAATCGATAAAAATGGTAACCAACAGTTGTTTGAAGTTTGAAAGCAGTTTATGAGCTCGACAAGAAAGCAAATTATATTAACAGGATAATAGACATGACATTAATGAAACGGAAATATCAATTTGTGCAGTAGTTCATTTAATACTGGCGTAGTCTACAAAGTTCGAGTAACTTGGATAGTTGCTTCGAGCAACTTGGCAAAAACAAATTGATATATCTAAACAGCGTAATTTTAGCATCATTTCAAAATCCTGACAAACAATTTATAATTATTTTATGTACCTGCTTTACCCAAAGGTTAGGATATTGCTTTTACAAAAAGACCGACTTTGTGTAATAAGATTCGTAACTATTATAAGTTTTCCTGTATTTTTTTTTAAGTTTTTGGTGTGCAACAAATTCGTCATCTATCCAAAATAAAGATACAATATTGTCCTTATTTAGGCGAAATATATCCGTTTAATTAGGATTGAGGCGTAAAACTGTTTTGATAATCGTGCTAGAATACAATATATTTTTGCACGTATTACGTAATGTTAACTCAACAGCCTGATTTTACTCTTTGCGGTTGGGAAAAACCAAGCCTATATTTGTCAATGTTATTGTTATGGGATTTTTTCTTTACTATTTGACTGTTGGTCATCTATTTTTACTATATTACATTACACAGGGGAAGTCCTTGGCTTAGAGCATTATTTCTTATAAATGAATTATGTAATACATTATTAAACTTTGTTCTTTGAAATCGGTGGCCGTGAAGTATAAAGAGTCGACTCGCATTTTAGATATAAGTATATTCCATAACCCCATTTTACAACTGATACCATAGAACTTTTTTCAATCATAGAGCTATTAAAACTTAATTCTTAAACAAAACTCGTCGTTAGTACAAAAGGTAGTATCAAATTTCACAATTGAACATGTTACAAAATTAGGACTTTATACTTAACTTTTTTTACAAGTAAGGACGATCTATACGTACAACGTCAAATCAAATCAAAATATCTTTATTCAAGTAGGCATATTACAGCACTTTTGAATCGTCAAATTTTTTTATAAATATATATACTTACAATATTAGATAAAACTGATGCGCTGTGATGATGTAAGTACTCGCTTCTCTTGCAAAGGTCCGATCAGGGATCGATAAACTATAATAAAAAGGTCTGGACTAGTGGGACTCTTGGGCTGTAGCTAGTTATAACCCTAATCAGAAATTTGCAGCCAAGCTAATAATTTGAGCGCCAATTTCGTTGTTACGTAGCTAACATGATATGAACCTGATACGAAGAGATCAATTAGGCTACCTCGTATCAGGTTAACGCATTACCATCATAGACGTTATCGTCACTTAACTTCAGGTGACATCACATTCCATTTCTAATCGGTACAAAAACAAAACACAGGTATGTAGACGCCTGATAATTTTCTAAAGCAATAAGTGGAACTGTTGTTTGCAATGTAACGCGCATTTTAATGCGCAATCTCTAGTTCACATATTATTTCGTTTTATTTAATTTCAAAGCTAAATGTAAGCTGTCTGCATATAAATAATTTAAATATACGTTTTACTACGAATGAACAAAAAACCCACCAGGATTGGATTAAATTCATCAACCTGTATATCTTTTTCTACATAAATTGATTTGATTTGTCCTGAGGGATAAATTTTACGTAAATTTTAAGATTTTTAGCATTTCAATCCTTTGCTATAATGTATATTTTACAAAACAGTTACATTTATTATAAAGTACTTTCAGTTCTTATAGTTTAGTTTACATTTTTGTCGCGTTGCGAGAGATATACGTGACGTGCAGCAACCATACGGCGTATTATTTACGGTGTTGCACTGCACCAAGTTGTCTCTTTAGTATGATATGCTGTTTGTATTTCGCAAATCGTATACGTCATGTAGAATATTTTAAGATAATAGAAATATAAGTGTAAATATAATTTAAGATAATCGAAGTATATAATATTTTTCATAATTTTTTCATCTATATAATGCCATTCCAATTATTTTTTAATTAATAAAAAAAAATTCTGACTTTGATTGAACAACTTTATTTGGACTACTTGATAAAAAAATGACATTATGCTTTTACTTAAAACAATTTTCATCAACATTCACGTGAAACGATTTCAATAGTAAATTAAATTATTCTGGATTAGTTTCTTACAATGTTTAGCCAGCTAGAAAAATAGACAAGATAATTTTAAGTCCCTCCATAAATTGTAGTCATGATACATTTTTAATAATTAAACCAAAAAGATACATTATCAAACAAAACTTTATGAGCAATTACACTTATATTAAAATCCTCATATAACTGCCGCATCGGTCGAGAACTGCCTCATTGGTCTAGTGGTTAGCATGTTGGACTACAGACATGAGATGATCCTGGTCCCCGGTCGGGCTAATTCAAAAATCAATACTGAGTTTTCTATTAAGATTTTCTCAATATTTTCCCGAAGATGGGAAGTTGGCGGTTTGCTCCGTCCTCGTGCCTCGGAGAGCACGTCAAGGCGTCGGTCCTGCGCCTGATATCAGTCCTTTCGTGTCGGATTCCCGTCACATCAGGCTATGAGAGTTAAGGTATAGATAGTGCACTTGTGTACTATACCTGACAATCCGCATTGGAGCAGCATGGTGGGTCTATGCTTTAAAAACCCTCTCTCATATAAGTGAGGAGGCCTGTGCCCAGCAGTGGGACCTTAATGGGTAGCTACATACTACTTTTTGGGTGTAAGGGGGAAACGCGTCCCAGTCCGTTTCTCCAAACGTCAACCTCACCTGCACGCGGTGCACCCTGCTCCTACCGACGAGGCTCTGGCGACCGACAAATGGCGGTATAACCATTCTATATAGCTGACCTAAATACCACAGACCGATAACGGGCAGCAGCGTTATCGGTGCGAGAAGGTCAGCACTGCGATCACCAACCCGCCTGCCAAGCGTGGTGATTATCGGCAGAAACCACAAATGACTAAAACAAGGCAGCAACGGCCCCCAGTCCCCGGCAGCCCCGCTATTCCTAGCTCTGGCAGCGGTTATGGTAACGGCGGGGCAGGGGGTGCTAAGAATCTCCGGAAGAGATTCCGCTGCCAACCCCGACGACTTGACCTGGCAACATACAACGCACGCACTTTGAGGACCGACGAAAAGATCTTCGAACTGGAAGAAGCAGTAAACAAGTTACACTGGGATATTATAGGATTGTCCGAAGTCCGTAGAGAGGGGGAGGACACGATAATCCTCGAATCCGGTAACTTGTTTTACTACCGGGAAGGTGAAGTTCAATCTCAAGGTGGTGTCGGATTCCTTGTCCACAAATCCCTCGTCAACAGCATTGTAGAAATTAACAGCGTGTCCAACAGGGTAGCGTACCTGATACTCAGAATCACCAAACGGTATTCGCTGAAGGTCATCCAGGTTTACGCACCCACATCATCACATCCGGATGAGGATGTAGAGGTTATGTATGAGGACATATCCAGGGCCATGCATACCTCTCGGACATTCTACAATGTTGTGATGGGAGATTTTAACGCAAAACTCGGCGAACGAAGTGGGGCAGAGTTGAGAGTGGGGCAATATGGCTATGGGCAACGGAACCAGAGGGGACAGATGCTCGCTGATTTCATGGAAAAGGAGGGACTCTACATGATGAACTCCTTTTTCAAGAAACAGCCGCTCCGAAAATGGACCTGGCTGAGTCCCGATGGTTCCACGAGAAATGAGATAGACTTCATCATGTCTACGAAACGGAACATATTCAATGATGTCTCTGTGATCAGTAAAGTGAAAACTGGGAGCGATCACCGCATGGTAAGAGGCACATTGAATATCAACGTCCATCGAGAACGGTTCAGACTGGTGAAGTCTACGCTCCGACCTACTCGTGCCCAAATCCAAGACCCCGAGAGCTTTCAACTAGAGCTGCAAAACCGCTTCGACGGCCTTGAAGAATGCGAATCTGTGGATGAGGTTAACAATAGGCTAGTAGAAACTGTTCATATGGTTGGGACTAAGTACTTCAGAGCCCGTAAAAAGAAAACCAAGAGATTCTCTGACTACACTCTCAATCTCATGGAGCAAAGACAGACAATGAGCTTACAGTCAGCAGCGGACGCGTCCGATTACCGGCGTATCAACAGACAGATCTCCAAATCACAAAAACGTGATCTGCGAACCTTCAATACGGAGCGCATCAAAGACGCTATTGAACGCAATAAAGGCTCCAAAGTGTTCGCAAGAGACCTGTCTATTGGTCAGCGCCAGCTTACGCGGCTGAGGACCAGTGATGGCAAGCTCATTGCGTCGAAACCAGAGATTTTGAGCGAGGTCGAGAATTTCTATGGACAGCTATACTCATCGACTGTCAAGCCTATTGACTGTTTGGCTGCAGATCCCAGAGCCAAACTAACCCGACACTACACTGAAGACATCCCGGACGTCAGTCTGTACGAGATTAGTATGGCTCTCAAACAGATGAAGAACAGCAAGGCACCAGGTGATGACGGAATCACAGCAGAACTCCTGAAGGCGGGTGGAAAACCGGTACTCAAAGTCCTTCAGCGAATGTTCAATTCCGTCATCCTCGATGGCACAGTGCCGGAGGCATGGCATAGGAGCGTGGTGGTTCTGTTTTTCAAGAAAGGCGACAAGGCCTTATTGAAGAACTACAGACCTATCGCGCTGTTAAGTCATGTCTACAAACTGTTCTCGAGAGTCATTACGAATCGTCTCGTTCGCAGATTTGACGACTTCCAGCCTCCCGAACAAGCCGGTTTCCGAAAAGGCTTTAGTACCATAGACCACATCTTTACGCTGCGGCAGATTATACAGAAGACCGAAGAGTATAATCGGCCACTTTGCTTAGCGTTCGTGGACTATGAGAAAGCCTTCGATTCGGTGGAAACATGGGCCGTGTTGAGATCTTTACAGAGATGCCGAATTGACTACCGGTACATACACGTGTTGAAGTGCTTGTACGAAAACGCCACCATGTCAGTCCGTATACAGGACCAAAGCACAGCGTCTATCCAACTGCAACGTGGAGTGCGACAGGGAGATGTTATCTCCCCGAAGCTTTTCACTGCGGCGCTGGAAGACCTTTTTAAGCTTTTGGAGTGGAACGGACTGGGCATCAACATCAACGGCGAGTACATCACTCATCTACGGTTTGCCGATGACGTAGTCATTATGGCAGAGACTCTCGAAGATCTCAATACAATGCTGGATGACCTCAGCAGAGTTTCTCAACAGGTGGGCCTGAAAATGAACATGGATAAGACGAAAATTATGTCTAATATCCATGTACCGCCTCACCCAGTCATCGTTGAGAACTCAGCTCTCGAAATTGTTGACGAGTACACATACCTGGGACATATAGTCCAGCTAGGTAGATCCAATTTCGAGAAGGAGGTCAACCGCCGAATCCAACTCGGTTGGGCTGCGTTCGGGAAGTTACGCCAGATATTTTCGTCTGATAACCCTCAGTGCCTGAAGACCAAAGTCTTCGAACAGTGCGTGTTGCCAGTGATGACCTACGGTTCTGAGACATGGTCGCTGACTATGGGCCTCATGCGGAAGCTCAGAGTCACTCAGCGTGCGATGGAGAGGGCTATGCTCGGAGTTTCTCTACGTGATCGAATCAGAAATGAAGAGATCCGTAGTAGAACCAGAGTCACCGACATAGTCCTGCGAATCGCGAACCTGAAGTGGCAATGGGCGGGGCACATAGTCCGAAGGACCGATGGACGTTGGGGGCCAAAGGTGCTGGAGTGGCGACCCCGCACCGGACGGCGCAGTGTAGGGAGACCCCCCACAAGGTGGACCGACGACATAAAGAGGGTCGCCGGTAGCCGCTGGAGCCAGGCGGCGCAAGATCGGGCCTTGTGGACGTCATTACGTGAGACCTATGTCCAGCAGTGGACGTCCATCGGTTGAAGCGACGACGACGACGACGACGACGACATACTACTTTTTACTTTAAATACTTAAACGAATAATTAGGGCTTAATAAAGAGGAAATAATAGAGGAATAATTAGGAAATTCCAAGTTGCCTAATTCGACGGTACTATGTATTACTGAAAAATTACCCAAATGTATAAAGCACATGTTATGGGGAAAGCTAAATTTTAAATTAATCATGTTGTCAATAAGAAGAGTAAAACTCAAATAAAAATTGTTTGATTCACTATTGAAATGTGCTTCGGGTGATTTACTTCCAAGTGAGTTCTACCTAAAGTTAATTTTGTATCATAAATATTATTTACTTCATTGAAACTCGGCATTGAAGGGTTAAATTGTTTTATAATCTATACCTCTCAGACATTCATCATTGATACACTTCTAATTAGTATTGGAATTCCTGAAGGAAGCATTCTAGATTCAAGTCTATTAATCTATTATATAAATTAGCTTTCTAGAATAACCTTCGCAGACGTCATAAATTTAATAAGGTAAATAATTTTTTTATCATAAATACTATAATGTCACAATCCCTGTGTATATTTTAATCAAGCTTTCAATATTAAAAATACTTATTTATTTATTCATGATCAAGTTCTAATAACTTTTTAAATATTTTACTAGATGACTTTTGATGTTAATTCTTCTTTTTGTGTCTCTTCTCTAATAACAGAAGGTTGGATATCAGCTTAATGTTTATACAGTCTTTAAAAATTTACGAAAAATTACACAATTCCGTGATTTCAAAGCCGACATAAAAGATTTTAAGGATTCTATCTTATTGTAAGACAACTTAAAGAAATTTGTACTAGATGATGGCGGAACTGACTTTTATTTATTTATTAGGTTGTTTTAGTATCTAATTTTGTAACATTTCAGGTAACATAACACCTGGATTGCCAAAACCAGAACCACCGCCATTCCAAACAATAATTGGCAACACAACATATTATGCTGGGGATATGTTTGCACATTTGGGATCGGGATTGCTTGTTGTACCCCTTGTTGGAGTAATTTCTAATGTTGCCATCGCCAAAGCATTCTGTAAGTATTACACCATGGTTAACTGACATTATTCCCATAATAAACTTCTAGATAACGTTCTAAAGGTGTTGCATAATAAATTTGAAAACTTAATTAAAATCTAATTAAAAAATTCTTATTTTGATAATTCTCTAAAAGAGTCTTGGTTATTATATTTATGTTGTAGTAAAAATCTATCAGAGTTATGACCATTTCGTTGAATGAAATATTAAATATTTAAATAGCTGCTAGGCGAGCTCAGCAGTGTCACCGCGAAGTTCCCGATTCCGAATATGAGTAAAACCCGATCGAGTTAACAGTATTTTATTAAATTCACTTGAACACAAGCAAAAAAAGCATCAAAATTGGCTCAGACGGTTGGGAGGAGCTCATTCACATACCAACGTACATAGCGGTGTAACTGGCGTTAACAATCGAATGGAATTGTCAGTATACTCATAAATTCACCTGGGGTTAGACTTCTCGAGGAGGTTCAGATGACTTGAGGGGGTCCGACGCCTCGAGGGTGGGGGTTATTAGACGATTCGAGTGGGTGTCCGACTTCTCGAGGGAAGCCTTTATTCAGATGAGACTGCGGTCTAATATGATGCTGTGTGATACATAGTTAATGAAATCTACCTGAATAAACAAGAAATTCATTAAAATCATCCAACAGAAGATTTATAAACAAAAAGATATAGATATATTGCAACATTTTATAGGTTGACTTTATAATATGAGAAGTAGTAATCGCTAAGTAGACCGCACATTTCTAATCACATTTAGCGTCCATTAATTTTACTTTGCGTAAATAATTTTATGAAGGTCTTATTTTCATTTGAATGCTGAACACTTTTAACATGAAAGTCGTCTAACTTGAAAGACTAAAGTAACGTAGAGTAAAGCTAAAAACGGTTGGAATGACTTGAGTGGTCTTTGGTTATGCTTACTAATTAACAACCGTAATGAGACGTACAACAGCGAAGATTCAATTTAGCTTTACGAATATAGACTTTATATTATTCATCTTTAAGGTATCGTATAACGATATGTTTATTTTTTTAAAGTGCTGACTGAATTAATGGAGCACAGATTACGGTTTTGATTAGTGAGAAAAATTCATACTGAATTTGTATTTTTAAAAAAGAAATATGCGGCTTTCAGTTGAATAATAGAGATTAATAATAATTTAGTGTATTTATATACAGTATGTTATTATATGCTCGGACATATATAAATATATCCGAATAGAACGGTAATAATGTAGATCCTAAATGTGATCATGAACTTTTATAATACTGATGGATGAGCTTTTGTCGGTGATCTTATTTGATGGTAAGAGATGATCTAATATATTACGGAGTTTTACCTTACGGTGTTTCTCTTGGCCGAAAATTGTGATAATGTATTGTAAATCAAATTAGACATAAGATTTTTATTTACACCCATGGTGTTCATGATTCTAAGTATCGAACGATGTTGAAAAATAATGAGAACTGTATTAATAAAGACCTCGTATCGATATGAAATGTTGTCCAAAATTAGGTCACTTCTAATTACATGCTGTATTTGGTTGCAAGCAATGCTCAGTATATATTATTCATCGGAAATAATATGTTGATGCTACTTTAGTTTTTACGATAAAGCTTTCCTTCTTTATTTTCATAAAATAATCGCAATATGGAATAATTATGTTTTATAATTATAAAAAAGGTTGTAATATAAAATAATTACATAGACGATTTGTAGGTGTCGCTATATCCTAAAAATATAAGGTTTTTGAAGGTTTCTATAAATAGAAAAGATTTAAAAAATCGAAATGAAATTATCAACATATCGCATTTTTATAGACAATAGATGGCTGGAATCAAATTTTGTGGGTGCGACTTATAGTCTAAAGATAGTATTAATATTTTTTTTCCATAAATCAATATATAATCTATATTTTTTATTGGCATAACTCAGGAAAGAATATAAATATGTTACAGATTTTCGTGGATTTGATTATACTACTTGCAATTAGATATAAGCAAGGAAGTGTTATATATACCTAATTGGTAATAAATGAATATACTAATCTAAAACAGTCGGCAAATATCGACCCGAGGGCCACATGCGGCCCGTGAGCCGTGGGATAAATAGGACGCAAAAAAGCAAAAAACAATGAAGTGTTGCTTGCAGAAATATTCTCATAAGATTTAGGGCTCATACCATTGTCATCATAACATTTGTGGCCCTGTTCAAAAAAAGGTGCTTTATAACAATTTAAAATACATTTGTGAAATATATCTTCATTAATTATTTGCCAAAAATATAAATCGTATCGTTTCCGTGTAGTGATAGCAAAACTTTTCCCATACAAAGAGTCGTAATGCGAACGTGTGTTACTTTTTAGGGCAACTGTCATTATACGTGTACGTTGCCAGAGACATAAATTAAGCACGGAATAATTTGGGTAAAATGCATTACATGTATTCCAAGTAAAGCGAGTTAATGGAAATGTATGTCATTTGTCAGCGTAAATACAGAATTAAAAAAATATTACAGCTTTTAGCGTATAAATTTTTCTTGTTTAGCATTTGTATTACTGCTGTAGGGATTCAGAAAGAAAATTCTGTTATTTATTTACATTTTCACCTGATTCTGGACTCGCTTATTTATTTGGTTTTTTCGAGTTATTTTTGTCGATCGTCAAATATGTACTGTTAATTTAAAATTCATGTATTAAGAAGTGAACTAATTATATGATTCAAAAGTCATATAGCCAACTATTTTAATATTTTCCTTATTCATGTATTTAGCTATTTACTTATTTCTTTAGATTTTCACGATATTAGTTCATAATAAAATGATGCATTTACCGAATTCCAATAGCGTATACATATATATTTTGCCAAAACATTTTTATATATAACGGCGCACAGATTGTTAATCGGTTTACAATCGAATCGGACTTGACATTTTCTGAGGTTGACAGCTGACATAACACCGAGCGCTGGGTTGGCGGCCATTTTTCGTTCGGATTTCATAGGGTGCGCACGCGCCTACGTGTTCTGGTGAAATGTTTTAAATCTAGTTATAATTTTTTAATGATTTAAAATTATAAGTGTTGGTTTATTATAGTCAAATTAATATAGAAGGAATTAATTGTATCGTGGAATATTTTATTGAAATACCCGACGCTGATTCCCTCGCCCGACTACCCACGTTAAGGCAGACAAAACCCAAGATTGTAACGCCACAACCAGAGGAGGATGCGCCTTTATATAAAATATTTACTTTAAATTGTTTGGAATTTTAAAATAGATAAATAATAAACCATGTCACGATAAAAATCTATTATAGGTGCTTGATTTTACACTGAGAAAATAGTCATTTATAATACCTACTACTAGCTAATTCGCGCAACTTCGTCCAAGTTAACTTAAACGTGGAACGGCGTCATCTATTAGATGCTTAATTTATTTGACATCAGTACTCTTACTTGAGGATCTCTGGGATTAAAAAAAATGTCAATAATTTAAAATGAAACCTGTTCGTGTTCTAAGTCTAAGAAAAATTGTAACGGAATTTATATATACAATATATGAAAATATATCATATACTTATGCGAAATATAACATTTTGTCTTACAGAACAATTTCATTATTGTTCTCAGTCCAAATCATGTGCCTTTTAAGGACTTGTATTGAAAAACTTTTGATGTTCGTAAATGTAAAGCGGAAAAGTTCTTATATAAAGTGAAACAATTTTCATACGCTTGAAATAAAATTTTCAATTGGTATTCGCCTTGTGTGTTGTAACTTTAAACTTATAAATAAAATATTGTATATTCGCGAATTATTAATTGGATATCTCGTGGACGGCAATTGTATTTTATTAAATAGCTCATTAAGAGTGGATATCCCATGAAATGTCGCTGTTATGTATTATACTAAATTTTTACTACTGCAGTGTATGAAGCTCTTTCCAATGAAGGGCATTTCAAGGGCATTCCCTTAAAAGTTTAACTAGCTTACCGTGGCATTTTATTCATGTTAAAAATCCAAACATAAAAATATGTGGATTAAGACTGTTGGTTTCAACTTGTTTGGCTCTTACTGCACTTTTGAATCGTCAAATATCTTGTTATTAGCGTACTATTTCCAATGTAGGACTGATGAAGTTAAAGATCGACTCAAAATCGAAAGTTTCGAGGTTCGTTTCGCGCCCTGTTCTCAAAAGAACTCATAAAAATCGGAAGGGTGTCTCTGTCTCGTTGTCTGTTGTCGTTGAATTCAATTCATTCACTCCCACGATTTTTTTATCCTTTATAAAACTTATAATATCATACCTTAATAAAACTTATAATGTTTCAGCTAAAGGCAAAACCTTGGACGCGACTCAAGAAATAGTAGCGCTGGGCGCTTGCAACATTATTGGCGCTTTTTTCCATTCGTTTCCAGTGAACGGCTCTTTCACAAGAAGCGCTGTAAGCGACGCGTCGGGTGTCAAAACGCCGGCAGCGGGATTTTATACGGGTATTTATAATAGTCCAAGAGCTGATAACAAATAAATTAGAAATTCGCATTTCTTCGTCTTAGTCTGGAATGGTGCGAGGCTCCGGCCTAACTAGCCAAGTTAACAGCAAATACGTACCGCTAAGTAAGTTATTTGTGTTCTGGCACGGTGCTATGTAAAAGCCATGAGAGCTAAGTTGCCTCTTACCAGATTAGGGTGCTTTCATCTTAGACTGTATCATAGCTTACCACCAAATATGATCAAAGCTAAGCACTAAACTGTCAATAACAATAAAAACTTATTTCGATGTTCGCTACGCATAAACGGTCAACTTGCATTTTAGACATTTTTACGTAGTCATTTCGGTGATTGTATCACCCCACTGACCAATCTAATTTATCGTTTTTTTAATATTAAAACATGATGCTTAAAGGAGACCGTATATTTGTAAATAATTTATCTTTGAAACACTGTCTTTCAAATGGGCGTAATTTTCAGTATAGAATTACGTACGTAATGACCGTTTACACTGCAACAGTGGTAAGGTAAGGTAAGTAGCAGCTCATTGGCGTCCGACGGCTAGGCATAAGCTTCCTCACAGATATTAGAGAGGGCTTTTAGAGCATAGACCCAACACGCTGCTCCACTGCGGATTGGCAGGCATAGTACACAGTCTAAAAGAATTTCTGCGGCTGCTCGAGAAGCGCAAGCCGCAAGAGGCACTGCAGTCGCAGACTTATCACGTTCGCAAGCGATTCCGAACGCACAGGAGGCAGATGTTCAGCCTGATCCTGACGTCGTAGAGTGGGCCCGCGTCGTTAAAAAGGGGAAAAAGAAGTCGACCACTGCTTCCAGCGACGCTACCCAAGNTAGCCAAGTTACCAGCAAATACGTACCGCTAAGTAAGTTATTTGTGTTCTGGCAGGGTGCTATGTAAAAACCATGAGAGCTAAATTACCTCTTACCAGATTAGGGTGCTTTCATCTTAGACTGTATCATAGCTTACCACTTAATATGATCAAAGCTAAGCACTAAACTGTCAATAACAATTAAAGCTTATTTCGATGTTCGCTACGCATAAACGGTCAACTTGCATTTTAGACATTTTTAAGTAGTCATTTCAGTGATTTTATCACCCCACCGACCAATCTAATTTATCGTTTTTTTATATTAAATCATGATGCTTAAAAACATATCGTAGTTAAAGGAGACAGTATATTTGTAAATAATTTATCTTTGAAACACCGTCTTTCAAATGGGCGTAATTTTCAGTATAGAATTACGTACGTAATGACCGTTTACACTGCAACAGTAGTAAGGTAAGGTAAGTAGCAGCTCATTAGCGTCCGACGGCTGGGCATAAGCTTCCTCACAGATATTAGAGGGCTTTCAGAGCATAGACCCAACACGCTGCTCCACTGCGGATTGGCAGGCATAGTACACAAGTGCACTCTCTATTCCTTCACTCTTATGTCCAATGTGACAGGAATACGACATGATTGGAGAGAGATTAGGCGCAGGACCGACGGCTTAACGTGATCTTCGTGGTAAGGGTGTGGAGCACTGTAATTGTAAAATCATGTCTGTAATTGAACCTAACCACTAGATTAATGAGGCAAAAGTGGTGGAGAAAGGTAAAATGGCAGTCTATTTACATGCCGTTGCAAGGCACAGGCTTCCTTACTTATAGAGGGGGGGGGGATTTTAGAGCAAGAAATTTGCTGTCTCAATCCTGGATAAAGAGGGGTGCAAGATAGAAACTCGCCTGGTATCCCACCAAACACAAGCAAATTAGAGAGTTTGATTTACTATATTTGCCCTACCAGCAATTAAACCCTGGACCTCTGCTAGAGAACCCAGTACTTGCACCATTTATTCAACGAGGCCGTCAAACTACGTTTACTAGCAAACTACTATAATTCTTTTGTGTTTAAATTATATGATAGGGTAATATTATTTTAAAATTCATAAAATTCAATCTCCTCTTCGTTTTTCAATTAAAAATAAGTCAGATTAGTTTTAAAAATATTGTTCACGCCCGCATAATCTGGAGCTATCATTTTTCACTTGGCCGGGGAAATAGCTGGAATAAGCAATGTAGCTGTGAGTGTAACATAAATCATAAAAGTTTTCAACATAGTTTACTGTCGCAGTGACTTTTACATTTTTGATATACTCCTTTAAAATTCTTAGAAAAAAACTTACTGATATATATAATCCCTTATAAATCTTGTAACATATTTCCAAAAAAAATAAATCCAAGTAAACTATAATTTGAACTTTTTGTTTTATTGTGTTTGAGTTTACTGAGTAATTTAAAATTAGATAAGTAAATTTAAACAAAGTTATAGCATAGGATAGACTGATGCTGCTTTATTGCTGACAGTTTTAGCTCTTGACTTAATCTTGCCTGATGGCAAGTGATGATATAGTTTAAGATGAAAGCGCGCTAATCTGGTAAGAGCCGATATTCCTTATGTGATTTCTACACAGCATCGCACCGGAACACAAATCTCTTTGTCGGGCGGTCCATCCAGGGCTGAAGCCTCCCACCAGACTCAACATATTATAAAAGACCGGGACTTCTGCTAGCATAGCAAGCACTTATACCACTACGGCAGCGACGCGACGCCGACAATATTTCTTTACAAAGCATTTGACGGTCTCGCTGGCACAGTGGTGCGAGTACTTGCTAGCAGATGTCCTGGGTCCGATCTCCGGTTAGGGAAATTTTATTTTATAATATGTCTGAGTCTAGTGGGAGGCTTCGGCTGTTGTTAGTTACCAGCTTGCAAGCAAAGACGTACCGCCAAAGCAAAGAGATTTGTGTTCCGGTACAATGCTGTGTAAAAAATACGTGAAGCCTCTTAACAGATCTTAGACTGTATTGTCACTTATCTCATGAGATCTCAAAAAAATATTGCATGTATCGAATGAATTATTTTGTATTGCTTTTTCTTAAAACAGGTATTATAGTATTGTTAACACTAAGTTTGCTGACACCATACTTCTACTTCATACCGCGAGCGGCACTTGCAGCGGTGATAGTGTGCGCTGTACTTCATATGGTAGACGTCGCCATAGTAAAAAGACTATGGAACACTAACCGTAAGTAAAATTGATTAATTTAATACCATTATTGTTAAAATTTCTTTAGGGAAGATTATTTTATAAATTTAATGTAATTATTGTACTAGCTGAACCCGCGACTTCGTCTGCGTGGAATGTTATTAGGTGGCATTTGCATTAAGTTAAGCAAATTGTTTCCTATCTTTGGTAGATAAATAAATTTAATGATTGGTATTTGAATCATGATATCATAGCAAGATTATACGCTGTGTGGTACCTCGCATTATGACGGTTCCGTAAAAATAATTGCACATAAAGGGAGACGAGGGTGCCACGTTTCATTTTGCATCAGTGTGCTGTCTGCGTGACGCCTGTCATTGTGAATAAACCCCCGGAGGCCTTATGCGGTCCTCCAGATTGTCAATAGAAACACACGTTACGTAACTCTGGTTAAAAAAGCGACGTTCAATAAGTTTAGCACATTTCTCAACTGTCCTAAAAAAAACTAAATTCAGCGCAATAAGAAATAATTTTCGTAACACACGCATTTGAATGAAAAAACTGCCTCATTGGTCTAGTGGTGGCCACAGTCATGTGGTCCTGGGTCGGGCCAATTCAGAAATTGGTATTGAGTTTTCTATTAAGATTTTCTCATTATTGCCGAAGATGGCGTTGTGCTCCACTCCCGTGCCTCGGAGAGCACGTTAAGCCGTCGGTCATGCGCCTGATCTCTCTCCGGTCGTGTCGGATTCCCGTCATATCGGCCTGTGAAAGTGAAGGAATAAAGAGTGCACTTGTGTACTATGCCTGCCAACCTGCAGTGGAGCAGCGTGGTGGGTCCACACTCCAACAACCCTCTCTCCTATGAGTGAGGATGTCTGTGCATGGCAGTGGGACGTTAATAGACTGTTATTTACCTTTTTACGCAATTCAATATTTAATGTATCGATCACGTTTAATAATTTCTTCATTACAACATTTTCCTGAAACATTTTACGTCTTTAAAATCGCATCCATAGGGTGGCAGTTTAAAAAACGAATGATGACAAAATCGGGGAATACAGCATCATGTTGTAGCTTAACATCTATCACCTATTTCCAAAATTCAACTACACCACGAGATACTTAAAGAAACAAATAATTTATAGCACTAGGTAAAGAGTGAAACATGCGCGGCGCTTTTTTTAAACTTAAATATACTCATATGTTTCAAATTTTATTTATTATTGACAGCCTGGGGTGGTTCAACATTTGTAAGATTTTTTACCCAATATAGTTTTATAGTTTTCATTCGTGACTTGATATATGAATTTAAAATTAAATATTATCAGGGTAGTGAGTAGTTTTAAACATAACGATTGTTGATTTATTCCTAATAAAAAATATATTTTTTTCCGTATGATTAGAAAAAGATTTATGAAATAAATCAGATTTTCGAGCGACATGAGCCGTTAAAAATGGGTTATAAACTCAATCAGAGGGACAACGTTTAATATATTAAGTTTGTTATTAAGTCTTAGGTGATATCACAGTTTTGAAGATGACTTGTAGGATATAGCAGTAATGTCGTCCCTACAGAAGCGCCATGTATTTATCATAAAAATTAGTCAAGGTTATAAATGAGGTTATATATGATATTGAATTATTCATTAAATACTATAATATGAACTATGTTGTACAGTTACCGACCAGAGGCACATTATGTCGATCCAGATTAGCGCATTACCAGTTTTTACTGTATTACCACTTACCATGAATTGATATCACAGCCAAGTGTTAACCTCTCAGCAATTACAAAAAAACTGCTGAAATGTGGTGTTTTCGGGCGGAATTAGTAGGAATACGTTAGCGTATATTATGGACCTGCAGGAAGGGACGGTTACTTTGGTTGTATGACTCTATTAGAGTTTGTCGAGGTTGACTTCCGTAGCAAGCGAATCCTTTAATGTTGCCATACATAACATCAGTACATGTACTACTTTAGCTACGGCTTATTTTGCAATTTCGCACACTGAAAAATAAATGAAAACCTCTTTTAGGTAACCTCTGCTGCTAACTGATACTAGGGTTTTAATTTTTAGTGAAACCTTTTGTGTTCCTTACACCAGTGTATGAGAGACTTCTTAAGGACTCCATGAAATATCATTACATTACCTCATACTTTCCCAAATGTACACGTATATCTTGTTCAAATTTACAGTCGTTAATATTTCTCATTCAAGATCAAATATAATTTTTAGATTTAGATCAAAATAAAATAAAGTGAATACCCTTGATGTTATTATATTAAGTAGAAATTGACGTATTTTGTTATTACTCGTTTAAACGTAGGAGGAAGTATAAAATGTGATTGTCATAAGCATTCTCAGTAAATTTTTAATACGTTATATTTTGGTAAAGGTGAAGTAATACAAAAAAAATGCTATAAAAAAAACTAACTACTAAATTGCCAGCGTGTTCTTCTTATTCGTATGTACTTTTTAATTACAATACAAAAGATCATTGCATTTGTTTACAATAATTATATAGTAAGCTTATAAATTTAAGGTCAAAATTCAAATAGTGTACAAAATAATTCATTTTTCAATTCATATTACTTTACCAGTTGGTGTCGAATCCACTTTTTGTTTATTGTGGACAAGTTACCGCTTGACTAGAATCTCATCTAAGTGGTGATACAGTCTAAGAATCAAGCACGCTAACTTGGTAAGACATAATTTACTTCTTATGGTTTCTACATAGCATCATCCCGGAACACAAATGTTTTAATGACGTTACGTCTTTGCTGGTAAGGTGGTAACTAGCTAAGGCCGAAGACAAATGAGAAAATGCAATTTAGTGAACTTGCCGAAAGAAGCGTGTTATATGAATTTATAAGGGAATGGATGATAAAAAATTATTCTACGATTAGTTTAGGTAACTTGGCTATTTATACCTAAATAACATTTCTAATTAACCCGTAATTTGAGTTTATTAATATGTTTTATTAATTGCTTCGTGACCGAAAGTCTTCACATCTTCGTACAAAATTCTCATTTCCATAAGCATCATTAATTAGATTCATAATATTTAGCAATTAGCTTCATCACCCTCCCAGCTAATTTATTTTGTTCCTTCGTACAAAGACTTTGAGTTATTGAGTTTATTTTTGTTATTTTCTACAAAATTTGCTAACTAAATTGAAATAAATATTTTCATTTTCAATTAAATTGATATTGCAGGGTGTTTAAAATATCTTATACGAGTTTGAAGGGCTATAATATAGTACATTCTTGAAAAATCATAATTATTTAGTCTCTGCAAAATGCCTGCAATTAAATCGCCATACTGGCACAAGTTTTAACGACATATTAAAGTATAAAACAAATAAATAAGTCTAATTTAAATTGCATTACTACTGCTAATATTAGATGAGTAATCACTAAATTTAAACTATTAGTTAACTACATGATACTATCCAGAACAGTCTATACATTTTTGTGTTAAATTCATTTTCAAATCGGTAAAAATGACACTGTATCACCACAAAATGTCATCAAATCATTGGCGGATTACAACGGCTCTTTTGTAAAATCAGCTTTTTAAATCTTGTCACTATTATTCTAAAGCAATAGTCATTTTTGAAACAAAATAGAAAGAATATCTCTATGCTCTCCAAAATAGAGTACACACAAGACATTACTCTATGTATACTTGCTCAACTATAGATAGATAATAATTGTAGCGAAAAACTCCACTAAATAAATTACATTTATATGAAAAGTGTCATATTTGGTTAGGTATTAAATGTAATAATTGTGACAACCAGGGAGGATGCAAATTTTGAATATTATGTAAATTTACTCTGTACAGGATAATAAAGGCTTCCTTGTTGGTGAATATATATAAAAGTGGTTAATTGACGAGGATACAAAGGTGACGTGTGTATGAAACATGCGTTTGAATATATTATATTTGCGAGTTTAATTCACCTGCGGCTTTCGCTTTTGTGTGTTGTCGATAAACATAATATGCATAATTATTGCTTGTTATTAACAGTAAATTGTTATTTACATTATTTTAAATTACATCAGAAAGTTCAAGCGAAACTTAGAATCGCCAGATAAAGTAATAGCTGATTTATTCACCGTGTACTCAACATTATGTTATTATTTATTATAATATGTATGATTTGTATAAATAAAAATATACGATGCTTTAGATTTGTAGGTAAAATAGGCAAAAATCGCAGTTGAAAACATAGTAGAAACCAGAATATTCAAAGTTTGTTGTGTTAAAATCTCAAATTTTAATTGGAAAACATACACCATGGTACAACAAAATCCCATTGTATCATTGGCTGAAACATATAGTTTAATATATTTTTTAAATTGTGTCCCTATTCTTCTAAAGCAGCTATATTTATTTGAATGTAGGTGTATATGATAACCTCATAAAATTTGCCTAACCCTATGGTCGCCTATTTGTACTGTTTGTGTAATTAAATTATTGTACTAGATGCTTCGTGTGTCTGAAATATAATAAAGAATATTGTGTCTACTTATAATTTGGGTGGTATTAGACATTTGCATCATCTACTTGTACTTGTTCAAACAGAGAACCATTAAAAATTTAAGTAGTTATTTGCGTACAAAATTTAAACAAATGTAAGTAAAAGGACTTCTCTTTATTTTTACAAAATCAACGGACACAAATGAGACAACTCAGAATAGCTCGTATTTTGTACGGCCACAATGAATAAAGTCAACGACAAAGAATAAATCTGTCTAACAAACATCAGTCTTGCTGTTTTTTCTTCATTAAAATAAAATGAAGTCCTACGATTTAAAAGCAAGTCTTTCAATATCAAAAATCATTTAGTTTCAAATAATACATTTCGTAAAAACTATAACTTATTAATTATTAAATTTATTCAGCGTATTATATCATTTGCTTTTACGAATACCTAATGTAAGGATTTCAGCAATGTCCTTTATACAAATATTTTTTCTGTTAACTTTTTTTTTGTCGACTAATTTATTAGGAATATATTCCTATAGCTTTTATAAAATTGAATTATTTATGGCATTTCGAGTTTATCGTGAACAAATGAAGCGAAGGAGTTGTTTTTATAAAATATGTATAATACATACATACAAAGCATCACGCCTCATTCCCATAGGGGTAGGTAGAAACCATGTCCTTCCACTTCCCACGATCCTTGCGTATCTCCTTTGCTACTTTCATACAAGTTCGTCGGTTTAGAGAACTCTTGACCTGGCCCTTGTTTAAAATGTCCTGGTTTTGGTCCAGGAATGTTCGCCTTGCTCTTCCGCTTCCGACTTTCCCATTTCCCATTCATAAGTCCTACGTGCCCTAACCGTCTAAGCATACTTTCTCAATTTTAGTCACTACATCTTCTGTTATACCACAACGTTCTCTTGTTACACTATTTCTTACTTTGTCACTCAGTTTAAATCCACTCATACTTCTCAACGCTCTCATCCCTACCGCATTTATTTCACTTTTATGCTTTTTTGTCATACCCAACTTTCACTACTATATATAAGTGTTGGCACCAACACTCCTCGATGCACAGCCAGTCTGGCCTTTTGGGGCACCCTCTGGCTATTCATGAAGGCGTGCAGAGCACCATTTACTTTCCTTTCAAAGCTTCGTTCATAATATTTACCATCTACTGTAGCTCATTAGCAGATGATGCAAGTATTACTTGATCATCAGCGTAGAATAATTAATTCTTAACCCACTTAACCTATACATACAATCTTTTAAATCTGTCTAACAGTTATCCATGAATAGGTTGAACAGCCATCGTGACCAACACATCCCTGTCCAACACCTCTTATGACTAGAAACCACTCTGTGTACGCCACATTCTGACACAAGCACTAGAACCTTCCACCCCATAAGTAGATATTGTTGACCACGGATCATTCTTCACGACTCCCCACGATAAGAATATATTTATTTTAAAGAATGCTTTCAGTAATTTATGATTTAATACAGCACACATTCTTGAATACTTCATCTTGTCGCATCTGATTAGATCAGATCCAATCAAATTTTTAGCTGAGTGATCGTGCTATCACGTCTCTGATTCAGTAATGAAAAATATTTTTTACATATTCGTATAATATATTGGTTTATTGTGGAGACAATAAAATATTTAACTTAAATTTTAAAATTCGCAGAATTCGAAACTGTTATGGTCAATATAATATGAGTAACTATGGATGTTTCCTAAATAAAATATAAAGGTTTTCTTTTAACTTATTGGTTTCTGTGAGCCACTAAATTATTGTATTCATTTTTAAATCAATCTGTCTTGTACTTGATTTGAAGTGGGTTTATCATACTGGCAGGTATGCAACAAAATACAAAAATTAATTTTAAAACATTAAAAACTGATATGGTTATCAGATTTTAAAAGCAGCAACGACAACATTAAATTAATTGAAAATAATTAGTTTCTCATAATTAATACTACCGTATGATGTGGAATACATAAACTTTCCATTAAATTTGAGAAAGATAGAATCAGAATATATTTGTAGGACAATTTTTTTTTCGTTGAAACTGGCACGTCCTATCAAATTTTCACCGCAATCAATGTAGATTGAATTGTAAGCAATCTCGTATAAAATTACTCGTGTAACAGACTTCAATTTTACTACATACATAAGTAAGCAGGTAATTTTGTTGAAATTCGCGCAGATTGGCGTCTCCCCGTCTTATTTGATTATACCGGATACAATCTAATCCCCAGTGGAACGATCAAAGAAGGTGTAGGCAATGCCAATATACGTAAAACATTATCGAGATTGCGTTGGTTTAAAAAAAACTCAAATATATTCGCTGTCGAAAAAAGTATGGAGCTCGTTAAAAACATTTTCCATGCGAGTCACAAAACATGAACGAAAAAGAAAGACGATAGAGCCAAAGTAAATTTAATTATGAAGAGCAAATTTTCTGACATATTCTGGGAAAAGGATCAGTCCTGTGGCATATTTATACTGAAGGGTAGAGTAGGGTACTTTTTAAATCGGAGAGCTAGATAGACATTTGTGGATTCAATGCTACACTTTTTGTTAAATTTTGCAATAAAATAATAATTTTTCACAAAGAAAATGAACATGCAACACGTATTCGCTTTAGAAATATGCACATTACAAATATAATATATATTTATAAAATGGTTGATAAGGAATGACTAAGTTTTTCTACGAGTTTGACATCACTTTCACAGGCATATGAGGGACATTGTCATGCCATTTATAACGCCTATTTATTACCTGTAAAATATTATGTCTATTTGCTTCATTCTCTTTCTTTATGCCTAGTATATGATTTATATTATCATCCAATATATTAGTTATGATAGCTTACCTTCCTACAGAGTAAAAAGAGATTGCTGGTTTTAAACCATCATGTACAAAAGTCGTATGCAGTTTACCGCACGAACTTTACAATTAATTATAAAATCTAATAAGCAAGTAAGCGCATTCTTTTATATTTCGATAAAGTCGCAAGTTCAGGATTCCCTGACAAAAAACTGCGTGTGTGATCACTACGCTATAATAGTTTTAAAACAAAAAACAAATGTTGTTTCTAATATTAGAGCCTACAGTAAAACCCCTAAAGTAAACAAAGTGTGGATCAAAAGAGAACAAAAATAAAGCAACAAAGTCCTTATCCTCCACATAAATCGTCTTGAACAACGCAATAAAGAATTAAACTGTCATCTAGTAAATGCTTCTAGCCGTATGCGGATATATCCCCTTACCCCTTCCGGCAGCCGTCGTCGGCAAACGCATACCGTAACCACCCGCATTCCAGACTTCAATAAATAATTCATTATTATGGACCCCAGCACTCTCTTTAATAGTTTCACCTGACATTATTGTGATTTATAATGCATGTTGCTTTTTATGCCAGCGGTTTTATTATTTCTATAATTACATAGAAATATTTTACTAGAGTAAATTGTGTTAAACATTATCTATCATTCAATTGAGTGTGTTAACTATCAAACCTATTTTAAGTAAAATATCCTGAAGACATTACAACGAAAAATAAGATATGAACGAAATGTTTTGACGCTGTTTAATTCTGAGTAAATAATAATGCTGTACATTATCATTTACTAAACGTTTCATTTATTAAACGTAATTAAAGACTATTTCATTGTTTATTAACACAAGATGACCACTCTCGAAAACAAAGACACCATAATACTAATGACACCTTTGAGGATGGGACATATTTTTAAAATGTTTTATTAGAATTATTTACGATCCAACAGCTGAAGTCTCACCTCCGGGTCAACGACCTCTATTTTAAAAATATATTTTTTTTAATCAGTTTTTTTTCATGCCATCATCAAAAGTGACATTAGTACCATCATCTGTCTTCGTTTAGGGAGCGGTCTCTTATTACATTGTGTTATTTTTGCGTGTCGAAGTTTGCCTTTTAAGAGATCACATAAAATAAAAGGACATTCACAATAAAAAATATTGTAAAATATTGTATACAAAATACGGTATTAGTAATTGAATATTTGCTCGTTATTGTTATTCGATTTTTCACTTTTAAATATGCTTTTAGATAATATAGCAGCCAACAGTCACATTATTTCATGTTATAATAGTATATGTTGGCGCGTGGCCGCGGCGGAGGCAATCAATACAACAAATTACTTTTGATAATAATCTTTATTTCTCAAGTAAATAACCAGTACAGTCACACAAGGCACAGTCACTTAAGTAACTTTCTCAATATTCACAATAACTATATCACAAAATTTACTTTAAACACAGTTATTGCAACGTCACGCAACAGAATGAATCTAGAGAATCCTCTATATTTTCTTAGTAATTATACCGGTGTCATGGTACTTTGTCATTATATTGTTGAATATTGCAATTATACCGGAAATCTTTAAGAAAGATTTACTGATGATTTCATTAACTGAGAACCAGCCTATTTATAGCACTGAGCTTGCACCTGCTACATCCGGTATAATTGCAATATTCAACAATATAATAAAGTACCATGACACCGGTATAATTACTAAGAAAAACAACATCTGGTTTAATGAATCTGGTATGTTGACATTTATACACTTTACGGTCTTTGCGGTCTTTTCGCTTAATTAGCGATTTCTCCCAGACAACCTTGAGTTTAAAAAGCTGTAAGTAGCGAAGAAGGAAGGTAGTCAATAACAAACACACACAAATAACTACATACTAATAAGTTTAAACCTATTAGTAACTAACCGATTAGTAAACTGAACAAATTATTTAATTTAGTGGGCAAATGTAATCCGATCTCACTTCCGATTTTAGCGTACAGAAGTGAAAAAAGATACCAATTGGAATATAAACAGATCGAACCAGTTCGGAGCCACAGACCGTGTCGAGTGCCTCTAACAGAATGTCTCAGCAGAATATCCCAGCGCCTTTTTTTTTTTTTTTTTTTTCTTTGTGTTTATTTTCTTTTAGCCCTACTGGCTTTTCCAGCGTAACCGAGAAGGGTGGCGAGCGCAGAAGCTCTGCCGAGGGGTGGGCCCGTAGAAGGGCCCTGCTGCGTCGGGGGAAAACGTTGCTCTAAGGGCGCCTCCTGCGAGGCTCGGACCTAGGCTTAGAGCAACGTTTGCTGCTGCTGAAAAAGACAATAATCGGACAGGTGCTTAATCTTGACGCCCATGGGTCCGCGACTGGGAGCCGCGGCCGGGGTGCGTCAGATAGCGGGGACCTCGTCTTCGCCGGCGAAGACGCTGTGTGTGTGTGTTAGTGTACGGGGCATTGTCAATAGTAATCTGGTCGTCTGGGTCGTCAAGGACGTGTTTGGGCCGCCTCTTCCTAGGCGGGATGTTTAGCCTAATCCCATAAGAGGCGGCATTTCTAATGAGAGGGTTGGGGTGACTGACGGCTCTCTTGAAGTAATCTACGGAGAGCGTTTTGAAATGATTGTTGACCGTTGCGAGGTCGAGATCTCTGTGGAGATCGACGTTGCGCATGAACCAGCGGGCGCCCGTGGCTATGCGCATGAATTTGTTCTGCAGCGTCTGGAGTCGAACCAGCCGGCGTGCAGGAACGTGAGCGAACACTACGCTCGCATAAGAGAATATGGGGCGGATGCAAGTTTTGTAGAGTGTCACCTTGTGGCGCAGTGACAATTTACTCTTCTTGCAGATCATGGGATAGAGGCGACTTAGCACAAACGCTGCCCTGCCACGGACGGTGCGGATGTGTTCGGTGAATTGCATGCACGCATCTAGGGTGACTCCTAGGTATTTGGCCTTCGGTTGCCAAGGAATCGGAGAATTAAAAAGTTTGATTGTTGCCAGATCACGGCGATCTGGCCTCTTTGGACCGGTGAATAATATGGCGTTGCTTTTCTCAGCGTTAACCTCAATTCTCCATTTGCGGAACCAATCGCCTAGGCTATTGACCGCTTTCTGGAGGCGAGAGGAGATTTGAGTAAGCGAGTAAGAGGAGGTGTATAGTGCGGTGTCGTCCGCGAACTGAGCTAGGTGAACGTGAGGCGTTCTGGGCATGTCGCTGGCGTAGAGCGAGAAGAGTAGTGGTGACAGTACGGAGCCCTGGGGGACTCCGGCCTGGATTTGACGGCGAGAGGACAGGGTGCCCTCTACGCGGTAATCCCAGCGCCCGCATGTAGCCCTGTTATATAGCCGGCTAAATGCAAATGGCGGCTAATGTGTAACGACGACAGTCGGCGTTGGCCGACCGAGCGACGACGGCGACAACGGCCGATCGCACGGCGACTGTCGCAGCGGTCGATGTCTAACTCGGCATCTCCTGACCTTGCGGCGTCCCTGCCCGCGGTCACAGCCAGGAGGATGCCAATCATCCCTTCTAGTCGGTGCTGCGACGCTGTTGGCATGTTTGTATATTGCATACATGTACACTGGGTTACGTCAGAGGCCCACAGTTCGCGTTAGATCTTCAGCATAAGCCCACAGTTCGCGTTACATCTTCAGCATAGGCCCACAGTTCGTATACTGGCATCAGCATGCATGTATATTCACACATGTACACCGGATTATGTCATAGGCCCATAGTTCCCATGGCATCTTCAGCATAGGTCCACAGTTTGCATACAGGCTCCGGCATACATGTATATTCACACATGTACACTGGAATACGTCAGAGGCCCACAGTTTGCATAATGGCATCAGGATACATGTATATTCACATGTACACCGGATTATGTCATAGGCCCATAGTTCGCATGGCATCTTCAGCATAGGCCCACAGTTCGCATACTGGCATCGGTTGATGTATCCCAACTAGCCACTGTTACCTTCCCTTGAAGAGTGAGCGTTACCGTGGCTTGTCCAACCGTAACACAAAATTTAGTATGGTGTGTCAGTCAGTAAGTCGGCAGATACGCAAGAGAGCATGGCCTTTTTGATTAAGGGGGAGAAAACCTCTGGAGGATACAGTTAGTGAAACTACGATTTTTCACTTCACTGCCACAAGGTAGTCAATCGCCTGAAGTAACACTCGAAGAAAGCAGCACAGGTCCGGGCACCACCCTCCTCGCCAAAGCTCCATGCACGAAACTCGACGGCGCGCCCGCAACTCGGTGGTACGCCCGAGGCGCGCATGTAACTCTGCGGCGCGCCCGCAACTCGGCGGCACGCTCGCAGCGCGGCGACGCGCAAGCGGCTCGGCAGCGCGCAAGTAAATCGCCGGCAAGCACGCAACTCGTCGGCAAGCACTCAACTCGTCGGCACGCACGAGGCTCGGCGGCACGCACGCTCGCAGCGCGGCATCACGCTGGCAGCGCGCCCTCGGCGCAGCAGCACGCAGCTCGGAAAAAAACCTTCAGCACCTGCCCAGGAGTCCAGTTGCCTTGCCAGCTGGCGTCAGACCAGCTGTTGCGCTTTTTTGATCTGCAGCCTGTGCCTGACTTCCGATACTCAATATCAAAGAATGTTTCGAAGGCAAATCCACCAATGGGCAACATGTGGCGGTAGGTCCCTCTTAAGCTACCTTTTGGTCTGCCACGAGATGGGGACCGTCTCGACAACGCATCGCTTATGCCCGCTCGGCTCACCTGACCTTGACTGATTACCTTCCCAAAATATCAAATTTTGGCCATCCCCAAAGAACGCACAAACTCAACAACGCTCAGGATGCGCTCATGACCAGTGAAAAACGTTAGCATAGACAAACTACATGGACACAAGGATTAAATCAGCTTGACTAATTATAGACTTCAAAGATTAAATCGCGTTCACTAATTCTTGCGTGGAGGTTGACAAACTAATAGTGTCTCCGATGTGGTACGAGTAAGATTTCGCGACTTTTGTTTACGCCTTGCGGTCTCACATCGGCGCGGTCTGCTTCCCGAAACACGATGACTACGATTGTGATCGTGACACCCGCGATCCGACATAGTTTTTTTTTTAAACAGTTTAAACCTTACTCCGATCAGAAAACTGAACAAGTTATTTAATTTAGTGGGCAAATGTAATCCGATCCCACTTCCAATTTTAGCGTACAGAAGTGAAAAAAGATTAAATAATAAAAGCGTCTTAATCACAACAAACATAATTCATTAATAAACACAAATTGGAATATAAACAGATCGAACCAGTTCGGAGCCACAGACCGTGTCGAGTGCCTAACAGAATGTCTCGGCAGAATATCCCAGCGCTCGCATGTAGCCCTGTTTTATAGCCGGCTAAATGCAAATGGCGGCTAATGTGTAACGACCACAGTCGGCGTTGGCCGACCGAGCGACGACGGCGACAGCGGCCGATCGCACGGCGACTGTCGCAGCGGTATGGACCAGATTGGTATGGACTTAGCTTCCAGGACCCAGGAAACTCACTAGAAAGGATTGAATAGTTTAGGATATGGGTCAGTACAGGGCATATTGTGTAATTATAGGAATGACCATATTACGGCTAATATTGTCGGTACCAACAGCATTCGAGGATATGGAAAGTACATCCCTTTTAACATCACATTCAGTGAAGGGTCTGACAATAAACGGAGGAAAATCAGGGGTTGCTAAAGATGATAACGTATTGAGAGTGCTGCTTTCTTTGTCAGCATTATCAATTATATCAGAAAGGGAAAAGCGTCTATTTAAAATTTCAATATCAATATTGAAAGAAGTATTTGTGGAAGATTTACCAAATATTTATAATAGATACCTAGTGCCTTTAAATATTAAGTACATATTTCTGAATGCACCCGTTTACACATTCAGTCAGGAAAAGAAAACTTTTATACTTATTTGAAGCGTCTCCAGATTCGGCTCTGCTCCAACACTTCAACCCGCCTCTGGTCCAACACTTATTCCGAAATAGTCACCCCTGTGACCTTCAATCTCACTTTGGCAACCCAGACTTGATCCTTCAGCCGAGTAAACAAATTGCCTAGTCAAGAATGCGACTTGCAATTGCATTCAAAGGTTGTAACTCTTCCATTAAAGTGTTTGGTTAAATCATTAAGGGAGTAAACAAATGGCCTGAATGCGACTTGCAATTGGAGGTTTTCAAAGTTTGTAACTCTTCCATACAAGTATTAAATCTTACAAAAATATAGTATTTCCAAAACGAAAGGGGAAAGTCGCGAATATCTCTCCCGTCGCAGCACTTGCAGCTGGATCATTCGTGATCGCGACTCTCGCCGTCCACGCGAAGAATGGCTAACTTCTTCGTCGGCCGCCTCAGCACCCCTCGCGCAGCCCTTACGTCGACAGTGCGAACTTCGCAGTCCGGGGCCGGATACGTGGCGATTCTGACGCCGCGCGGCCCTACGGCGTACCGTCAGCTGTGAAGACCAAGTCCCCAAGTTTGCACGGCGAGCCGATTGGGGCGCCAGTCGCGCCGCCCTATGTCTGCGTCTGTGAAGGTTACTAGCAGGGGGCCTCGCGAGGGTTCGCCCAAAAGGATATGTTGAGACGTACGCGAGAGTGCCGCCTTGCGCATCGCACCTCTTCGTTCGGTGCGCGGCGCTCCTGCAGCGTCACCTGAAGGGCTCATTCCGCCAACGCGTCCGTCGCCGCCTTGCGCATCCCGACGTCTGCTCCTTTCTAGTTGATTCCATGGTCCGACGATATCTCGATCACTGCCGAGTCCGTCGTCAGGCTGCAAGGTGGGTGGTCGCCCGTTGAAGGACGTGGATTTATCACCGTGGTAATACAAACTTTGCATTGATTGCACGAAGAAGTCATCATTATTCTCTGCTCCTCAAATTGTTCCACACATCTCGCACCAATATTGAATGCTTTCTCGCATCATCAACCGAGAAATTACTTCTATCAATATAAAATAATAAAACTTGATTATTCAAAAATCTAAAGCATTCAAGAGCTTATTAAACCCTTCGTCAATCCAAAATACAGTTTCATCGTAGCGTTGCCATTTATTACCTCCACTGTAGATTATTCTTGTTATATATTATATTAAACGTAACTTTCTCAATAATCACTATTACTTAATAACTATATCACAACATTTACTTTAAACACAGTTATCACAAAAGAATGTCACACAATTAAACATTTAAAATAAAACCCGCCGACATATACTTTTAGATTATAAATAATCCCAAATCTCTCAGGATCTTTGGTTAGAAAAACTTTATTTTTATTGTAATTTATAAACTATTATTACATCCCTAGCAAAATGCAAACTCTGTGGCTTCTAATTAAAATGCATTTAGCTAAGTATTTGAAGTTGCTATAAAAGTCCAATTAGTTACAAAATTAGTTGCTCGTGAGACATTTAAATTGTTCGGAGATTCAAATTAGGGACGATGGGACACAATGTAAGGAACAAAGTCTATTTGCCCGCTGATTTGAGCAGATAACTTCATTGAGCGAGTGACGGTTTGCATCAAACAGTTTCGTACGCCGGGTTCTATGGAGGCCAATCACAGCCCTTTGTAAGCTTTTCCTGTATTCAATGCGATTTTGGTTCTAAAGTGAATGCTTTTTCGCAACATGGGTTGCTATTTTTTTACATAGCAATATTGGATTCAAGCTACTTCGGCTTTTGTGGTGATAGCTTATTTCTATTGAAATTTTAAGTCATTTATATTTTGAGATTTTTCTATAGAATCTTTGTATAATTAAGTTTCAATTCATTTAAGAAATATAGATAAATATCGCGATTATCTTGATTTAATTTATTTTAGAGCAAAAGCAAAGGAATCTTAATTATCAATAATACGGGTCTTCAATAAAAAAATTGCAAGAAGCTAAAATGTTTGATTTTATGAATAAAATGCCCAACATCCGTCGCGATAACTTTTATTTCATATTACTATGACACTTAGCTTCTCAGAACTATTAGGTTTATTCAGTCAAAAGTTTTATTATAACCACATGAATTGTTTAAGAGTACATAATTAATAAACGTATAAAAATATGTTCTGTAAAGAATTAACTACTTTAGATTAAATAAAAATAATAATAAATAGTTGCCTAAGATCTTGGTGATGTTATGATAAGATAATCTATTCCTGGAATTGATTTTTTTCGCTTACGTTATTTTAATATTTTCATTTATTTGAGTGTTTCCATATATTTCAAGACTGAGGATATTATATTTGTATCGTATATATTGTATAAATATTTACGTTTTTATTTTTCGTGCTTTATTTGTACGATGTTTCGAACACTAAATAGTTTTCGTGGTCACGGGTAGACTGGAAACTTTATAGTATGTTTAATTTTTAGCACTAATTGCAAAATTGTAAAACAATGATATTTTTAACAGGATTGGATTTGATTCCATTGCTTGGCACGTTTATTTGTTGCCTTGTGCTTGGTATTGAAATCGGATTGGGTTGTGGAGTTGCAATAGACGTGTTATTACTACTTTATTATAATTCTCGACCACCGCTGGATATAAGATTTGTTGATGTAAGTATAGTTTTTTTTCTTACAAAAAAGAGAAAGCTCTTAATTATTGAAAATCATTGAATTATATTTACATATTCAACTTACAATGATAATTTCGACGGCCTCGCTGGCGTAATAATGCGAGAGCCATGTCTTCTTAGGGAATTGTATTTTCTAATTTTAGCTACTTTTAGTGATTATTTGCCAACAAAAAAACGTGCAACCAAGTTATTTTGCCTGTTGGTTTTTTATTAATTACTTAACATCATTTATAAAATTAAAATATTTTTTGTTTGTGATTTGAATATTATTCATTGTAATTTAAAATATAATATTCTCGTGAATTTTCATATTTAAATCATGTAAAAGGGTGATTATTTTCACGTTGCGTTAATATCGGTTCTATTTGGACTATTTTTTCCCATTAAGGACACCGAATGGGTTCGTATGATTTAATGTGTTCAACCTAGGAAAATTTTCAAATATGTATTTATTTTGACTTCCAGTAAACAAATTATATACTCGTATACATATTTCGGAGGGTAAAATATCAGAAATGTGTAATTGAAATATATTTGCATATCTATGTTTATAAATATTACGCGCTAATATTAGGAATTACTAGTCTGATTTGAAAATTTTCTTTAGTATTAGATAGCCCCTTTCAAGGAAGCTATAGGCTTCAACACGATAAGAGTAATAAGGGTGGAGTGTTAATGAAAAAGGTTTCAAAATAGGGGTTTTTTTCCTTTTAAAAGGAAATAAACGCTGCGTGCGCTGTGTAATTAGTTGAAGTTTCGAAGAAATCATGTCTCGCTTAATTGTTCCCCTTTCAGTTTAAGGTCGGCTCACTATAAGGTTTTTTACACTAACCAAATTTGTTCTTTTCTCATGAGGTGCAGAAGGTGTTTCGTGAATCATCTAGTATATTAATAAAATTACTTACAGGAATCGACGTTTTTGCCACATTATTCAGTGCATCCAGTTGGTGGACTTTATTTCGCTAGTGCGGAAAAAGTCCGATCGAAATTGGTGTCACTAAAAAGTCGAAAGAAAAATGCTGTTACAATGATCAACACAGATGTAAGATCTGACAGTCTTACTGTGATACCAAATGGACTAATCAGCAATGGTAGTACTGAAGTACAGACAACGAAATCTTCAAATATAATAGTGATACACTGTGACTCGCTCTATAGACTGGATTACACTTTTCTACAGGTAAGATTCTATTTTTAGTTGACTTTGGTGTCGTTTAATTTATTTTATGTATACATTTTGTTAAATTTCGTAATAAATAAATACAAATAAGTAATATTAAAAAATTAAACTCATTGAAGTGTCAATGAATTGCGTTAAACAATGTTCCGAAAAATTATATTTGATAAAACTGTACTGACGTGAAGTTTCATCTAGCATTAGTAATAAAGTTGTTTATTATTAATTGAAACTTTGAACACGATGAATTGTGAAGTAATAGTAGGTATTGAAAAATAATTGTGTGAACTTAATTAGAGCTGAACACATACAAATGCTGATGACCACGTACACATATGCGCTGTTGCACAGCCACACACTCGCCAATCCTTCATTACTCGTGACTTCAATATAGACGAAGACGCGAGTAAAGCATACTTTTTATAATTATTTATAGCCGCTTCATAAAATATCTATTAATGCAAACATACAAATTAGAAGTAACAACACCCAAAATGTAACCTGTTGAGAATTGAACAGGGATAACCTATATTCATTATGTCGCTAAGGGAATGATGTAGTCCTCAAATACAATGGGAAAGTTATAAAAATTTACAATAACTAGCATTGCCTGTTAAAAATAATAATACACCTTTACGTTACAAATTCATTAATAAAAACCGTCTATATAATGAATTGTTATCGTTGCAGACTGCTGACTTCTACTTAACAATTTATTTCATTCGATAGCCTTTATGTATTTCATAACGTATCGTATTTTTTCTTACTCTTCTTGTATTTTATAATTACATTCCAAAATTCTAATAACTCAACAGATTCAGATACACAAAACTCTTTGTTAGACAATCATTGTTGTTTCATGCTAGACCTTATTACTTTGTTAAAACGAATCGTAATCTAAATTAATGTTTATATAACAAAATCTCATTATAACAATTTATTATAACGAATGTTTTCTAAGTCCCTTTAGTTTAGTAATATCCGACTTGCACTGTAGTAACAAAATAAACGCTATCATTAAAATCCACGTGCGGTTTTAATATCAGCATGCATGTGATATGACGCGGGTTGTGTGGTCGCGGCGCCTGTGTTGAATTGATGTGAATACTGGCTTAAATTATTATCTGCAATGATGTTAAATTTACACTATAGTCTAAAATGTAATTGATATTAGGTGTAGCAGTTATAACCATACACAAAATCAAGCGAAACAAACGTTGTGTTTTGAAGTGAAACTTCTTTAGGCGCATGAGAGTAATTTTTTTGTTTTTTGCGTCACGAAGATGTGCAGCATTTTTATACCAATTCGTTTGAAGGTTAGGTAGTTTTAATATTTAATAATGAAATGTGACATTTTAATTTGGCACTCGTCATTTAATCATTTAAAATAAATAAAATTTACATAATATCTGCAATTTTAACATTTCATAATTTTTTTTTTCTAAATTTTAAGTTCAAAAACAAAAATTATTAAATAATTTCTAGTATTGACAAAAAACACGTGGCAATTCGACAATTGAGTTTTCATTACGTTATTTGTATTAATTTTCAACACTTTTAATATTATAATGACAATTAAATTTATTAAATTCCTAACATCCTTTTTCCCTCCCTCTAAGTCTCTGAAATGTAAAGTTTTAGATTTGTATAAATATAAACAAGACTTAAAAATTATTTTACCAAACCGGTTTCACTTCTGACATGTGTACTTTGTACGCATGCACTTTTTTTAACATGTTTGTGCAATACTATTCCCGTAGCTTTTACCGCGTAATTCTCGATTCCATGAAAATATGAGGAAATCTGTTCTGAGTCTAAGACATAAAACGAATATGTTTACCAATTTTGAAGTCAATCGTGTAAACAGTTTTGGCAATGTCATGGTAAGTGATAGTTTTCCCGTACTTGGTGTCAACATTGCGACAGATGTAATTATACCAAATTGCAGATTAGATTAATTCGTTTGCGAGTTTTCGCTTATAAATATACATGCCATTTGCCATATATAAAAAATTACATGCCATTAATAACCAGGACCTGTAATACGAATTTAGGTGTTTCGGCGCCTATCATCAGAATGACAAATAACTATAATAATATTAATAAAGTCATTAATATAGACATCTTTGTTGACAGCTTTATCTAATTAAAAAAAAAATTAAGGACTACTTTTTGGAACAGCACTTGGTAGCATAAATTTCGCTATATGCCAGTTTATCTTATTTCTAATTGATGTTTCTCTTTAGTATGTCTTTTTTTCCGTCATTTGATTTTGTAGTTTGTTTAAATTATTAACTGTAAGAATTGGCATGCTGTTACTACCTATAAGTAGGTATAAAATTTTAACTAGTACTTAAGATCTTGTTGTTATATCAATATATAATTGTAACCTGTTGGTTTCCTAATAAATAAAAAAAAATTGTAAAATGAAGAAAATTCAATATGAATAAATTTAAACATGTTTATAAAGTACCTTTTACAGAATTGCCAGGGATTAAACCTTATTCTCATAGTGAAATCTGTACTCGCGGAATTATATCACCCCACATTTTATCATTTTGTAAAATTGATATAATGTTAAATACCCTAATTAAAATTGGTTACATATAAGTTTGAGAGTAAATTAGTTTTCCATAGAAAAAGAAACAGGGTCCCTTCGCACCGTATTTGAATTTTGATTTTGATGTAATTTTTTAATGTCATCATCAGTTTTATCTTGAAAAGTGCTGTAAAGCTTACTTAAATAAAATAAAATTTGATTTCGTTAATTCTTTTATACTAAGGATCCTTGTATGTTGATAAATGATCTTAATATTGAGTTCACAGCCGCGCCCGTGCGTTCGTTGACCCGAGCGTCAGCTAATTTTTTATTTTTTGTTTCACTGTTGGTTTTTTTTTAGTAAAGTAATGTAGAGCGTAAATAATGCTAAAAGTTTTTAAAAATGTGTTTTTTTATCATGATCAATTTTTTTTCGTCCCATCATCAAAGATGTCATAAGTACTATTGTCTGTCTTCATTTTCGGAAACCTTTTCCTAACATCTTGTATATTTAAGTAAACTTAAATGCTACGATAAAGACTAGCCCTAGTATAGGGACTATAAGTAACATTACAAAAATACAATAGCTACAGGTATATGAAACCATTGTATTTTAAAAATGCAACTGTTATATTAAACGAACATTGTATTTATTCATATATATACGTTTATCCTGTTGAGAGATCATATTCTCAATAATACAATCTAAACCTCTTTTGCGGTATTATTAAAATCCTCAATGTGATTTGATGTTGGGTGTGCGGTCGCGAACGGTCAGTTTAAGCTTGATGTGAAATGATTACCCACTGAAGTTATGTTTTAACTTCAGACATGAGGTTAATTTTGCTTTAAATTACTTTTGTATTTGTATAACCAAATTTAATTTATTGTTGCGAATAGAGTTATTATCGTAATTTTATCATGTCATACGTCTAACCTAATATTATAAAGAGAAAACATTTGCGTTTTTGTAGGTTTGTTTTTAACGTTTTCACACAAAAACTACTGGACCTATTTCAAAAATTAGGGGTCCCTAATAAAAATGCATTAATGTAACCTAAAGCGTGAACCAAAAAATCTGTCATCGCGTGCCCTACGGAAACTATTGACGATAGAATAAAAAAAATGTTCTACAATATTATAGAACGTAATATCTGCAAAAAAGTCCCCGATAGCATATGTCCAACTACTGTAGTTAAGCCACTATAACTACTTTTCACATTTTAAAAGTTATTAAAAGTGTAGACAATAATCCACCCATATTATTCACAGCTCTGTATTAATCCTTATCGAATTAAATTATACTTTATTAAAGTCCGTTTCGATACCTGTAAATTACTCATGATATTATTAAAATCGGATATTCCATTCAATGGATGTAATGAAATTGAAGCGACTCTTATAACGGGGCCTGCGACTGGTCTTTTACCAATCCAACGATCATATTCCAAGGATGGATGATGATGAAGGAATGGTACCGACCGATATACCTTTACTGTTTTTATTCTTATCAAGCTAAAAATTACTGGACTGATTTAAAAAAAAAAAACTTTCATTACCTCCTTGAAATCAAGAATTTATTAATACCTGTAGAGTATTTTTAAATTTGCTAATGTCGGATTAAACGTAAATGATGTTAGTGAGAATTTAAAACATTGGTTGAAAATATATTCGTTGTAAAGTCAAATCTATACATTGATTAGATTACGTATGTAAAAGTGTATCTAATAATCTGAAAGGAAATTAAAAACTAAGTGCATAATTTTTTTTCTGTTAACGAAAATAAATCAATAGTCCGCCTTAGTAGACTTTCCACTACCACGAGATCGGTATCTATGTGAGTGAAACCGCGGGGCATTGCTAGTCTGTAATAAATTAATCTATACTAATATTATAAAACGCTGCGTAAACGGTTAATGTTTAGCAAAATTCATGTAAGGTTCTAAAAGAGTCCGCGACCTCGTTTATCTTTTAATGTTGGTTCAGTATAACCTTTTTTGTGCTAACAAAATTTGATCTAAAAATTTTAGCGAAGGTTTTTTATAAACATGATATTAATCCTTAAAAATGTCTTCGCGAGGAACATTTAGTCTAATAGATAAAAATGAACGAAACGGTGCGAACGATTTTAATGATATTTTTGTGTATTTGTTTGGCAAAAGAATTTGTCTTAAAGTATTTTTCATAATCCTACTTCCTCGCTCAAATATTTCATCGCAATACGGAATCGCGCGAGTTAGCTATTATAAACATATCTATTAAATTTCAATAGTAATATGCTATGGCATTTTGTATCTTATAATACTAACTATCCAAAGTGCGGTATTATACAACTTTTAAAATTTAAAACATATCATATCTTACTCGAATTTATATTATGTAAGGTCTGCCCTTTTTGCTTTTAAATATGTTCTGTCATATTACTTCTGATAAAACCTATGAAATATTATAACATGATAACAAATGTTAAGAAATATTCTAAAATGTAATTATTAAAAAACATTTTTATGAGGTAATTTCGTGATAACTTGTGAAACGTTCCTGAATTCTAGTCGAACTCAAATTTATTTCTAACAACACCGACTTTACGTATAAATAACGCTACCACATTATAATATCATAGATATAGTATTATTTGCTACTAAATATATACATCTACTATTTATTCCAGTCATATATATTATAAAACTTTATGACGTTGAAACCAAAAGTCATTTAGTACGTGGTTGTTATTTACTATACTAAAATGAAGCAGTCAGACGTTGCAGTATTTATGTTTTGGTCACTCGTACAAAAAGCTACATTAAACCGTGGAACTCATTGAAAACTATTAATTGCTTGTTCGTGTGTGATTGCTAGAGTTCATATTTAACTGGTGGCTTCTTTTGCGTAAGCAAATTTATAATGATGCATTTTTGAATTTGTCTTCCTCGGAACTAATCGTAGGTTTTGGTTGTGGTTATTCACTACAACTGAAGACTTGCCAAGGAAAAAAATATGCATTCCATTACGTGGCTGGAATTAATTAAAGGGGAAATAAGGTAGGTGTTAATTAGGTGAAATTTACGATCAAGCATAAAATTGTCAGTAATATAAAAAAAAATATTATTTAAACGAAAGAATTTCAAATATCTCAGATATCCGCAACTGTCCTTTACGATAAAACAATGTGTTTTACGTTTGTATCACGTGTTCTTTCAAAATAACAATTTAACAACTATAAAAATTGTTTGAATATTTACAATTATATACATTGTATATAATTCCTTTATGAAACGTAAAGTTGATAAAATGGAATTAGGAAAGTTGATAAGCTACTAGATAAATCGAATTTTCCTTTTATGTGGGACTTTGATATTAGTTAGATTAAATCGCTGGCAGTTTTTAACTATCTAAACTATTAATCTTTCAAATTAATTATTAGCCATACTTAAATTTTCTTCAGTCTCTTCAAGTTGATAAAGTTATTTGTAAAAGTTTCTTTTTCAACAAGATTCTCACGATAAGGAAACTTGAGCTCAAAAAACAGCCTTTGCTCACTTTTTGGACATTTAAATTTGTATGTTCATTGATTTAACACGTGAGAAAGTCATTAAAAAGATTGTATTAATTATTATATAAAAAAAACTAGCTGACCCGGTAAACTTTGCACCGCCTCAGTATAAATAAATGAAAAAGTTGAGTGATAATTGCAGATTAATTCAACTTGTGATCAAAACTTACCCAGAATAACAAGGAACCGTAACCAGACCTTTATGCCCAGATTCCCGAGAAATTCCGTAAAATATTATTGTTGATGGTTGTCAATTTGAATAATTTGTGACATACAAATGAAAAAATATTTATTCTTTCAAATTAAATTTAAATTCTGTACAATGGAATAAATATCAAACGTTTAATATTCGAAACCAATCAAATGAAAAAAATTCACTTTTAAATTTGATATTTGAACAACTTTTAAATTTCATTGATTTCTAAACGTCGAAACGAACATCAAATGTTAGACAGTTAGGAGTACTTTTTAAGGGAAAGCGAAGTTTTTATTTTTACTATATTCCAAGTATTTTTTTCATATTTACTATTTGACGAAACTAACGATCAGCAATTGATTTTTATATAGATATACGTTTTATTTCAGTTTTCTATGTAAAATTTCTGTATTTCATTTATACCATGAATCTAGAGTACAAATAAAACGTGTATACGTTAAAAAAAACGTGTAAATTTTTATTTCCATTCCATTACAGCTTTTGCATGTTTTGTTCGATTTCCAGAGTCTTAAGATGTTAGTGCAAGAATGGTCTCAAGGCGGTCGTATAGTTTGGTGCGACGCAAAGCCTTTAGTCAAGGAGCAGCTGAAAAGTGCAATACAAGATCCATTGTTCTGTGATACTGATGATTTAGCAATTTTCCTAGTTGGTAAGTTAGTTAGGAGTTTTAATTACTGAGTCCGTAGACAACGCCACTTATATTATACTTATAATGCGAAACTGGGACGACATTGATCCTTAAGATACAGGCTTACTTAGTTTAGGGGTTCGGGATACTTCAACAAATAAGTACATACAAATAAGTAAGTATTATTATTATTATAAAATTTAACGATCTGTTACAATATACCATAAATAAAACGTATACTCGTATATCTGTTACAGAATTTTTCTATCGTTAATAAAAATTAATGAAAGATAAGAATATTTGGAATTTCTTGATTTTAAAATATATAAAATAAGGAACTGTTTCTTATACAGAATAGAAAATCCTAGCAAATATCCGAAGCACAGTTTCATCAATTCCCCAGGCGGAGATTACAAGCCGAAACGGGAACTGTGCGTCAGTTCGTTATTATATACGAACGGAACGTGAAACGAAATAATCGCCCCACTGAGATAACTTGTGAAACTCTTTACATCTTTTCTTTTGGAAAAATTTTCAAATAACTTGCATTGAGAATGTTTAAGGCACTTACAGAATATATTTTATTTAAGTACTAAATTTATATAATGTAAATGTATAAATTAGAAGTCTCAAAGTAATTTTTTTGATACTCGTCCTCTATAAAGACATACATATGTAAAACGGAAAAAATTGTTTGTGTGTAAAGTCGGTTCAAAGACAAGAATTTACGTGATTACATCAAAAGAAACATTCATGAGAAACGGTCGTTATAATAAAAAATTGAATTAGACTGATCGCGCCACTCTATCGCTTGTTCCGCGCTATAGATTGCACGTTCGATTCTAGCAGAACGAGACAATGAGCCATCCTTTTTAATAGGTGGTCCTCGATTCATTATCATATAAAAAGATAATGCATGTGAAATTATGACAGAAATTAACACATTAGAAATAAAAAATTCAAAATGTATTTATTTAAATAGCCTTTTTTTCGTTTCTCTATATCTTTTTTGAAGGTGGGTACATGAGTGAAGTCTTACGAAACGGTTGGATTAATTTTAATGAATCATTTTGTCTGTGTTGAGATTAGGGCAAAGAATTTGGTTTGATTTTCCCATATTCGGGTCGGAAACTACGCGGGTGGCACAGCTAAATATTTCTAGTACAACTAATCAATTCTATGGACCCTTTTTGAGCTCTCAATATTGATAATATAAATATCTTGTGATAAATTTTATGAGTCATTGACGGCAATTCAGCCATTTATGTCAAGTTTGCATCTACATTTTTGTATAATACATTAAATTGTAATAAATTGTGTAAATAATACATTGATTTGTTATTAAAGAAAGTTTTTATATATCAATAGCACATCATTGCGCAACTATATTTAAAAAATATACGCATACGCATACGTGCATCAAAATTTAGACAGTTTTGACAACTTTTTAGCATTAAGAACGCCCAATGATTATTAGCTATTTACAATTAACAAACTCACGGATAAACATATAATATTGTTTGCTATTTATACATGAACCCTTAATGTTGTTTTTTACATAAAAATACACAAAGTTACATTAAAACTCGACGTTGTCCGAAAATTAACATTTAGGGTAACCATAATTAACATTTATTATTTTAATAACTTTGCTTGAATTTAACGGGCTTTATTCGCTCATTTGAGTTAAATTGTTTCAGAAATAACAACAGCAACGCAAACGGGTAATTCCAGTGATACCAGACTTTAGCATAGAAAATATTTAATATTCCTATAGTTATTTGTTAATTAATGTTTTTGTTTTGTGTGTGTGGTATAAATATACAACATGAGAGCATTCTTTTTAGTTACCTTTGTCCATACAAACGTAGGACGCAAATTATTATACTTCACTATCTCAACCCTACGTATGTACTGACGTATAATATTTTAATTTTGTAAGATAAATTTCAATGATAAATTATTCATTACTAAATTTTAGACTAATGTCATGTTTTTTTAAGTAGATAAATAAGATATATTAAAAAAAATATATGTGTTGTGACGTAATCAGTAAGTAGCAGCCCATCAACGTCCCACTACTGGGCACAGGCCTCCTCACTCCGAGAAGCGAGGGTTTTTAGAGCTTAGACGTTTAGACCCACCACGCTGCTTCACTGCGGATTGGCAGGCATAGTACACAAGTGTGCACTCTCTATTCCTTCACTCTCATAGTCCGATGTGACGGGAATCCGACACGACCGAAGAGAGATCAGGCGCAGGACCGACGGCTTAACGTGCTCTCCGAGGCACGGGGGTGGATCACTCCGCCAACTTCCCAACTTCGGGCAAATATTGAGAAAACCTTAAATAGAAAACTCGAACCCAGGACCTCACGTCTGTAGTCGAACATGCTATTCACTACAATGAGGCAATACATAATCAGTAACATTACAAAAACCTCCAATGTGTCTAAAATGCAATTCGACTTTTTATAGGTACATTTCTTTGTGATAATTAAATAAAGGTTAGTTTCAATTTCCATGATTTTTTTTTTATTGAGTTACTAAGTAATAGTCCAGAACATTTGGTTCTGATTTTTTGGACATTCTCTCAAATCTTATTATATATAATTTTTTTGTTTTTAAATTAAATTAATTGACAGATTAAATTATTGTGTACGTCTGTCTGGGTCCGTCTTAATGACAATGAAATTCATTAAATTCCTAACATATCTTACTCTTTCCCTCCCTGTAAGGCTCTGAAATCTAAAGTTTTAGATTTAAACAAGACATAAATATTACTTTACCAATGTTTCACTTTTGTCTGTCTGTGTACTTTCTACGTACGCACTATAATTTTTTTGTTTGTGTTCAGGTGGATTCGTAGAATGGCTTGGGATGTTGGTATTGAATATCAAATAGTTCTTTTTAGGTTAAAATGAAGCAATATGAGTAGAGAATTATTCATTAGTTTAGATAAACCGTTCAGAATTGACACAATTAATATTCGAAAGTGAAGTAATTTGCCTTCTCCGTTTTTGTGGACAAAAGTAAGTTTATATTTAAGGGACTGTCTCATAAAGACGACGCTGAAATGCAAACACGTACTAACTCGCAAATTTCTACATCAGAACAGAGAAATTTGATCGACTAGAATAAGTAACGTACTTATCGACTAGACTTATCATTATTGGACGTTAGCGGCTTTGATCCTAAAGTTTTGATTAAACAAAATTTTGCTAGTTACTACATGTTTGCTTCGATTATAAAACCAGTGTAAGCCTACACTTCTGAGAACTTTCCGAATATATAATATAAAAGTACACTTATAAATAACTCATTGTCGTTACATAACAGTAACGTAAATAAAAATGTTAATATCGTATACTTTAATTTTCTCTTTGCGTCAATATTGTAAAAGCTGCTCTTGCTCATCAGTCTTACATATTAAAATGTTATGATATTTATATATACAAGATCCTCCAAGAAGTTATGTGATAAATTTGCTAATGTGTGATATAATATTTAAGTAAAATAAAAACATGTTTGCAAATAAAACCCTATTTTAAAAATAAATAAAGGCGCTCTCGCTGGCGTAATGGTGCGGAATTCTCGATTCGGTAGTGGCATGGGTATATACCTGAATATAGATTCAGTCTAAGATGGTAGCGCGCTAATCTGGCAAGGGGAAATTCCAATTTGTCGAGGTCTTGGTCTAGACTGTAATATTACCCGTAAGTGATGATATAGTTTAAGATGGTAGCTTGCTAATCTGACAAGAGGTTATTTTAATTCGTTGTGGTTTAGGGCTTTAGTGTCTCTTGATCTTGAAAGGTCATCTATCTGTCATCAGTGTGGCGCATCTATTGGTACAGTAGACCACACTGTAGCAGAATGTCCGGCTTGGGAACTGCAGCGACAACCTTTGGTGTCGCTGATCGGTGGGGATCTGTCATTGCCAAGTATAGTAGACGCAATTTTCGGCAGTGAGATAGGATGTAAAACAGTTGCCTTCTTTTGCGAAGCTGTTATCCAGTTGAAGGAGGCAATGGAAAGAGAAAGGAAATGTGATACTGATGGCCTTCCCTTCAAAGTAGAAGGCAGGAGGTGCTTTTTTGAATGTCCCGTGCCTTCTTCTTGAACCTCCTATGACAGTTGAATCTAGGCTGTGTCAGGGCAAATGGGCAAGGGAGTCTCTGACAGTCCCAATTCGAGATGATGAGAGTATTGCTGGGTTTTATTTGGTATTTTGGCCCACAAGCTAGCAAGCCCCACACTCACTACCTTCGTGGTAGGACTGCATAAAAGCATTTCCCATTGGAAAAAAATTGCCTTACAAAATTTATACTTGACTATTTATACGTAGAGGTAATCGAAATATGCTTCCTTCGTTCTTCTTTTACGTTTATTCTTGGCAGAGTGGTCGTGGTATGCATTATAACTCTAATGCCCTCTTCGCGATAGTCCGACAGTCTCTGTAAACGGCACTGCGAGAACATCCCTCTGTTATGAGTTTCGGCTTTTATTGTATTTATCCGCCTCGATCGACATCGCGACCGCATCTCTTCGACACCATGTAATAAAGCCAAAGAACTTAAGAATATTCGCAGTTGGACAAGCGATGACCGTCTCTTTTTAATCTTATGTTCGCTGAATATTGAATTGTCTGTGTCAACTACCGACTTTTTGTGGCTTGAAATAGCTTTTTGTCATAATTTCATAAACTAAAGATAACATTGTATAGTTTAATTATTAGCAAACACAGCAATCATTACATTTGGGAGTCTTTTAACATGAATTTTCTTTCATGAACATTTAAGTCCCAAGAACCATTTTTACTTCTTTCGACCCGCGGGGCAATCCGCGACGCAAAAAAGTCCGTGAGGGGGCAGGGCGTGCGATGGTTATTTCAGTTAACAGTTCGGATAAATTACTGGGTTAAACTAAAAAACTCTGTCGGTCATACGGGTAAGGAGGAATTAGTGCGGAATTCTGTCCAACTTATCTCTAGAAGTCATCTCGATTTTTCTCCGTTCCGCCTGTTTGAGGGTCCAAGTCTCAGCTGCATATAAAAATATTGGAAAGACAAGACGTGACATGAGTCGCAGTATTTTTCGGTCTTCTCTTCTCTCTCCAAGTTTTGATAACATTCCAACAGTTGAACCATGGCAGTCGAAATATGTTTTACAGTTTTTGAAATTTCAACCAATATGTATGGGAAGTATTCAAAATAATGCTATCTAAAGTAATTATTATACATGTATGAAGACTTTGGCAAAAGTTACTTAATTCTCTTAATGGAGAAACAGTATTTTTTAAATTAAAGAATATCTCGATGGTGTGATTATGTCTTCCCATGTTCCTTCCATATATGACACAATGTTCTCGCCCGAGGCTCACTTCGCGTCGTGGCTTTTAACGTTTAACATGGGATTTGACGGTGTCGTTATTTCAGCTACTTTATCACGTACTTCTACTTTATTATTCCTCGACTTTTTAAATGTTATTTGGTGAGGAAATTATGTTTTTAGGATGTCAATTTGTTTATTAGATATAAATAGTACATTTTTTGTAATGGATAAAGCTCAAAATATTAGCGACTAAATTTCTTGTTGCTTCCTACTATCTACGACTTGGATTCCACATGATGATTTTCTTTAAATAATAACTATATTTAGTATCAATAGATATAATAAATACTTCAAAGAATATACTAGGTTGCACTAATACAAGAAATACAGCATAGTTCATATTTTATATCAAAAATAATAGAAACAAGAATATTATAAAAACTGACTGAGTTTATGGTAATCTTAAAAGATCTTGATAGAAGTGAAAATAACTTTAATATCAAGTATTCACAGATCTTATTTGCCTGCCAATCCGCAGTGGAGCACCGTGGTGGGTCTATGATCTAAAAACCCTCGCTCCTCGGAGTGAGGAGGCCTGTAACCAGCAGTGGGACGTAAATGTCCTGCTACTTACTTACAAATCTTATTTAATGTTTTTTTTATATAAAATATTTTATTATATTACTCATTTTGAAACTTATGTTGGATGACACATGAAGTTAATATAGTGTTTTCAAATATTAATCAATTAATTTAATTAAAGAAGTTGTGAAAAGTTGTACAAAGATGTGTAATGAAAGCTTTGAGTTTTCTTTTTATGAAATTAATAATTTCGTGATAGACGACATAGGGACTTTGTTTTTTTTTTTAAATATTATTTGTCATTGTGGTGACGATGACAATGGTGCTGGAGTGGCGACCCCGCACCGGGCGGCGCAGTGTAGGCAGACCCCCCACAAGGTGGACTGACGACATAAAGAGGGTTGCCGGTAGCTGCTGGAGCCAGGCGGTGCAACATTGGGCCTTGTTAACATCATTACATGAGACCTATGTCCAGCAGTGGACGTTCATCGGTTGAAGCGACGACGACGACGACGATTATTTGTCATGATATTTTAACAAAGTACTTAAATTAGACTTAGTTCGTCAAAATACCGATATATTCTAAATTTTACGTTGCGTATGTAGTAGTTTATTCTCAGTTTATAATAATTACTAAATAATAATTCAGTACTCATTAAAGCTCTACGAAATTTGAATCATTTTGAAAATAAATCAAACGATAAAACCTGTGGTATTGCAGTCACAATATCAACATGTATTTGATTTGACATTGCGGCTTTGCGGTCTCAATTTCCCTGTATATCTACAGGTTAAAACTAACGTGAACACCAGCGGGCTTTTATGTAAAATGTCATTAATGCGAGCTTAAATTTATTTGGTTAGAGTAGATTTAGCTTGTGACATTGTTAAAATCATTTGATTATACATATGCATTTTCGCAACATAAATATTTATCTACTTCGCAAGTGAATATTTTTTGTTTTTGTTATTGTTGTGTCTTTAAATCTACACGACAGAATAGAAAACTTTATGAAGGTACCACATCTTCATAAAATAATGAGATATACAATATATGTAAGTAAAACTGTGTATAAATTAGTATTGACAATAATGTTACTAAATTTTATATAAAGAGAGCAGACTTTATTATAGAGTCTGCAAAAATATCCATATAGATGATAGACCATTAAAGAAAGTTATGGCTACTGTCTTCTTAGAACTAACCTTAGTCTCTGGGCTTCAGTGGGGTGCCCATATTAAGACTCTGGCAGGCAAATCTTTGTTGCAGCTGCATTTGCTGTTAGGAAAGTAAGGCTGATGTTGAAACTGCTAAAATGGTGAATTTTGATTATTTTCATAGCATTATGTCTTACGGCATGCTGTTATGGGGTAAGACGTTGGACATTGAAACTGTCTTTATAAACATTTAAAAAAAAAACCGCCTTCAAAACAAACTCTTCAAAATATATTAATATGCTCTAAAAAGTAAAAAATAATTGCGTATTCTTTTTTAGACTTCTTCGTTTTCTTATATTCGGAGTCGGCGTCAGCCAAGGTAGGTGTGTCCCGCGCGTCCACTTGGCAGCTCCGGTGCCACTTTCACCTATAGCTTTCACCTATATTTCAAAGTGTCAAGTGTCAAGTGCGACAACAGTGCTATCTCCGTGAATAATTAACACAAATCTAGTAAATTGTCATTTTCCATCTGAGTTTTTTTACAAAACTTTTGAAACAGAGTGCAATTGATACGTACAAACGTTGTTTATGTGAAATATAGTGATTTGGATGCGATAAAGAAAAACATAACTTGCAGTTGTTGTTAGTGTTTACAATTAGTGAAAAACAATGTAACTGCAGTGTTTTCGTTGAAAAATTACAATTCCACCTAAATTAAATATCGTAGTGTCGACATTATCATGTCTACATATTAAAAATAATTGGATATGAGTGTCTAAATAATGAAATTCAAATCAATCAATTAAAATACCCACATAGTTAATTGTAATCATCAAAATCTTTAATAGCAGTCAGAATTTTCTACACTGACATAGTCAGCTTCGTGGCTCAGAGCATACGTCCCCGCATTTCAATACAGCCGTGCGTATGTTCAAACCTCAATAACGAATCCTACTACTTCTACTAGTTTCCTTTCCATTATATATTTTTTTTTTTTTTAAACAAATTTGTACATTATAAGGAAGGGGCAAGAAACAGGAAAAATGAAAAATTGCAACGCTTGTAATAGATTAATTAAACCAAATGAACAAGTTCAATGTACTCAAAGATCTTGTTCGAAAGGGTATCATTTAAAATGTGTTAATATAGCTACAGACAATTTGATAAAACATAAAACAACGTGGAGGTGTCCCGATTGTTCAATAAAAGTGTTGTCAGAGCGTAAAAAGACTGCTGACAAAAATTACGACAATACACCAGTTAATAAAAGTATAGATACAAGCATCGATATAGAAAATACTGGGGAAAATTCGGGTGAGAATGTCACAATACGACGTAATCAATTAACAAATGTCAGAACTTGCACATGCGATACAGAAAACATACGTTCGATAATTACGGATGTGATACATAACGAGCTAGGTCTACTGATCTCTGGAATCTTAAAAAAAGAATTTTCTGTCCTAAAGTCGGAAATAAAGATATTGGAAGAATCCGTAAAAAACATTAATACAAAATACGACGAAATGAAATTCGTAATGGATAAGCATGGAAATGAGATTAAAACTGTGCTCGTTGATAACCAACAACTGATGAATAGAGTTAAAGAACTTGAAGCAAATATACGCGTGGAGAGTGATATGGAAGCGCATAAAAATACGACTACTTCATTTGAATCCACGAATTCGCTACCACTTACGCAAGAAAGTATGTTTCTTGAACTGCAAGATCGCTCTAACCGTCAGAAAAATATAATAATTGCGGGTTTACCAGAACTGATGGACACAAATACAAAAATCCGACGCGAAAACGATACACGAGAGGTTACTGAAATTATAAATCATATCTATGAAAACTGTCCGTCACCGAAAACAATTTTTCGATTGGGTAAATTTATGCCTGGTAAAAATCGAAACATAAAAGTTTGTTTCAATGAACAGCACACAGCTAATGCCATATTACGCAATCGCACAAAATCCTCAACTGTTCGTATTTATTGGGATCAAACACCGGCTCAACAAAAATATTTACAAAATCTAAAAACTGAACTTTCACGACGTCAAGAAAAAGGAGAATCTAACCTCACTATAAAATATTCAAAAGGAATCCCGCAAATTACAAAATTATTTCCAAAAAACGACAAGTAGTCTTGGAATCGACCGATATAAATGAACCCGTCACTTATCAGGTTACTCATGATTACGGTAAGGTACATACGACTTCCTCTTCACTGAAATTTTTCTATGCAAATGTCAGGAGTTTACTCAAAAATGGCAGACTAGACGAATTGAAATGTATAATTAAATCATTTGAATATACTATAGATTTGATTCTACTAACAGAAACGTGGATAAAATCTGAGGCCGACGCGAGTTTACTTAATATTCCCAACTATTCACACATTTACAACTACAGAACTGATTGCATTGGAGGTGGAGTGTCAATTTTTGTACACAATGATTTAACCTATGAAGTTACGGAGGAAACCTATATAGATGGAAATAATTTTTTATGGATTAATTTGAAAAAATGTAGTTTAAATATTGGACTTTTATATAGACCGCCCACATCAAATTTACAAAATTTTTTGGAAATTTTTTCGAATCAAATAGAGCAAAGAAAGAGGTCAATTGTTTTTGGAGACTTCAATATAAATATATTACACAGTGATAAATATAGTAACAAATATAAGTATATACTACAAGAATCTGGATACAAAATACTAAATAAAATTAACTACCGCTATTGTACTCGGGAAACTGATACTTCTAAATCGATTCTTGACCACGTTTGCACAAACACTAGTAATGACTTCCACCTGGCAATAATAGATACACCTCTGTCTGATCACAAACAAATTTACTGCGAATATAAAAAGTATAAAAAAGAGGCCAAACAAAAGATCCAATATGAAGCAATTAACTATGATTCACTATATGATGACTTTTCTAAAAACGAATTTGATGAAATGAATTGCGATTATAATGTGTTGGAAAATTATATTAAAAGTAGTATACAAAACCATAAAACTATCAAATATAAAATACAGAATTTACCACGCGACGATTGGATAAATAAGCATATATTAGATGAGATAAGGAATCGCAATTTTTTATGGAATAATTTGAAGCAAGATAACGACAATGAGGACTTGAAGATACATTTTAATACCGTGAGGAATAAAGTCGGAGATACTATTAGGGATACTAAGGATAAATACTATTACAATGCCTTTACTAAATGTTATAGTAAACCTAAAAAAATGTGGGAATTAATTTACACATTCGCTAATAATAAATTTAAAAATAGCATTGCTCCCTCAAAACTTGTTGTTAACGGAAAACACATTACTGACCATACAGAAATATGTAATACATTTAATGACTATTTTTCTTCAATAGGAACAATTCTAGCTAGCCAAATACCGCACAATTATTGTCACAATAACATCGTTTTTACTGATACAACTTTACATACACAAACAAATACACTCACTGAATTTAAATTATGTACCAAGAAAGAAATACGAAGTATAATTAATAATTTAAACTCAAATGCTAGCACTGGAATTGACGGCATAACGCCTAAAGCAATAAAATGCATAAATGAGCTAATCAGTGAAAAGCTAACATTATGTATTAATAAAAATATAAAAGAAGGAGTATTTCCTGATAGTTTAAAAATAGCTAAAGTTAGTCCCGTTTATAAAGCAGGTTCAAAGTGTGATCCAGGTAACTATCGCCCCATTTCCGTTTTACCTGTATTATCTAAAGTATTCGAACAAGTCTTATATAAACGATTAAGTAAATATATAGAACATATAAATTTTCTGTACAAAGGCCAATATGGTTTCCGGAATAAATCCAACACGCTTTCAGCTACAATTGACTTGATAACAAAAGTAAAAATAAACATCGATCAGAAGAACATCGCCTTAGGCGTTTTTATTGATTTGAAAAAAGCTTTTGATACAATTTCGCACTCTATCTTGTTGAATAAACTACAAAGTATAGGTATAACTGGATCAGCTCTTAAAATCTTAGAATCATACCTCACAAACAGGAAGCAGTTAGTCAAAATGAAGAACTTCATAAGTATGCCAAATGATGTACTCTGTGGAATTCCACAGGGATCTATTTTAGGTCCACTGCTGTTCCTCATATATATTAATAACATAGGTTCAATGGGTCTTACGGGAGAAGTATCATTATATGCCGATGATACGTGTCTTTTTTACTTTGGAAATTCAATACATGAGATTATATCAGATGCTCAAAAAGATTTAGATACATTACATGAATGGTTTCAATTTAATTTGCTTACAATAAACGTCTCTAAAACTTCTTACATGCTCTTTAAAGCGAAAAATAAACAGGTCCCTCCTTTTCAACCTTTAACTATAAATAAGCACGTCCTAAAACAGTCTGATACTGAAAAATATCTTGGACTGCATATTGATTCTAAATTGACTTGGCGAAATCACATACAGTACATTCAGTCAAAACTAACGTCACTTACTGGAGCATTACGCAGATCAATTCGTTGTATACCACTAAAAGTCCGCCGTATCATTTACAATTCATTAGCCAAGCCATTGTTGGAATACTTGATAGAAATATGGGGAAGTGCGTGTAAAACTATTTTAAAAGATCTTCAAATATCGCAAAACAAACTCCTAAAAACCTTATTCCAAATTAATTATCGTTTTCCTACAAAAGAACTTTTTAAAAAAACGAATGTGCTATCCATCAACCAATTATATAAATTTAAAACATGTTTATTAGTTAGAAAAATTTTAAATAAAGCAGTGCATACACAAATTTCTTTTAAAACGAAATCGCATTTAAACTCTCGAAGCAAACATAAACTACAGTTACATAGATCTAGAACAAAATACTACGGACAAAAAACTATACAATTCGAGGGAGCATTATTGTATAATAGTTTACCAGAATATATACTTTGTGCAAAATCTTTTGAAACCTTTAAAAAATTGTTGCTAAAACATTGTGTAACCCTATAAGTCTCTTTATTAAGTTTCCCACAGTTTTATGAATAGATAATATAGATTTAAGCTTTTATCACATGTATCACACACAGTATGTAGTATTACTTTTCTTATGTTTTTTTTTAATATTTGTTAATTTCTCATGAAGTGAATGTTTTTCTTTTGAGAATAAAGTTCTTTAAACCTAAACCTAAACCTATATTTTGGTTTTGATTTTGAATTTTATTCCAACGAGTGTTATAAAGACCAGCGTGACGGGTTAGATTCATTCAATACCCACAAAGTAAATTGTAAAGCGCGACAAAATAAGTGTTCAGATCAAATTTTAATTTGTATACATTTGCACTTTTGTTGTATATGTTTAAGTGTTGATGTGTATGTATGTACTCAAATGCATTTGATAGATTAACCATAATCGGTTGTAGGATATCAGGAAATTCTAAGCGAATCTCATTAAGTCACCGAATAGTAGATGTGTAGATTTGTTTTCATCTAATTTGAAGGCTGTAAATTTTTTATAATAAAATAAAAATGTGTTTATCTTGGATATTCGCCATTCTACTTTTATTCTCACTAATCGATCTTTTCCATGTATCTTTTTCTTTATTGCTGACAGGTTAGCGCTTAACTGTGAATATAAATGATGGTAAGTGATGATATGGTGTAAGATGGAAGCGTGCTCATCTGGTAAGACGCAATTTACCTCTTATGTTTTCTACAGAATATTACACTGGAACACAATATTTTTGCTTGGTGGAATATTTTTGCTGGTAAGGTGGTAATTAGCCATGGCCGAAGACTCCCATCAGACTCAGCCCAGTTTGAAAATGCTTTTTACTAAAATCGCTCTATCAGGGATCGAATCCGGGACCTCTACTAGCAAATCCAGTACTTGCACTTCAGCAAGTCCGTCAATTCTAAAGTAATTTAATTTATCCAATGGTGAAACTACATACGAATTTATATATTTGAAACAGCTAAATTTGAACACTTATTACATATATATGTCTAACAAAAACTGTGTAAAAGAAAATTGAAATCAACCTAGACTTTAATACAAAGTGACTGCAGAAATCGAAACTGTAAGTAGCAGATCATTAACGTGGGCTACCACTGCTGGGTATATGCCCCCTCACTCATATGAGAGAGAGTTTTTAGAGCTTAGACCCACCACCTTGCTCCCCTACGGATTAGCAGGCACAGTACATAAATGTATAAATTGACACAAGTGCACTCTCTATTCCTTCACTTTCATAGGCCGATGTGACAGAAATCCGACATGACTGGAGAGAGATCTGATCTGGAGAGACAGAGCTGGACCATAATCTCCGAAGCACGGGGGTGGATCAAACCACTAATTTCCAAATTCGGGCAAATATTCAGAAAACTGTAATAGAAAACTCAATTTCGATTCTTGAATTGGCCCGACCAGAGACTTGGGCCCAGGAGCTCAAGTGTGCAGTCGAACGTGCTAAACACTAGTCAAATGAGGCAATTGAAACTGTATGTAACAAGTTAGACCACCAGCGAAAATGCAAGAATCTGTCTTATCTTTAGAAAATACTTCGAAAACAGGAATGTTTACCCTATTTTAGGAAGCTCGAAGGAAGTATTATTAAAGCGAATAGACTATGGCGCTTACTAAAGTGAACAATAATAAATATCATTGAAAATAAATACGATAAGGGGACCCAATAATAGATACCCAATAGCTTCTTTATAAGGTTATGTTTATCGATAACTTTTCTTATCTTAACCGTTGATTTTATATACGTTATTACTACTTCATTCTATTTCGAATTTAGGAGCTCGTGATTCTGTGAGAAAAAAAAGAAAAAGCAATTTTTACGATAGCCTCATTGCACACATTCAATATCGTTTTATGTATTCTTAAATATATTAATATATATGAAACATTCATAGTCAATTGTCAAACTCAAACAATAGATAGCATAAAGAGCGTGACGTAAAACGCAATAGTTCAGGAATAACAGAAATGCAATGATTTAAATCTTTTACCATATTCAATTAATTTATATAATAAAATGTTATTGATATAAAAGTTGTTTTCAAAAGAGTATCTGCTGAGTTTATTGCCGTTATTTTCTTAATAGAATCAACTTACTTTATTGCATACACATCATGAAAAATTACAGGAAAACTTAAATATTACTTTAGGAACAACAGCATGCAAAGGCAGTTTTATTGCTTAACAATCTCTTAACAGACAACCTTTGGGTAAAGGAAACTGTAAGTGAAAGAAAAGACAATGACAATAAAAAATACATAAATTAAATAATGTATATATATACATATTGCTAATAAAAACTAAATAGATTGATTATGAAAATTTCGCAATTAAAATAGCATCAAAGTTATATTTAATACAAAATTGTACGGTATAATCTTGCAGGAGTCGTTTAGGTCTCTTTGTCTGTGTGTCATTGTAGATTGACTAAGGCATGGATATAAACTTGGACTTGGCCAGACATAAAATAAATGTTGAACAGTGGTAAATACAAAGAAAAAAGACTTGGCATTGTACAAATATAAATGTTGATGAAGAATCAGAATAAGTCGCAAATGGAGCACGTAATATAGTATATATGGGTATCGAAAACAAATGTAATTCTTTAGAAAAACCACCAAATCTTTATGAATTGGTTTCTGTAGCAAAAAGGAGTATCCAATAGAATAGAACATACAAATAGATTGTTATATATAGAACTAGGTCTGGGTTTATCAATCACAAATTATGATATTATGATATTTATGATATTACATCACAAACATCGTAATCCGGGCAATCTAATTATAAGGTTCATAATTTACATACTTAGTCAATACGGAACATTATCATATTAATTTTCATACTATTTATTTAATTAATATTTGGGAAACAAACAATCATTATATATGTCGGAGAATAAGAGAGATAGGAAGCATAAAGCATAGGAGCGTAGGGTTCTCGGCCGACATCGTCATTAATGGCATCCATAATTTCCATACTGTGGGCGTTCGTGGGTAATGTTGGTGCAATCAAGCACTTTATTAATTAACTCGGATTATAATGTTCAATCACTTAATGTTCCCGATATAAATTTACACAAACTCATTAACAATAATAGCTAGGAACGCGACAGTTTCAATATTCGACCGCTCTGGCGGACCGTCAGCCGAGAACTATCGAGAGACGCGCGCCGGACTGCCACTTATTGACTCTGCCCCACGCCGATAGACAGATGGCGCCAGCGTTCCACAGACTATTGCACTCCGACATATATAATATAAATTATTTTATGTAAAATACAATGTATAATTTTTTTTTTAAAACAATAAGGAAAAATGTTTAACACAAAAAATAACAAAATAATTTAAAAAATACTAAATATTGGTATAGACTATCCTTAAATACATCCATTTTACCGTGCATGATATCAACACAATTACAGCTTTCGTTGTAACTCTGACATGCTCTATAAATGAATGTATTTTTTGGCATAGTTAGTTAAAGATACCGGTTTGCAAAACAATAATTGGTGCCTTGGAACACTGGCGTTCCTGGGACATTTGAAATAAATATTGCTCAAGAGGAGTTTAGAGTCAACTAAGTTTAAATAAAAATATTTGGTCTCTAATTTTTCTTCTTGTTTCTAAAATATTTAATAGAGTATTATTAGTATTATTGCCAAAATAATGTTTTACATTTTAATTCTTATTACCTATATATAATCTAAATATTATAAACATTTCTCTGTAATAGAAACATTTTGCTTATTTTCATAGATAAAAGGTCCAAAATGAAGACGAGAGACATAACATTTATAAAAATTTTCTTGCTTATTTTATTTGTAAACGGCTTATTTCTATAAAATTATAACACCAAAATCAGTAATAATTTAGGTATATATTTTGTATAGTCATTTTAAGTACTCTCTAATTGCTTTCCTTGTCTTTTGTCGTACCACCTGCTTTCTTTCACTTAGAGTTTCCGTTACCCAAAGGTTGTCTGTTAAAAAAATTGCATATGCAATAAGACCGCCTTTGCATGTTGTGATGTCTAAACTATATCTATTAATACAGAAAAGACTTCAAATGTTGACGAACTGGCTCCTTTATAAATTCGAACTGTATCATTGAATTTTACGTAGAAACCATAATAAAGACGTTGCAACGGGAACTACTTAATTACCTTTAAAATGAGATCGTGGTAGTTAGAGTTCATCCTAAGAGATAATCAACCTTTCCACTAAGAACTGTGATCGAAGTGCGGACCTACTCTCGATAAACTTCAGCATAAACTTCGAAGTAATTGAAATTTAACTTCGCCGCGAAGTTTTTTGCGTGACCGGCATACTAAGCTTAAGCCACAGTTCGTGATAAATCAAAACCCAAAGTTTATTTTTATTGGAATTTCATTTTATATTCGGTTTGTATTAAAATTCTCTAATACCATCATAATATTCTTTATACAAGTTTGCTCAAACAGAACCATTGTATTGTCAATCTGTCCGTTGGTAAAAAAACAACTACGGGCTCAGAAAGTTGATTCCATTGAGAAAACTGCCGCAAAAAATACACCAGTTTCTCTTTTAAATATAGCTTATAAAGCTTACAATGTATTATTTTGCTTCTGTGTGCAACTGGAATCAAGTCTAAACATTTTGATCGCTTAAATAGAAATTATTTTGGATTTACTATACATATATTACCTATCTTGTTTATATATATATCAAGTATGTTAAAAATTTAAAGCCAAAGAATTAGATTATACACGTTGATGTAAACCTCAAAAAGGTAGATTAATCTATTTGTAACGTAAGATATTGATCAAAAAAGGCCTGTCTGACAATCATTTGGGAAAACCTAGTCTAGCTCTATTACATAATAGAATCTTGTTACCAAAATTTAGTGTACTACCTTATAAGTATACTAATCTTCCACAATGGAGTAGCGTGGTGGGTTTCTGCTCCAAACTTTCTCATATGGGCTGTGTCCAGTTAAAAGGCCGCTACTTACTTTACGTATATATATATATATTATGATTTTGCTTTATTTATTGTAAAAAATTGTATAAAATTATGAAAATTTAGAATCATCCGTGTAATGTAATCCTTGGTAATCACAATTAAAAAGTCGAAAATACGAAATTAATATTTTTCAGATATAATCCTTTATGGATTTTTTAAGCGTTACGAATAGCTAAAGTTAAAAAACAATTACTAGTAATGTTATAAAATTAAATCATTTTTATATATTTCTTCTTGCGCCTTTCTGTAAAGAATAACTTCTTAAAAAACAATTATATTAGGAGAGTAAATCTGTGTAAATTCTTGTCAATCCGTAGTGTGGTAATTAAATTTGCTTTATAAAATACATGTAAATGAAGAGAACAATATATAATTTAAAAAGTAGAATAAATAAAAAAATAATAGTAAAATAATGTTGGATCGTTCTTCATTAATAAAAGATCGTTAATAATCGATATTACTAAGAGGCATTTTGAATGCCAAGGGATTATATTTGAAGAATAAAAAGAAGTAACTAGTATATAAAAGAATTAACTACTTTACCAATCTCGCAATACTAAATATACATCACATTGTTATAGTGACTTATAATTACTTCCCTACCTTTTTATATATACTATAATTATTATTGAAGTGAAACTTCTCTAGGCGCATGAGGGTAACAATTTTACGGATGAAACGAGTGATTTGCGTCACGAAGATGTGCAGAGCATTTTTGTGGTAATTCGTTTGAAGGTTAAGTAGTTTTAATTTTTACGATTAACATGTGGCATTTTAATTTGCCAATCGTCTAATAATCGTTTAATAATTTAATATGAAACAAAAATATTTCATAAGTTCTCTTTTCTAATTAATTTTCTAATATTGACAAAAACACGTGACATTTTGATTTTTAATTCGTCATTTGAGATTTCAATAAATTATTTGTATTAAATTTCGACATTTTTAATACTTTAATGACAATTAAATTCATTAAATTCCCTTTTTTCCTCCCTTTAAGTCTCGGAAATTTAAAGTTTTAGATTTTCACTTTTTATTTTCCACTTCCTAAGAAGTTTTACTTCTGACATGTGTACTTTGTACGCATGCACTTTTAATTATTTATTGCACATAATAAAGTTGGTTTTTAAAACGGCGACGTAACAATAATTGAAAAATATGGCCTATATATCAAATAAATGGTAGTACTCATAAGTATGACCTTCCGTAATAAATCACAATTTTCATTGCATACTAATTTAGTAAATATATTGTGAAATATAAATGAATACATGCCATACTAATTATATTAAAAAATATATATAGGCTGTAAATTATACGGTGAATTATCGTTGGTTTGTTATCAGTTCGCCATTTATAAAGCGTGTATCACGGACCTTGTTCAATGCAACATTGAATCCTGCTGATGAAACCGGTTGTATAGAGAATAAACGATGTACACTATTAGTTGCCTTGTGTTACTTGTCGCGGCTGCTATGGCCCAACAAAAACCATATTACAATCTGGAAGACGGACCGGTATTATTTGAAAAGTTTATACAAGATTACAATAAACACTACAAAGATGATGCAGATAGAGCACGTCATTATGAAGCATTTATGAAATCGTTGGAGGTAATCAATAGTGCAAATGCAAAACCTGGCTCAGCTGTATTTGACATAAATCACTTGGCAGATTACACACCGGAAGAGAGTCAGAACTTGTACGGCGTAAAAGGTAAGGATTTTCTTGTAATCTTAACTAATGTGGACCGATTTAAAATGTTTTACTCCATTTAAATAGCTCCATTTTTACTGAGTGACATAAGCTATATCATTTTTAAAAAAAAAGTAGGGATCCCTAATAAAAATGTACTAATGTAACCCTTAGTTGAAAATATTAGTCACAAAAAATTTGTCATCGCATGCGCTGCAGAAACTATTGCATTTTACATAAATATTAAAAAATCTGAATTAAATTTTTAGGTGTTCTCAAAACATTGAATATTTATATATAAAATTCAACGAACGTAAACTATTTATTCAATTTCATCTCATATTTCTAATGAAACTGATGCCATAAATGCATTAATAAGAGCCGAAAGTTGCATAGCGAATTGCGGTCACCATTTAGCGGACATAATTTTCCAATCTTAACGAAAAAAAAAATGTAAAGGCCAAATAAACTTCCAAACTTACTTATCTCTTCTTTGAATAAAGTTATAGACAATCAAAATGGTAGCGGGACTTTTGCTCCACCTTGCAAAAAACCCAAAAATAGGACATCATTGCCAAAGTAACCAAGCACTTAATGGGTGCTTTATAACGTCATTGATAATTCAATTTTATTTTTTGTTTATCTCAGTATTTTCCGATAGTATCTAGTCTCTACTATCATTTAGTCTCGGGCCCCGGGCCAGACACCCGGGACCTTACGACTCTAAATTCTTTCACCATTGCGAAAGTATGGTTACTTTTGCAATGCACTCATGGTTTTATTATGTCGTTAATAATTATAATTTTTTTGTTTATCTTAATTTGTATATCTCAGAATTTTCCAATAGTATCCCATCTACCATCATCTAGTCACGGGCCCCGGCTTGTCAGCCACCCGGGCCCTTCCGGCCCAGTCCGACCCTGCGCGTGAGTTATACCATTGACAATTTGGTATCGTAAGATATTGACCCGAAACAATAAAAAAACACCTGAGTAGTGCGTTAATAATTACTCAAGTGTATATCTGTGGTTTTATAGGTAGACTGATTTAATAGGTTCTGATAAAATAGTTCAGTATGTTTTTTTTACAGATACCTCGAATAGAAAATGAAGATGACAAACATATGTGATCAGCAATAAATATTACTAATTGTAGGTATGCATAGTCTTGGATGATTTTGATAATATATTATGTATTATAAAGGCAATACAATTCTGCAATAAAAACATATTTGTGCAGCATATTGAGGTTTTTATTTTAGTTTTTCTAATCCGTTTATTAGCCTGAATATTTTACAAAACACAACTCGAGGGACTTGGAATACATGCGTTATCCCAAATAATTTCTTACAATAAGGTAATCTATATAGAAGGTTTTTGTCGACTATTCGTGTTAAAGTGGAAGAACTTGTTATTTATGACTGATTTACGAAAACTTAACCTTCCTGAACCTGTTAAAAATGTGGAATGGGAAAAATTTAAAGGATATGTTTTGTAAAGGTACGTTGTAGATCCTTCGGCGGAAACCGAGATGAACTTACATCTGATACAGCTGTATATTCAATTCTGGTACGACAGGCGCAGGTGCACATTCTGTTTCCCCATTCTCTTTTAATTCAGTGGGACAATAATCAGCGTCAGGCATAGGATTGAGGGCTTTACATGCTCTGCAATGCGGGTTTGACAACATCAACTTCGCACCACCGAGCTGAGTTTGAGAAGTTCTTATTGGCTCTAACCAGGACCTTAAATTGCGACTAAAGAAACTAAAAACAAGTTACATTTAACATATACACGACTTTGTTTTAACGATTTATTCTTTGGTATTATTAATATTTCTTAACATACACTCCTTTTTTTTTCACATTAACCTAAACATAAGAAAAATTTTATTCCTATTATGGAGACCAAGGTATACTTTAAGTCATGATAAGTTTACCGATATTCCTCCACGAAATATTTTCCTATTCTTTACTACATTTTAAACTATAAAGTTATATTTTCATATCAGCAGTTTCAGGTGGTCATAGAAAAGCAGTTAGTTCGGATCGAATTGTCTATCTAAATCATATTTGAATCCACTAGAACATACAAAAAATATAACAATCGTATTTGCCGCATAGGAATTCAATTATACAGAAAAAAATGTATAAAAAGATGATTTTATTGAATAGACTGTAGGATCTATCTACATTATGCGGGGAAAAACACAGCGGATGATTCACCGGTAACCTCGTGAATACTACTTTATATGCGCTAATATGACAACAACAACGGCAGTTAGTGCCTTGGTAAACTTCTCATAAAATAGTATCATGGTCAATACAGTATTGAAAACATACATTTCAATGCTTGATTTTAAAATAATATTTTTGTATCTTTATGTCAAGCTGAAAGAACACCGGGAAAATAAATTATCAAAATGAATGCGCAATAAACAAACTATTCAAATGTCATTTTCCTTATCCCTACTTAATGATAAATGACTACCTATTTTTAGTTTTTATACCTATTATTTAATAATTATATTTTTATTTTACGAGTATTTTGTATATTAGAAAATTTAATAGTTCAAGACTAATCTATAATATTTTACAATGGATCGATCTTAAAGCATTGTAAATGTTTATACGCTAAACAGCTGTTATTCCGATATTACTTTTTAAGTATTTAATATAATTAAACCAGTATTTGGCAATTTAATAACAAATCTGGTATTTCCCCAATAAATACGTGCTCCAACAAGCATTTTTCTTTTAATATTGAAGATTAAAATGTTATCTTGTTTGACTTGGTTACCATTGTTAATGCGTGTAAATATTGTTGTGATAGAACACGTCGTCTTTACTCGAAATACAGAAAAAAAAAATTATATATATATATATATAAGTTTTAATAACCTAAAAAATACGCTTTTAGAGGTAATCAAACTACTGACGAGAATATTTAATGTCACTATTCTAAAAGCGTGGGGTGCTTTATATAACATTTTTTAATTTAAGTCTGCATTTCGGAATGACATCATCGAAAAATATATTATTTTTATGGGTTACTGTGAACACACCCTCTTTTTTGTCGCTGCAAAATGCTTTTACGCATTCCGGAGAAGAAAAATGAAATTCTTCCAATCGGAGGTATGGGATTCGGCGAGTTACCTGAATACTAAAACCTTTTTTTTTTTTTGGTAAGACGGGAAAAAAATCCTCAATAGGATACCGGGACGCCGCGGACGTCCCGGTTATGCCGGACTCTTACCGGCTAAAAACGACCCGCCATCCTACGCACTGTCACAATGGCGACGCTACAGGTTAGCTATAGAGTAAAACTGCGCGCGCCGCCGTGACTCCCCGTGAGGGGCCCCTACCTTGATCCTAAGGATCGAGCTACCTATGGGGCAGCGCGAAGGCGCGCCGCCCGACAACCTACGGAGCCTCGCTACGTGGGACGACGGCCTCCGCGGTCCGCCGTCCCAGAGGCTAGTGCTAAGGGGGAAGACGGCGGTCCTGGACCGCACGTCTTCTCGCCGGACGCCTACGACGGAGGGCGTGGGCGGCGGGATCCGCCTCCCGACGCCGCTCCGCGGCCTCTTTCAGCGACATCACCTCGTCGCTAAAGGAGGCCACCGCACTCCAACACTCCCTCCGCTCCACCATCGCTCGCACGACGGTGGGCAGAGACAGGTCGGTCGACCCTAATACGGCCACTAGGGCAGATCTCTGGCTATCCCAACTGGGGCACACCGCAAGCGTGTGCTCCGCCGTGTCCACGGCGGATCCACACTCGTGGCATTCCTCAGTGGGCTCCCTACGGGCCACCCGGCATAGATACCTCCCGAAGCACCCGTGCCCCGAGAGGATCTGCGCCAAGTGGAAAGTGATCACGCCGTGACCACGCGACACCCACTGACCAAGGAGCGGAGACACGGCCTCGATCGTCGACCGCCCTGCGCTCGGGTCACTCAACCGGTCCCGCCACTTGGTTTGTAGGACCGCCTGCGCCTGGCGCAGCCAGTCCCTTTCGTCCCCTGGCGAAGGGGGGTCGCCTCTCTGACGGGCGTCCGCCCTCCGCCAATATACGTCCGAGTGTACTTGCGCGTCCAGCTCCCAGGGGGCGGTACTCGCTAATACGCATCCCGCCTCCCAGGATATGGTGCGGTATCCTCGGACGATCCTGACTGCCACGACTCGCTGCGCATCTCGCAGCAGAGTCTTCGAACGTGGCGTCAAATCTCCCGCTCAGATCGGGGCCCCGTACAGGGCCATCGGTCGTACCACGCCTGCGTACAGGCGACGGCACCCTACCTGCGGCTTGCCGACGTTGGGCAGAAGTCTGCTCAACGCGCCAGCCGTCTTCATGAGCCGGGGAGCCAAGCGCTCGAAATGAGCCTCGAATTTCCACCTGCCGTCAAGCGTGAGACCCAGGTACTTGAGCGTACGCTGGATCTCGATGGAAATCCCCCCGACTATTAGTCTCCCCCCCTGGGGGCGCCCTTCGCGGTCTGGAAGCAGATGGCTGCCGACTTCTCTAGCGAGATCTCCAGCCCGAGCCGCCGGATTCTCGCAACTACCTGCGTGACGCCCGCTGTTGCGAGCACGCGCGCCTCTCTGAAAGTGCGTTCGCGGGCCGTTACGAGGGTTTCGTCTGCGTAACAAGTCACGCCGACGCCCCGCAAGAGGGCACCGCGAAGCACCCAGTCGTAGCCGATGTTCCACAGCAGCGGTCCCAAAACCGACCCCTGCGGAACACCGCACGTCATCTCCCTACTCACCGGTCCAGTAGCCGTCGAGAACGAGACGAACCGGTCGCTGAGGTACGCGCCTATCATATCCCTCAGATACCGGGGCATCCCATGATACCTGAGCGCCTGCCCGACGAAGTCCCAAGGCAGAGTGTTGAATGCATTGGGGATGTCCAGGGACACCGCCAACACCACCTCACCCTCGGACGCCGCCTCCTCCACGAGGTCCCTCACCCGCGCGATCGCGTCGATACCTGAATACTAAAACCTAGCGCATCCCTCGTTATCCTTGGATGAGAACACTAGTGGGTCCTATTTAGCATTCCACTCTAGTAATCTGGATGATTCCCACTTTAACAGTGTACAGTTTACTGAGGGGAATAGTAGAGTGCATACTTGCGCCTATTCCCACCCAGCTTTCTTCGACGGAGAAGGAGGGCAGCAGCCGCACTCCCCATTTGCCTCCTTCAGCGAGATGACGGTCTCACAAAAGAAGACAACCGCAGTTACCTGATGAGAAGTGATGGTACCAACTACAATAGAAGCGGGCTAAACTGTTAAGAAGGCAATTTACCTCTTTGGTTTCTTCACAGCATCGTATTGTAAAACAAATCTATTTGTTTACCGGTACCTCTTTGCTGATAGGGTTGTAACTAATCACGTCCGAAGCTCCACCAGTCTAGACTCAGACAAATTAGAAACTGCAATTCGCCCTATCGGGGATCGAACCCAGGACCTCTGCTAACAAAGAAAGCAGGCGCACCACTGCGCTAGCGAGGTCGTCGAGCAAGTTATTATATGGGTGAGTAAACTGTATCCCGATACGTGTCTAATGTAACTTTACTGGTAGTTATAATTAGAACAATTGAGTGTTCTAATAAAACAAGAAATATTTTGTTATTCAAATGCTAACCTATCTAAGCAAATAAATCTTCGACGGCGCCGGTAGATCAAGTACTTCCTTCGCTCGCAGAGGTCCTGGGTTCAATCCTAACACGGCGAATTTAGGAAATTGCATTTTGTAATTTATTTATTTATAAAACAATACATAGTACACCAACAGCTCTCGCCAAATCGTATACAAGTTAGGTTTTTATAATTACATATTATATATAAATGATAGAAATTATTTATTAAAATATACTGAAACATTTTTTATAAATGATGTAATCGCTTGTCCGAATACATCAGTATCCGGGATTTGGACCAATATTTTATTAAGATGCTCTACTACGCGATGAGCAGGTGCTCCGGACCCGCGACGACTCCGCGGCTGCTCTTCCGATGCCAGCAGCCACGGTCGCCGTCGCGGGCCGCTGGCTCCGGCCGCACCGCACATGTACCGTCTCGGTGCTACGAGACCTACACGCGCAAGGGCAATCGGATTGTCCACCTAGCCATTTAAGAGCTTATAGTAGTGCACTATAGATAATAATTTACGCCTGAACTCTAGCGTCTCTAAGCCAACCATGGCACCTATAAAAATAGACTGCTATAAATATGGGTAATATTCATAGAGTCTTTTATAAAGATAGCGTGCGAATTTTTTTTGAATTTTTTTTATTAATGTTACGTATTTCATTTCATATGGATCCCAAACGGTGGCCCCATATTCTAGTTTGCTGCGGACAAAACATTTATACAGTAACATCGCTACTCTGATATCAGAAAACTGTGACGATATCCTAATTATGAATCCTAGACTTTTATGAGCAGATTTACATATACTATTGTAGTGATTTTTGAAAACTAATCTTTGGTCTAATATTAATCCTAAGTCCCTAATTTCATTTACCCGGTTAATTTGTTTCCCCTTTATTGTGTAATTATTTACTATAGGTGTTTTGGATCTTGAAAATGTTATAACTTTACATTTATCCTCATTGAATGATAATTTATTTAGGTCTGCCCATTCTGTTACTGCATCTATATCTATTTGTATGCATTCAGTGTCCTTAGAATTTTCAACCTTATTGTATATTTTTAAATCATCTGCAAATAATAGACACATAGAAGTTTTTACTACTTTTGGTAAATCATTTATCATGATCAGAAATTATGTCGGACCAAGTGTACTTCCCTGACTAACACCGGACGTGGTGAAATACGTATTTGACTCGTATTTGCCGATCTTAACGTACTGAGAGCGATCCTTCAAGTAGCCTGCAAAAAAACACAATAAATTGGAGTCAAATCCCAATCCTGCACATTTTTTAAGAAGTACGTCATTATCAACGAGGTCAAACGCTTTTTTAAAATCGAAATAAAGTGCGTCTACTTGCCGTCTATTATCTATTTTATGAATTACTGAATCTACTAAGTTAATATGATTTGTAGTCGTTGATCTGGCTGAACTAAATCCATGTTGTGAATCATCTAAAAGTCGATTTATTTGCTTAGTTATTCCAGTATTCAAAATTGATTCGAAGACCTTTCCAAAGCATGACAGTATTGCCATCGGTCTATACTGAGAAATCTGTGATGTATTTCCTTCTTTTGGTATTGGTGTTACTCTTGATGTTTTCCATTTTTGGGGATATAGGCATTGCTGAAGTGACTTTCTAAATAAATATAATAAAGGTTCTTGGAGAATTTGTCTGACTATGGTCTGGTAGGAGGCTTCAGTCGTGGCTAGTTACCAACCTACCAGCATGGACGTGTCACCAAGCAAACAAATTGCATTGTGGTACTATTCTATGTATTAATCATTAGAGGTAAGTTACTTCTTGCCAGGTTAGCACTCTTTCATCTTAGACTGTATCATTACTTACCAATCGGTGAGATTACAGTGAAATATTAACCTGTCAGCAATAAAAAACAGGTTCTTTCGGACAAACCGATACTTAACAAAGTATAAGACCTATAATTGTATTTATTTGTGGCTGCCGTTTTAAAACATTTACTTTTAGATTTATTTTAATTATAACTTACAATTAAGCTTTCGTTAATGTTAAGGAAGAATACACACATATCCTACCTAAAATAGGAGTTTAACAGGAAATGTATAAACTAAATCTTTGCATACTGTGTGAAGGAAATTCTGGGGTAATATTATAGAGTTTGTGATGGAAGCCGTTTAATTAACTTTAAAATGAGGCCGTGGTCGCTTCAAGCACAGTTTGCGGGCAAATAATAATGAGCCTGTCGATCGCCGGCGTTTATAGAGAGCGTGTTAAGTGATTTAAAACTCAATCTTTAGAAAAGCTAGAAAATCATTTATATAGCTTGAGTTTTCAAGTAGGCATAGATATTTTAATCTAAAGTATAACAATAGTTGTTTTTAAATGAAGACAACTGAGTGCTTGACCGAAATAAATCTTATCTGATGGTAAGTTATGATATAGTCTAAATAAGTGGGGGTGAAACACTGAAGGTTTTTTATAAAGTATCGTACGGTATGTTTTTGCTTCATGGCAAGTCTGTTGATAAAGTGGTAAACAACCATGGCCAAAGTCTCCCATTACTCCAGACCAAGAAAAATTACAAAAACAATTTCCTGAATATGCCGGGAATCGAACCTAAATAACTCTTGAATTAATTGGAAAACTTATCAAAATTGATCCAACCGCTTTGGTGCTTAGTCACATACACGTAATACCTAATGTTAGTGTGTATAAATAAATTTTGTTCGTACATATTTTTAATTACTCATAAAGATATTTAAAAACAAAAACAAACATACGCACGTATCAAAGAAAGAAAGGAAGTTTTATTTGGAGCATGATGGAGAAAACGTAAAATAAAACTCTAAATGTACTTATATGGTTAAATTAAACTCTAAAATGATTTGGACATTATTACAAGTATTTAGAGTATTAAGCAGGGTCGGATTGAGCCGGAAGGGCTCGGGTGGCTCGCCCGGGGCCCGAGACTAGATGATGGTAGAGACTAGATACTATCGGAAAATACTGAGATAAACAAAAAATAAAATTTCATTATAAATGACTTTATAAAACAACTATTACTTTGTTATGTATTGCTTGGTTACTTTGTCAATGATGTTCTATTTTTGGGTTTTGTACAAGGTGGGGCAAAAGTCTTGCTACAATTTTGATTCCCTGTCACTTTGTTGAAAGAAAAGATAAGTAGGTTTGGTTTTCATAAACAGGTTATTAAGTCTTTACATTTTTTTCTTTAGGCTTATTTACATAAATTTTTGGTTTTTAAAAATCCCACAAGAAAAAATTTGGTATTGTTAAATACGGTGATCTGACTGGCCATGCTTAATGGCCATTATGCGAAATTAGTATTTGAATCAATACTTTACGTTAAACGTAATTTATAAATATATCGAGTTTTTAAAAACACAATAACATTATATTTTGATTTTTTATATATATGTAACAATAAAAAATGTAATTAAAATCTAAATAAGTTCATTCGATCAAAAGTTATTGCCGTTCTGAATAAAAAATCATAACTAGTTTCCGGAGGAGGCGAAATGAACTTCATTTCTCTCTAATTGTATGAATGAACTATCTGATCTAGTTTTACATTTAGCTCGCAAGAGCTAGGACCCAGCCTGAGCGGGCCTCCTTTGCTATTTCCTTTACCGTAGTATACTTAAACCATATTTTAACTTATATTAATAACCTCTAAGAATTGTAAATTATAATAAGACATTCATATGATAAGTACGCTCATGTCTCTTTTAGTTTGCACTAAAATCTAATTCTTTGTGTAGTTTACTTAGACTCTGAACTAAGGTGCATAAACCTCCGCATGTAAGCATATGTGATATCCTAAACACAGGAAACTAGTTAGGTGTCAGATACTCATTCTCTTGGCGTATGCCCAAATTTAAGCTCTGCAAATTCTAAAATTGTGTAATATATATGTGTGTGTGTGTGTGTGTGTGTGTGTGTGTGTGTGTGTGTGTGTGAGAGTGTGTGTTACTGTTACCGTTGCCACAGTAAGTCACGTCCGTGGGGGTTCGTGCATGCTGGGGCCCGGCTGGTAAATGCCAAACTATATGGCCAGACGCTGGTCTTAAGGACTCTAAATCCTACAATGACTACAATGGCATAAAATTACAGAAAGTAACTTGAGAAGAACGCCAGTCTTCACTATTATTTAAAAGAAAATGAATGTTAGATAATATATACTACACAAAACTCTTGGTAAACCTTTTTCCTTTATGACAATTCTACAATTTTTATGTTCATAAAATTCTTAAATCGTGTACTTATAAAATGAGAATTTTCTTTATTATCCTACAAATCTTTCATATCATATATATTTCAACAAAGAAAGTTACAAGCAGACTTTATGAATTGTAAATGTATAACAATATAACGCGTATTAGTTAAGCTTACATATTTCAAGGACAATTCGTTATCAAACAAAACAAATGCTAATATATGTGCAAGAGTTTCACTCTGAATTTAATTATACATGGGTGTAATTTTATATAAAGTATGTTCAAAATATCTTGGTTATAACAGTTTAAATTAGAGGTAGTATAGAAGGTTATAGAAAAATATTTCCATATTTAAAAATGTTGGAATTTATGTGTAGCATAACTGGTAAAATAATGGATTTCACCTAATAGTTTATGTATTAATTCGTTAATAACATATATTATAATAAATAGGTTAATACAAAAGGTTGAAAAGTTAAAGACATGCATGCTTTGATTGAATTGATTTTAATATTTCTATATGACTTGTTTTTAATAAAGCCCTAAATACTTAATTTCTTTTTGTGCTAATTAACATTGGGCAGTTACAATGTAAAAAAAAATACTTTAAAGAGTTTTTTTCTAGATTCATGAAAAACCTAAAGTATTTTCATTTAAAATCGTGTCGAATTGCTGTACCTCATGCTTGTTTGGTATGCAATTACGTTAATCACGTACAAGCGGAAAGTTAGCGATAAAAGTAATGATAAAAACGAATGAGCAAATTTATCAACGCGTTTAATTTTTTTATTGTAAATAGGTATTGATGACCTCACGTCTTAAATATCCTCTTATTTAATATTTTTGTATTAGATAAATAGTGATGTCTGGACACACGTAATGGCCTTGTCTAATAATAAACGCTAATGATATCAATATTACACTTAATGGCCAGTTGGTTGTAATATTCGTAAGAATTTCTCTGAATTATTTGTTTATCAGAAAGGAATGTGAAAGGCAATCCAACGGAGTCAGAGCTGTGAAAAAAATTACGAGATTATGTATATATGTACTCAAAGCTTGTTTGAACATAAAAATATTGATTGCTAGTCAATTTTTTTGTAACTTAAAAATCACATTTCATGGGAAGTAATGATTTTAACTGATGATTTTTTTTAAAGAATCTTTATGACCCTACATATACCATGTTAATGTTTTTATTAATACAGGCCATGGGGAAATTATTATGTTATGAAAAAATATTATTTCCCACTTAAATACATATTTAAAAAATGTAATAATACATTTTTTATATATTTTGTTCGTTTTGTTATTGTACTTTTTAAAAACAGTCTAAGATGGAAGGGCGCTAACCTGCTAAGGGGTAATTTACCTCTAATGGTTTCCAAACAGCATCGTACTGGAACATAAATCGATTTGTTTTGGCGGCATATTTTTACTGGTAAACTAGTCACAGATTAAATCTCCCACCATTCCAGACTCACACAAATTAGAAAATGCAATTTCCTAAATTCGCTCCACTGGGATTGTACCCAGGACGTCCAAATATAAGAATATCTAGATATAAAAAACAGAGTGACACTTTAATTACTCAAAAATGGTTCGACCGAAATTTGTTTTGTTGAGTACATCAGCAGAAAAAGTATAAAAATATCGGAAAATGACAAAAAAATTATAGAAAATGAAGTAACTTAAGATCTGAAATGACAGCGAGAGGAAAAGCAGGTAAAAATTTAAAATAAACGTGTAATAAAAACTAGTGGACTACACAAAATATACAAATCTTTGTATATTGTATCATAATCTTAGACATTTCAGAGATATCGCTCAGTTTTCAATTCATGACTTTAAATTTTAAAATGTATTTTTGACATCATCAGCTGTACATAAGTACAATAGATAATACAATATTATAATAAAAATACAAAATTTAACTTTTCAAAAATGCTGTAAAAGCCTACTTGAATAAAGAAATTTTAATTTGATTTCTTTATTATATAAGTTATAGTATTCTTTATTATGTAAGTTTAACTTATTAGAAACACAACTTCTTAAAACTTAGTTGTGAATCGAATTGGAAAATGCTTTAGAAGCAAGACGAACTACGATGATAAGGAACCGTGAAAAATATCTTATTACCAAAAAAAATATGACTGTTATTTAATTAAGCTCTGCTTATTAGCATCTCGTTTCATTAAGCAAATATTTCCGCAGAATAAAATTCAGTCGGGGTCTTTTTGAGCGACTTTAAAAGACCACAAATGAATTTTATGAAGGTCTTGTTAGTAAAAGCAACGGGGAAGAAGCGCCTCGAATCGTTTTGGGCCAAATATCTTTCTTTTATTCAAACCGGCCAAGATTTTAATTTTAACTTCTTTCGTTCGGAAATTTGAAATGCAATTCCTTCGTGGCATACAAATGAGAATTTTGATTATTCAAATCGATGTGAATAGAATAAATAATAGAAATACTATAATTTGTTTCCTTTATCAATAATTTTATAATTAATAAAATTTATATACAAGAAAAGTTATAAGATTTCCCTTGCCAGTTATTTGTAATAGTCCTTTCTTTACTTATTTCGGTTTTTACTACAAAATTAACCGAGTCTACCTTCTTTACTTTGTCTACTTGTGGATGGCGATGATACCACAGCAACTGTATATTATAACTCAGTCGAATTAGAATTTGACCACAGGTTAACTTTCCCCACCCTGTTTCGTCGTCAATTTTGGTTCTTATATTTTTCCCTTTAAAACGCCCTAAAGTAGAACCCAAGGAAAACTTCTTCGTATACTTTGTTACCTCGTACATATCCAGACTATATGTCCAACTACTGTAGTTATGCCAATATGACTACTTTTTTCCATTTTAAAAGTTAACAAGAGTGCCGACAGTAATCAAACCATATTATTCACCCCTTGTATTAACTGTTATCCTATTAAATGATATTTTATTAAAGACCGTTTCAATACCTGTAAAGTTCCCTGTTAAATCATTAAAATCGGACATTCCATTTAAAATATATAACGAATATTAAAATCGCCATCTAAATAGACTAATGTAATGTATCCCGAGGCGTAAAATGGGGTGTTTAGGGAAGTTCTGAGAAAATAAAGTATTATAAATAATAACTCTCTCCTATGATATTAATGGACAACTAGTTACACTTTTTCTAGGTAACAACATACTTAAAGATAAATTTTAGCTCAGCTTTCCATTAGTAAGGTACAAGTGAGTGATGCATCGAACGAAGTCTTGAAGAACATTGTAGATGACATCAATTTACAACAGAAGAAGAGCTCGGAGAAATTTTCCCTATTTGTCTGCATGAATTCTAGGTCTCGTAGACAAGAAGCGTTGGATCCCTGCCAATAATCCGTCCGGTACCTAAGCGTGAGCAAAGTCTGACGCAAATCTCTTTTATTGAATTGCGATTGTCTGCCGTTGAAGTTTAATATATTTTAAAGGTTATCTTGAAAAGCATTTGTATTGTTACTTGAGGGTTACGATATGTTTTGCATGCTTTTTGCAAAAAAAAACCACATAATTCTAAAACGTTTGTTTACAGGAGAGCCTTTTGTGTTGAGAGAATTTTACTTCAAAATTACCTAACCTTCAAACGAATTAGCTTTACAAAACTATTAACGCGTTAAAAATCCACTCGAATCATTTTTGCATACGCGGAATTTTGAGTTGAAAGTAATAGATTTTCGACATAAATAATAAACCTAAGTAACGTTGTAATTTATATATTAAAATACGTGAAATAACACCCAACCTTTGAACTTTTGAATAGCCTCCAAAATTATATTAAACTTTCTCACTTAATATTCTATGGAGACATTAAATAAGCATATTAATTATAAAGCACGAAAACTTAAATGTCTTTAAAGGTGCAATAACGTAGGCTTAGTACGCTCACAAATTATATAATGTTGAGGGTAAATTATCTAACAAATTATGCAGGGTTGACATTTAATAGACATTCATTTAGAGTAAGAACGACCTATTACAAAGGTCGACACAAATATTGACCTTGATAAGAGAGTAAGACATGTTAATAGATTTGTTGATAGACAAAAAATGTATGTGATGACAAAATGTTTTTATTTTACATGATAACCCAACCAAAAGACATTTTAATTGCTACCAGATAATACTCTAATATTTTTGTTTTGTATATTTTAATAGCCTATAAATGAGTCATAATGAGGCCTATAAATGAGGCATTTAGTTGACGTATGTAGACTCTTTTTGATGCCTAACTATTCTAAATAAGAAAATTAAAACCAAAAACATGATTATAACTACAATAAAGGCAAACTGAGAAATTGTTTTTTCATTAATACAAGGTTGAATGGAAAAAATAGATCAAGCCGTTACATTTTTACTTTATTAGAATTGCGTTTCAACTAGCGTAAGAGGTTTTTAAATTAACAAAAAGTAGTTAATACTTACGCTATATAATTGTTATGTTTCAGTAAATTACTTGATAAAATTAAACCAACCAACTATTGTATAATCTTAGGCAATCCGACGTTCAAAAATTTTGTTGGCGACACGCGAACTGCGCAATGAAATTTGCATGAATTTGTAGTTTTCTTGTTATTATACCGGACTTATGGGATAGAAAATTGTTTATTTATAGACTATTTTTGAACTCGAATGTTTGCCAAATCGGCTCCCGTACTACGAGTAAGAGAATAAATTTCGTAGTATATTGAATTTTCCTTCAAATACTTTATGTATTATAAGAATTTGAATTAATTTTTGATCGTAAAAAATACAATGTAAAATACTTACTCTACTATTGGTAAGACGCGTTTAGAGAAGGCACAAGTTCCAATTTTGGGCAGATACCACTAAGTTTCTCATTATAAAAATAACTTTCGTGTTTGATTATTTTTTTAATCTGTCATTGTGCTTTTAAGGAAAACTTTGTGAAGAAACTTTCAAACAACGGGAGTAATTGGATCGCTCTGTAGGAGGCTGTACGCTGGGATCATCGCCAGTATGGCTTTGTACGTTGCACCCGTGCTCTGACCGCATCAAATATTCTATTCCGCCCTGTTGGGTATTATCATTAATGTAGGTACTCGAATAATAAACTTTATACAGCATTAAAGCAGTCAACGCCTAACCGCCTTTCATTTACGTTGCATTGGCGGCGAGTCGCGATTTTTTTTATTGTGAATACAGTGTATTAGCAGATTTACAAAGTTTAAATAATGCCTATCGGTAAATTAGAAGCATTTGACATTAATTCCGAGCAATGGCCGGCTTATGTACGTCGCGTGATACAGTATATTTTGTTAAACTAAATCAAAGACAATTTACGTGTGCCGCTCTTAATCACCGTCGTCGGAGAGGCGACATACTCACTGAAGTGCGATTTATGTGCACCTGACCATCCAGAAAAGAAATCTTTCGAGGAACTCGTACAACTCGTATCGGCTCATCTCGAACCACAACGATCAGAGATTGCCGAGCGAGACGTGTTTCGTTTACGTAGACAAACCGTCGGCGAGTCGTTAACAGATTACTTTCAAAATTTAAAACATCTCGCGGCGACTTGCAATTTCTGAGCGAATCTCGAAGAGCTTTTCGGGGCTCGTGGATGAAGCTATGCGATCTAGAATTTTCGCCGAGAAGAAAATCAACTACAAGGAGGCGGTGGAGTTGGCTCTGGCGCTGGAGGCCGCAGAGAGGCACGCGGAGGTGAGCGCGGCGGGCACGGCCTGCGAGGGCGGCGGCGAGGGCTTGCATCAGGCGAGCGCGAGGCGAGCGTCGACAGGCCGCGCGACCGACGGCGGCGCACCGGCCGCGTCGACTTGCTGGCGGTGCGGGAAGGCTCATCGGGCGGACCAGTGTCGGTTCGGGAGTTATAATTGTGATGTGTGCGGCCAACGGGGCCATTTAAAAGTGGTGTGTAAAAAAGCTAGCAGTAGGGATAAAAGCGCGTGGAGTAACAATCAGGCGGCGTGTACGTAATCAGTTAGATGCTCTGCGACCAGATGTCGCAGTAGTAGTAGGGGCAGCCCAGGAAAGACAAAAAACAATGCTGGTGGCACACCCAGGATGGTAGAAGCGGGGGACCCGGTACTTGCACGAGACTATTCAGTTCGAGGAGACAAGTGGCTTGAAGGTACGGTTACAAAAGAAACTGGCCCCGTGTCTTATAAAGTGCGCATGAGCGATGGAAGGATGTGGCGCAGACATCAAGACCAAATAATAAATTTGAAAAATAAGTCTCGTTACTCACTGTCTCGTCCAAGTACCGCCGATAGTCCTACAGTGAGCACACGGCCCGAGCCAAATGTATTAGAAGGCCAGTTAGAAGAGGCGCTTGAGGAGGTGGGAAACAAGGATATAGAAGGGAGCGCGGTTGGAAGCCCTTTAAACTTGTCCCCACCTCCACAAGAGGCATCAGCTCGAGCACTGCGTGCTTATAAACGAGCCATCCGTTAGTAATATATTTACTTAGGTTAAGTCAAAACTTTTAGCTAGAGAGGAAAGGTATTGGGTATTAGCATTAATGTAGGTACTCGAATAATAAACTTTACACAGCAATAAAGCAGCCAACGCCTAACCGCCTTTCATTTACGTTGCACGGCCAACTGCCACGAATGTGGCTCAACTCAGCGTTACCTCTTGGAGGTCTTGATCGGCGAGGATCTCTCGCTGTTGAGCATTGTAGGCGCGATGCTCTCCGATGAGAGGTGTGAAGCGGAAATGGCTTTCTTCTTCGAGACCGTAGTATCGCTAAAGGAGGCCCGCGATCGAGTAATGCAGTAGATGCCCCCTCTCACAGCCGAAGGAGGCTGGATTCTAGGCGGCATGTGTTTTCGCACCTGCTCCCGCTTCCGTGAATCCTCAGTTGGGCCCCATGCGAGACACCAGATAGGAATGCGCAAGCTGAACCTCTGGTGTTTCACTCACGGATGAGGATTCCGCTGGGTTTTAGTCGGTATTGCAAACTCTCCTCCCTCATAGAGTCCCACACTCCCGAGCTACAGGTCGGGGTTAGTGCGTAAATGCATTTCCTAGCGGAAAAAAAGACTGTTAACCCGCAATTGCCACCCTGCTACTTTTTTACTAATTACTAAAGTTTAATTAAAAAAAACATTATAATATTCCCAGAAGAGCTACGCCTGTGCGAGAACTATAATTAATTGGTAAATCAAGACAATTTACTGGTTTAACAAAAAACAAAATAATATTTATGTTTATGAATAAGTCGTGGTCCTTTCATCATGTCTAACTCAAGAACAGCCCAAGCACAGCATCCATTTTAATAACAACTGATTTGTTGGATTCGTCACCGTCACGAATAGAAGAATATTAAACAGACGAGAAAATATTATCTAGAGAGATTTTAACGACATATGAAATATACGAATCGTATATAAACAAAAATATGAGGTACAAATGACAACTGGTATTAAATCGGTTGGTTTTCATCATTGTAGATCATTTGGTATATATATAATAGCAAAATATACTCACAAACTTGTAACAACATTTTTAAAACTACTCATCCGTTTGAAATACAACCTAGACTTTAACTAAGATCGGATTACTCTACAATTCCATGGTACCGAGCACTACGCGATCCATGGAGAGGACTTGGTTTGATTACCACCAGGGTAAATTTAGGACAATTTATTTTCTAATTTGTCTGAGTCTGGTCTGGTGAGAGGCTTCGGCCGTGGCTAATTGTGATCCTAGGAAAGACGTAAGATATGATTTTGTCTAGAAACCATAAGAGGAAAATTACCTCTTATTAGGCCAGCGCCCTTCCATCTTAGGGTGTCTGCGTATCTGACTGCCGTGCATTTGTATATTAGTGATGTGACATCAGTCAAGCCATGGACTCTGACGAAGAAACATTACTGATATTGAAAATCATCAAATAATTTTCTTGAAATCATGAAAGAGACACACAACGCCCCTGTAAAAGACCAGCACGGATGTTTCGCAAACATGTAATTCTAGTTATTTCCAATCTTTACCCTAGGATACAAGCAATTTATTTAATTTCTAAGAATATGGAAATAATGTTTTTACGAATCAATTGAAATAGTTAAAAATAAAATTCAGCGGCAAGAAACTGTTTTCAAAAATACTATCGGCGATAAATTTGAAGAATACTTTGTTGACGAAGGTAAATTATCATGGCGAATTAATAAAATTTAATTTAAATCAATATTTACATGCCGAGTTTTCTCACTAGTAGTTTTATTTTTAAAATCCTCCATAATTTTTTTCCTAATCATTTTTTGTTTCCGTATGATTATCCTGTATTAGTCACTTTTGGAGTTCCATATAACAGGACGTATTTCAATTTCAACTGCATTTTCATTTACAGCCGAGCGCTAAGCTGTTCACAAAAAAATATATACCATAGCTGAATAGATTATGAAAATCATATCAAGTGATGCTCAAAAATGTCAAACTGAATCGAAGTTCAAATGATATTTTGAAATGTGGGTATTTCATAAGTCAATTATTAGCTATTACAACTTTGGGCATTGTTGAGGTTTCCACGGCTGCAGTTGGGTGAATACCTGTGCCGCAATATGTCCGTGATTAGATTCCTAGTCTGGTCTATATTGGAAGATATTTAATGTATTATAGGCGATTGTAGGTATATGCAAGTTAGTCTTGATCTTAGAAATAAACATATCAGCAAAACACGATTTTGATCAACTTTCTTTATTCATATATTTATTAGTACTGAGTAATCTTGTACTAAGACTTTAATGTACATTTGTAAAGGAAGGCCGTAAACAAAGTTTATCATTTCTTTATTCCATTTATATTTTAGAGGCTTCACGTGAGTAACACGTATGGTAGCAGGTAAAATAAAGGAATTAGCGTTTTAAAAATATGTATATAAATTTAAATGCCTTTGGATGTAATATTTGGACTTATATAGAGAAATTTGTAGGCGCGCAACGTTCAAGTTTATTGAAAAAAAAAATTGCCACATGTTTTGACGGATCCACCTTTATAAATGCCATATACCCGTTTTTTACTTATATTAATTTATTGCTACGTTATTTTAATTTTAATTTATCATGTGCACAATTTAGATAGACTAAATTTGTTCTGCGCACTTTTTTATAATGTATGAAATGTTTAATTGTTAAATTTGCACACGGGAATGATGTGTGCACCTATAATTGGGTGTGTACTTAATAGATCACTGTACTATTTGCAATTTTATATAAAACCTATGTTATAAGTGCATACCTGTTGGTGCTCCAATAACAATAAATATGTAGACCCTTGTGGCAAAATTAAAAAAAATATATATTAATAATAGATATTTGTAATCTCGACGCATGGACGAGCACCTTTCTATGGCATGAAACAATTAAGCTGCGAGAATACTAGTCATTGATTAGCAACACACAATATAAAAGTAGATCAAAGCGTATTTTATATTAAAAATTACAATTTTCCATAACGTACATTAGTACACACTGCTTTTAATTAATGATTCAAAAAAATCGTTTTTAGGGTGATAATAGATTGAAAAGTTGATTCTTTTGAGAAAAAATTGGCAAGAAATTCAGAGGTTACTTCTTAAAATATATGGTTTATAATTTCACGTTATAGGAAACAGCTTCATCTGCTGACACATATATGTGAAACTTATACCTGATTTCACCAACCTCCCTTTAACTTTATGTGTTCCCTATACGTCCTAACATATGGGAGCCAGGTGGGGGACTGTTTCTATAACTGCGGGGGCTCCCTTACTACGTGATGCTTTAGGCGACGTTGGTAAAGTAAGGCGCCATCTATTTGACACTTAATGTACATAACTTGACAGCCGAACTCATGCTTAACGATCTCTTAGTTTCAAACGAAATAGCAATATTTTTTTAAATAATGTGACAGTGAATTTTATATATAAAATCTCCAACATAATGTGGTTGTGTATAGTAATGATCGTGACATATTTATAGAGGCAAATCTAAAACTCATTGTGGTATCTTTTTAAAAAGTTGAATGCGGCAAATATTTTATATAGTAAAAGACCATAATAATTGTAGAACGCTTTTGACGTAACACACACAATTGTACAAAATACATGAGATTTTAGGATAGCTAAAAACACCCAATTCTGAAAGAATGCAGCACAAACTCTTGCATAAATGATTTTCAATTTTCCCTTGATACACAGCAGACACGTGGTCGTACAAAAACCCGGTCTCAGTCGCCCGGATAAGATTTATAACCCGAGTGTTTTGGACCAGGTCCAGGTGCGGAATCTATTTTCAACACAAACTACTATCAAAAATATATCATTGTCAGTAACGCCGCGTAGAATTGAACGGGGACATTTTGATGTATAATCACACAATTAAAAATCTTAATTGATGACGCAGAGTTCTTAATAATCTATATTTTCTTGTTTCAAAAAATCATATTCAAGTTAGCAAAAATAACGTGAAATGTCGTGTAGGATTCCCGTCACGTCGGACTAGGAGAATGAAGGAATGGAGAGTGCACTAGTGTATTATGCCTGCCAACCCGCAGTGGACCAGCGTGGTGGGTCTATGCTCTAATAACCCTCTCTCATATGAGAGAGGAGGCCTGTGCCCAGCGGTGAAATATTAATAGGCTGCTAATTAACTTTGTAATATTGTTTAAACGTACCGATATATTTTGACTAGCAATTTTTGATTGTAATTAAAATATTTTGCAAGATTTCTTAGATTATTGCTATATATGAAATGCTAAAAGATAGCGCTTGACTGTGATTTCACCAGATAGAAAGTGATAATATCGCATCATGTTAACCTTATTAGAGGTAATACACATTTTAACGGTTTCCACAGTTTATGACACGCTCATTTTTTTCTTTTGCATTTCATTTTTGGTAGGTTAGTATTTCAGCACAGCCAAAGCTTGTCACCAAGTCAATTATAAACATCAATACAGGCAGTATAAACAAGTAGTTTGAGTTAATTACTATTTACACATCAAAACTGTTTAAACATCATGTGTTAACCGCAATAAATTAAAAAAATATAGACAGAGTTGAAACTAATAGGAAAAGCTCATAAGTTTTGTTTTTTAAAGTGCAGCTTCTTTAGGCGCATGAGGGTAAAATTTTTATGGATGAAACGCGTAATTAACTTCAAGAAGATGTTGTGACGGACACGTCCTTACATAAATATATATACAATTTTGAATAAAGATATTTTGATTTGATTTGATTTATATCTTTCTCTTTCCCTCCTTCTATATCTCGGAAATCTAAACTTTTAGATTTGTATGAAAATAAACAAGATTTAAAAATTAGTTCGCACAAACAAGTTTCACCTCTCATATATTGTTTACTTTGTACGTCCGCGCTTTTAATTTTTTTATTATTAACCCTTTATTCTATTATTAAACTTTTCCTTGTCCTAATATCAGTATGGACATTTGGTTTTCAACTTTGGGCGTATACCAAACCTACAATCTCCAAATAATGCAAAAATTCCAAAACAAAGTACTTAGGCAAATTGTTAACGCCCTTTGGTACATAAGAACTAGCGATCTTCACAAGGACCTAAACATGGAGTTTGTTAATAATTACATCGAAAGAATTGCCAAAACTCATCAACAAAGACATCGCCATCACGTGAATCTCGAAGCTGCTAAACTTCTGGATACCACACGAACAAAGAGAAGACTTAAGAGAATAAAACCTTTTGAGTTAGTGAAAGTGCAGTGACACAATATAGTGTAGTGTTTTTAAGCAAGAACTCAAAAACAGTGTTAGTTAATAGACATTATAGTAAACTATGGATAGTCGTTGGACTCAAAACTTAGACAATACAATTACATATTAGGTAGATTAGATCAAAGTATTATTACTAATGATGCTAGATCATAATCTTATATTATAAAACAACCATTGGTTGGTTATAATAATAATGAAAAAAAACTAACTTTTAAAAAGCAGATTGTAGTAGTCTTATATAGAATAAGGAAACTGGGTCCTATTGTTTTACGCCTATATTGCAAACATAACACCTATTGGTCTTATTTCACGGAGGCTTTAACGTTTTGATATAGAGCTTTTAACGGATCAACGTATTGTCTCGCTTCCTTGTTGTTTTAGAGCACTCTATAAAGTCCTTCAGGTAGTCACGAGCGCTTTAAGTAGTCGGTGAGTCCCATTTCCAGAAAAAGTCGTAGTTTATTTCGAGAATTATACCAATTTAACGAACGATGTAAATTTAAACTGTATATAAATTATTGCTTTCTCTCTTTTTTAGTATTTTAGAATTCTTATGCATCATTTTAATACAAAAGCCTTAATTTTAAATAGGTCGATAAACAAATCAAAATATATCAATTGGTGTCAATAGGTAGAGCAAGTTGGTATTATTACATAATAGTCCGCTGTTTCATACCATTTAGCCCACAGAATATTATTTGTTAGCATAAATAATCATATTTTTAATTAATCATGCATTAAAATTAAAATATTAATAACTAACCTATGACTAAAATTAAATATTTCTCAAGCTTTTAATTTATTTATTATAGGTTCACTAGCGAATACTCACATAACTTTTGCATAAATTACATTTCAAAGCACTTACAAAATATGTGGACTCATTTCAAAGTAAACTCCACATGCATAAACAATTAAATTAGAAACAAATACCTTATGAACTAAATTGTACACTAATCTTACTCAAAAAACGATTGCAAAATTTTTTGCTTTAAAAATGACATACATAAATTACATGAAAAAAATATGTAAAAATTAAAAAAAAAGATGATGATTTCATTTATAAATTCTTATATATTGTAGTAACACTTTCCTTTAAAAAGTGTTAATAGCTCGGTTTTAAAGCTGTAATTTTGTTTCGTAATATTTTTTACAAGTATATTTAATATGTAGATGGTCATATAACATCTAATATTTTTATAATCGGCGTATTTCGGGATAGGGTTAGCTAATTTGCGCTTTATATTTCTCAGAAAACAATAAATAAAACTAACACTAAAGACACTTTAAAGAGACATAGAAATAAACTTTTAAAGGATATTAAATTACGATTGTTTCTAAGACTTCAAAACTTTATTCAAAACAAATATAAATTAAAATTTCCCCGATTAATTTTAATTATCTATAAATCAAAGGCTTTATAAGCTTCGCAGATCTAGATCCGCCTTTGTGTCTTTATAGATAAATTTCATTAAGAACGACAGTCAAGGATTTCCTATTGAGAATAGATGAGAAATTCTTCAATCTAGATTGTTTTAATGTTTACTCCACTGTGATTTATGTTTTAATTATAACAGTAATTAAACTTATGTAGTTGATATTATTGAATGTTGTATATTAAACTGGATAACCCAGATCGAGTTTCGTAGTGGTTCAGATATATGAATTATGATACGATGACATTAGGATATGTATTGTATTATCTTTATGAATAAATACAATTGGAGCGCATGTTTGTAATTTAAAATTAATTTCTTTAACCAAATTTATATGAAAGAATACATGATATTGATACGAATAAATTAATTTTTAACTTTTTTGCCTGTCTATATCTTTGAAAAGGCTGAACCAATGTTAACAGAACTTTTACTGGCAGGTAATTGATGTTATAAGGCGTAAAACACATATTTAATAATTCTTATTCCAGAAGGTTAATTAAATTAAAAATTTCACAAAGTCTTATGTGGAAATTGAACATAAAGTAAAATCTTAAGAGCATCCATTGATTTATTGTGAGTTTAAAAAAAATACAATTATATATATTTATATCACAATATACAATAAGTACATTTGATATACCTTTACTTTTTCTGTGACTTTCCTTTCCAGATATTATGCATCATTTAACGTGATTTTTGTAGCTAACTAAAAACCTTATTTATTATTTAATCTTTGGTTGTTTAAAAAGTTTAAATAAATAAACGCCAAGATTGTTCATATTTTGGTAATACATCTCTTAGGGACAACTCCTAAAAATTGATCGCGAAAAATAAGCATCTCTCATTTAAAATATTATAAAAAAACGTCCAACAGTGCTGAATAATTTTGCCTCGACGAGCACTTCTTTGCAGGTAATGGAGAAGACGATTAAGCTAACGACTCACCGGCTCCATTTTACAGAAGAAAATATTATTCAGCTGTTCCTACCCATCCGTGATAATAAAACAAAAAAATTCTTAAACAGGGAAACGTGCAATCCATGATTGCAATGCATTTATATTCTTTGAGGTAATACGCAAGGCAAAAAGTATGCTCAAAAAGGTCTTTTGAATGGTCAGTAGTCAATCCGTTGGTAACAAATCTACCACCGGTTCGGAAAATTGAAACCGCTGAGAAGAATACGACAAGAAACTCAACGGTTTTCAAAATAATTTTGTATGCTACAATGTGTAATATATTGCTTCTGTGAGCAACTGGAATCAAGTCCAAACATTTCTATCGCTTAAATAATCTTCAACATTATATTATGCCTTTTTTATAAGGATGTTTTGATATATTTCTTAAAATCATGTAGTGGCAAATCTAAAACTGATTAAGGTATTAAAAATGAGTATGCTCAACCCAAAAACAAACTTGTAATTCCATAGAATTACAAGTTTGTTTTTATTTATTGTGTTAAAATTGTGTATTTTTCTTACTGTATAAATGTATATTGTCACGGATAGATAACATATTATTAAATATATATTGCGGAGAATTGATGTTTCTTTAAATTTATCTCTTAGAGAAGCACAAATTGATTTTCCAATGTCCGCCGCCTTATCCCATAACAGTATGCCTTAAGACTATGAAAATAAGCGAAATAGGCTGTATTAACACTTTTTCCTATCAGTGGGACGTTAATGGGTCGGTATTTACCTTACACGCATCATCTTTCATAAAAAAATTATGGATAGTTTATATATTATTGACGCGTAGTTCATTTTATAGTTTTACCTGAAAAAACCTTTCACTATGTTTTGAGGGTTACACCCTATTCTAAAAAAACCTGCAACAAACTCATGCAAGTTTTCCTATTATCATTTCAGCAAGTTGGTTGCATGAATTAGGTGGAACCACGAACCTAATCATAGAAAGCAAGAGAATACATTATATGTGTTAAGGAAATCTATACGTTACAAAATTTATCAACAGTCATAATATGCTCCATGATTTCGAATTGATCTGGTTAAAACTTTTAAAATCAAAACAAGTTATATAAAATCGTCACTATTTTTTAAATCGTCTACAAGATTTGGCATTAATATAACTAAACAAAAACTGGCAGCGGTGGGATTCGAACCCACGCCTCCGAAGAGACTGGTGCCTTAAACCAGCGCCTTAGACCGCTCGGCCACGCTACCTGTTTCAATGTCCTGAATTTCTTTATCTATTAATAATACGTAATGTGCTATTGTTTTAAATATTTTTGGCTTAAGATTATCGTAGTGGCATCGTATATAGGCGTACTGTGCCACTTATTTTGCGGGGTATTAAATGAGACTGAGCCCTCACTATGTGTCCTGTACATTGCCCGCTGAGTGACTCTGAGTCTTCTTACGAGCCCCATAGTCAGCGGCCATGTCTCGGAGCCATATGTAATCGCTGGCAATACGCACTGTTCGAATAACTCATGGACGTTGGGGCCCGAAGGTGCTAGAGTGGCGGCCTCGCACCGGAAAACGCAGCGTCGGCAGACCCCCACCAGGTGGATCAATGAAATCAGGCTGGTCGCTGGCAGCCGCTGGATACAAGCGGCGCAAGATTGGGCCCATTGGAATTCAATGAGAGAGACCTTTGTCCAGCAGTCGACGTCCATTGGTTGAGAGGACGACGACGACGAGCCCTCACACTTGGCTCTAATGCTCGTTGTTTAACATAACATTACCTAATAATTTCTACACAATTATAATTATTATTGTAAATGTTATTTGCTATAAGAATATGTAACGAAAAAATAGTGATATTTCGAATTAACCTCATCCTGATGTAGTTCTTATTTTTGTTGTGTAGTCAAAATCCTTACAGTGCTGAGGTAATTTTTGCACATTTTGCATAAATTGCGGAAGGTTTGAAAAAATACTTCATTTATTAAGAGTGCACAGACACTTGATTATTTTCCTTATATGTAGATGGATTTTCGTAATGCTTTCTATTGTGTATAAAGGATATACCAAATTACTGAAACCGTATCAAGCTACGCACTTTATGAGCATTCATAGAGTGACCATATATCGACGGTACGCAGACAAAGGGTTAAGGACAAACAAAGTTTTAAAGTGAACCTTTCCTTCTTCTTCTTTTCGTTCTTCTCCAATCACTATAGGTTGGACATCAGTTGTGAAAATCTGTCTTGATCTCGAGCGAGGTAAAATAATTTGCCAGCGCTTGTGACACCAGTCCACTCACGAATGTTACGGAGCCACGATTTCTCGCGGCGGCCAATACTGCGGTTTCCGGCAATTTCGATCATTATAGATGTCATAAGCCTTTGATTGTCCGTGTCAACTACCGGTTGACATGGCTTATTGCAGTAGAGTTTCAGTGTTAACTACTAGTTGACATGACACGATCTGTCTCATCTCTGTTTCTTAAGCATCTGTTTCTTTTTAAATCATAATGTGTGTTGTCTATTTCGCATCTTGGTAACTGTCGTTACAAAATATGCGTAGAAATTACACCAGACAATAGAAAAAGCAACAAAATCAATCGGTTACAAAGTGACCGTTACGAACGGTGCGTGTGATGCGTGTAAGGTCGTTAAGTTTTTAGTGGTATTTTATAAACTGTGAGTGTTTATTGGTGATTAGTGTTTGTGATTATATAAGTGATGTGCATAACAATGAAAACCCTTGAGGTAAGTTTTAATTTTTAAGATATGATAAATACAAGACGGACTTTTTCACTATCCCAAAATTTAGGGCAACATGATACTGCACCAGAAACTTAATTTAATAAACAAAAGATAATATTGTATATTTTAACTATTAGCAAGCATTTGGTAGTGACCTTTCATGAACATTTAAGTCCCAAGAGCCACTTTAGCGTCACTCAAGAGCAAACTACGGGGGCCAATAAAACGCGGCCGGGCAATTTAAGGGATAATGAAATATGCCATTGGCTAAAATTTTTCCACCGGGCACTCGGCAGAGCAGCCAACGCCAATATGGCGTCGATCATGGCTCATATGGTGTCGATCATGGCTTACTGACATGATGGTGTCATAAAACTCCAAAATAATATTTTTGGTTGCTGCTATATTTGTAAATTCAAGATATAAATTAGATTTCCTTTTAACTGTTTAATTCTATCGAAGCGTTGTGGACATTTTGGTGTCAGGAAATATATTTACATTGAACATTATAACGATAAAAAAATGAATTATGTTGATAAAGAAACGAAATATTGGTACTTAGTTATAATTAAAAAGTGGCCTTTCCAACAAAACGGTATGTCGAAGTTCGATTGGTTTCATAACAATGTTTTCGTGCTTTCGTATCAGATCAAGTAAACATTAATTGGAAAATCAAATTCGAACTTTGTATTTTCTGTTCAAAATCGTTATGGTGAAAACTTTCACATTCAAGTTTTGAGTGCTATTCTCAAAGCACATTTATTTTCTTTATTATTTCTATAATTCTTTCATGAATTTGTTGCATGTCACTTTATACCCGACTGTTGAAATAGGATAAAGCGAAAGGCGCTCAGCAGAGCAGTTAAGGCCAATATGACGGCACTCATGGTTCGCACCGGCTCTTTCACTTGCGTCGGGGTTTCAAAAACCCACACAAAGTTTTTTAATTTTCCTACTATCATAAACGACAAACTTTTAAATATTCGTCGTCGATATCGCTTCAACCGATGAACGTCCACCGCTGGACATAGGTCTTGGATCTTGCGCCGCCTGGCTCCAGCGGCTACCGGTGACCCCCTTTATGTCGTCGGTCCACCTTGTGGGGACCAAAGTCCATCAGTCCGTCGAACTATGTGCCCCGCTCATTGCCACTTCAGGTTCGCGATTCGTAGGGCTATATCGGCGATTATGATACTCTACGGATCTCCTCATTTCTGATTTGATCGCGTAGAGAAACTCCGAGCAAAGCCCTCTCCATCACACGATCAGTGACTCTGAACTTTTGTACGAGGCCCGTAGTGAGTGACCACGGTCATCACTGGCAACACACAGGCACTGAAGGATATCGGACGAAACTTTTATCGGACGAAATATGACTAAATAATAAAAATCTGAATAGTGTGCGTTTGATTTTTCTATTGAGAGCTCGCTCATTATGTAGTCATATCAAAACTTGCTTGGAACTTTTACTAGTAAAGTATAAGTTGTTTAACTATTTGTTAAAAAAAATAAAATGTGTTGAAGTCCTTGCTTGTTACGCACTAGTTGTTCCCCGCTATGTTACTCGCAGTGTAATTCAACTATATGCCTTTTTCCTGAATTTTTTTCCAAGTTACTCCGAATAATATCAGCTATTTAGACGGTTAAAGTTCCGCTAAAATTGGTCTAATGTTTTCTGAGATTAGTAGCAACAATTATACAGATTGCTAGACAAAACTTTTCTCCTGATTTAGTGAAAAGTTTTTTTACAAATAGGCATTCCCTTTTTTATTTGCATAGATATTTAGATAGATAACAAGATTTTCGTTATAAGTATCTTGTGATATATGTATATTACTATTTATTATTTTTTCTTGTTGTTGTTATACTTTGTTGTAAAAACACGTTGTTATACTTTGCTATTTGCGTTTTGTAGTTTGCCGTTTGTTTCATGTTTGCTGCTTGTTGCACATAATTCAATATTCGTTATAGGGTGTGATTTATTTATTTATAAAAAATATAAGATATTATAAAAAATTGGCTTACCAGCTTGAACTTGTACAAATACTTCTTAAAATAAAACACATCTATACTCTTTTTTCTACGTTTCTAAATTAAAACATTTAGAATTAAATTACGCAAATGGAATGACAAATATTCAGGCCAACCCTGACCGTTTTCATATTTTAACATAGTAATTTAAGAGTGTCTTTTTAAAGTAATTAATATTATTAGAAAATAGGTCGAACCTGACATCATTTGTATTTCATTATAGTACTTCTTAGTGGTTATTCGTTACTGGTTGCTTGTTATTTCTCATTCTAGATTCGGTATTTAATAGATACTAAACGTAAATATAAGTAAAGATGCCTGAGTTACTAACAAGATACTTTTATTGCTATTATAGGGGATATTTATTTTTATTACGTTTTTTCTATAGTCACAATTAACGGCGTCCACGTAATGAAGGTAGTATTTACTTCGCTGGGAGAGATTCCATTCGATTTACTAAGTTTTTTACGTTTACTTTTCGCTACGATTCTCTGTAGAAACCATTAAAAGCTAAATTACCTCTCACCAACGGGTTATGGTGCTACTATATTATCACTACCATCAAGTATTTTAGTAGTTTTAAGAACACATTATATGTATCCAAATGATTCCGTCCAATACTTAAATAACTAAATTTTTATTTTGATCTTGATTTTGATTTTGTAATTTTAATTTTGTAATTTTTATTTAATAATTTATAAATGTTGTATACACCTGTAAAAGGAGCATTGTGTTGGCCTCATACTTATATTAATATTCATATTGTTAATGTTGTCACAATGGTCTGTTGGTGTGTCTATTAAGTAAATAAATAATATAAAATAAGTGAGATTTCAGCACAACTCTTTGCTTTGTGAGAGGGATTTACTCTATAAACCTCGGATATTTTACGGGATTAATAGTGCAATATGATTAAAATTTTCAAATTTGGTATATCAATGCCGTGGTTTGATATAAAATGACGCTTAAATGTTTATTATGATAATATTATATTATTTTGTTCAATCCGATGTATTTGTCACAGCTTCCCGGCTCGTGCTAATTAATTTATAATCCGTTATTATTGGCAGTCAATTAATTAATTGTTTATTGAATACAGCCAACAACTATACGTTGAGCGCTTTGTTTAGTTGTATAAATAAAAATATACAAAACCTCGAACTTAGAAATGTTATGAATGTGAAGACCAGCTAAGAAATGTCCTCTTTTGATGGAAATTTTAAAATTAAAGCATAAAATACATATTTTCCTATTTTACCAGTTGTAAGTTTTATTTTTGCGATGAAAAGCTTACGACGTCCGATTCCCGGTTTCGGTCGGCAAAGTAGTTCACGGATTCTAAGTGGAGCTAAAAGACGTTCGTAACGATACCTCCTTCCTCCCAGTCATCTCCTTCGGAGAAGAGGGGCGTCTGGTGCTCTTTCTCTCTTTCTCCATCACCTCCTTCAACGAGATGATAGCCTCGCAGAAGGAGGCAACTGCACTCCAGGCCGCCTTACTGCCAAGCCTTGCGCCCATTAAATATGACAGTGAGAGGTCCCCGCCGATCAACGCCACTAAAACATGCCGGTGTGGTGCCCAAGCTGGACATTCCGCCAATGTGTGGCCTGCCGTATCAACAGCTGGACGACAATGATGGCAAATAGGTGACAAGCAGGTTGCTTGAGAAACGGCGACGGTGCCTACGCATTGCTACGTACATAAAAAATAGATGTACGGATCCGTCCTTCCGTGGCTAATTATTGTACAAAAGTTATTTAAATATGCATCTCATAATACATTCTAGTCTATTTATACAATACAATATTTCAGACTTAATATAGCGTATAAAGCTATTTAAAAATATGAAAATGTATAAATATAAATAAACGTAGTGTTTCCACTACATGTATATACGAGTATCTGTCATCAAGTAGATAAATTAGCGGCGGGGTCTATTTAGTCTGGTTTATATAAGTAAAACATTAGAAAGAAAGAATATATATTCTTTACACACCGTGAATCATGAAATTTTTTTAAGTATAAATTTGTGTAGCGGTGTAATTCGGAAAAGGTGACTGCTCAGACTAGCATGGGATTAATAATCACAATGCTAATTTTCAGTGGCCATCCTACCACGCATTTCGATGCTTCGAAGGCGGCAAGGTTTAAACTCAAAATTGCCATTTCTTTTTATTTAATTTTAATTAAAGAACGCGTGAGTGTATGGGTGCATAGACTACCAAAGAAATGAATGTCGTTAGGGCCGCTCGAGTTTATATAAAATAAACAAATTCAATAAAAGCAATACCTAAGCGACATTTAAAAGGCAACATTAAAATCTAGTTTGAGAGCGATGACGACTAATTTTATATGGACGAGTAGTGTGTAGAAGTAAGAACAGTAGTGAAGAATCTGCAAGAAGTGATATTATGGTTACCAAAAGCAATACCTTTGGCCAGTACAAGCATCAATTTACCGCACAGGATAGATTTTGCTTCTGGTGATAAAGCTGAAATGCAGATACAGATATATATATATATATATATATATATATATATATACATGATACAGATTCCTGATAACAGTACCCATTGACATTTTTAGCCTTTATTTTTCGGATGAATTGATTGAAAAAAATTGTAGAAGAGACAAATAATTATGCTCACATTAAATATGGACAAAAAAGATTATCAAAGAGATCCACGGATGGCAGAATTTGAATTCTAGGAGTGGTTCTAAATATAACTGTTAGCCATCTACAGGTATATTGGCCCCAAAAAGCAACGCTAAAATTGAGTTTCTTTAGCGCCGTATTTAGAAGGGAACGACTCATGAAAAACTTGTTGATGAGCTTATAAGAAATTATAGACAGTCCTCCAAACTTTCTGGTAAACCATCATTAAGTGATAAGGAAGAGCGACTAAACGGCAAATTGATCACATTCCATAGATTGGATTACGTGTAGTGAAATACAGCTAAGAATTCTTATTTTAAGACGTTGTTGTGTTGTTGTTGATTTGCTATAGCGGGGGCAATATTTAGGGTTCTAAATATTGTTTATGTAATTACTTTTCTTAGTCATATATGAATTGGAATCTTTCCTTAAGTGAAAAAATTCTAAGAAATATCAATTCTCACAGTACCGTCGCAATATATATTGAAAAAAGTTTCATATATCCGTGATAATATTAATTTATACAGCAAAAGGAGCGAAACTCACGCTTTCAATAAAAGAAATATAAATAAACTTGTAATGTCATATTTTAGAGTGAAGAAGGTTCAGATATACTTTGACGGGTTGAACATACGCATTTTTAATAAGATACCCGAATCACTTCTGAGTTAGCCTCCACATAGTTTTAAGAAATATGTTAAAAATGTCCTATTACGAAAAGCATATCGTAATATTGAAGATTATTTAAGCGACAAACATGTTTGGACTTGATTCCAGTTGCACATGAAAGCTAAACACATTGTAACGTACAAAAACTTTTTTTAAAGAAGTAACAGTTGAGTTTCTTGCCGGTTTCTTCTCAGCGTAATCAACTTTTCGAACCGGTGGTAGATTTATTACTAACGCACAGACTACTGACGATTCAAAAGTGCTTTTTGAGCCTACCTGAATGAAGAATATTTTGATTTAGATTTTCATTGTGTAACTGTAGCTTAGTATATTTAAAAAAATATATTATATGGCCACATTCCACACCAGGGATGTGTTTAGGGGGTTTGTTGTGAAATGTCTGAGTTGAGGTTGGTGAATCTTATAGTTTCATTGGATCACATTTCCATTTAAACAAATTCATCTTGATCGAACATAAAAATGAATCCGGCGCGGCGACAAGTGACGTACGAAGGACCGTGCGTTACCGCTAACAACTATTAATTCTACCTACTTATTATATTATTTTTAAGTACAACGTTACATAATTAAATACAAATCGCATTTGGATTTAAAATGTGAAAATAATAAAGAGAAAAAAGTGTTTTCTGAGTTCCGTAATGAACAAAACTTTCTAGTAAACTTCGCTTATAACTTCAGAGAAAGCAACTTTACTACATTTGACCTCTTAACTGTGGTTTAAATTAATGTGTGGTAGAGCAAGCCTTCTGTCTTTCTCAAGTAACTGGGAAGTTCTTACAGTCGTAGTAAATGAATTGTTTTGTACATTCTATGTACTATGCTATACGATATGAAATGCTTTGCCTCTCAGCCAACGCTATTTTGGAGAACAAATTCTATGCTATGTTAAACGTCTTGAGTTTAATGGTTTGTCGTTTATCTATGTGGAAACGAAACAACACCAAGCAACCCAAATTTTTAAATCAAATTTAAAATCTTTTTAATGTTGTATATTTAATTTATATCCAAATATATATTCTACTACTAGCGTTATATAACTTACAATAGTTTAGTAATTAATTTTGAAGTTCATAAATGTATGTCATTTTAAAACTCTGAATATTAACAACGCTGAACAGGCAAAATCTATAAATATGATAATGTACGTTACAATCGTAAATATTACTATTTCCAACCTCGAAAAATCTAGCAGTTCGCCAAAATTGAGAGATGTATAGCAAATCTTGGTAAAATCTGTACACCAAGCTTTATTATTTTAAGGAAACGTGACGGAGTTTGTCGTGGGCTCTTCTCGGAACAGGGCGCGAAAAAACCTTCGTAACTCTAGATTCTAAGTCATCTTAAGTATCAACCTTACATTTTAAATAATATATGGAAGAAAATATATGGAATAATATGGAAGTAAAAGCCTACATGAATATAGAGTATTTGAATTTGATTTTTTAGAAGGGATTTGACGTCTTTACGACAAGTAACTTAAGTAAAGAGTATATAATTGTACTGTATCTATTGTGAATTATATATGTATATATGTAAGAGATACGCAGGTCTCTTTGAAACCATAAGGCGTAGAGACTTGAAATTTGGTAGAGATATTCCTTTTGCCTAAATTAATGAAAATGCTACCCAAAAAACATTCGATGTAGATGAAGTCGCGGGTTCAGTTTGATCTACATAATCGAGAAACGTAATAAAGATATGATAAGATCTCCTCTAAAAAATGATTAGACGTTTAGAAAAACATTTATATTATCATACGTATTTTATCTTAGAAGATTCATGTATATGGAGCGAAAGTTAATCTATATTGTAAAAAAGTAATATATAAGAGGCACAGTACAGTGGCTTCCAATTTTACACCGTACAAAGATTAATGTAAAATTATAACAGATAAAAGTATGAAAATTTTAACCCTAAACAAAATACTGAGAAAAACAAACATTTACTAAGATATGAAGTGATTATTATCATTACAAGAGGCAGCGTTGGTGGAATTAGGCACTGATGAGGGCCGTTCAATTAACTACAAAATTATGCCTGCTTCGTTGACAAAGTCTAAAGCTTTCATTAACTAGAGTAAAAAGTTCATCAAACTGTGGCTTTTAGCTGGAATTTCTGGTCATTATAGAAATGAAAATGTTAACGAATGATTCTAAAAATTTTAAAAAATACTAATGTATTTCCACAGGTACGAAGTTATTTATTTATAAAACATTACATAGTATGCTAATAACTCCTCGCAAATTGTATACAATTTAGTTTTATTATAATAAGTCAGGGGGTACACATCTTTGTCTATTTGTCCGATAGTCATAGTATGGTACACGGGTACGCGATCCCGGCTCCCCGAGCTATTACTGTATCTTCTCAGGTCTTCCGAGTCAGTAATATCCTACTATATTATATTTTCCTTTCTTTTCCTTGCAAAGTTCCTATCTTTTTGACCCGTTCCCCCCATTTTTATTCCATTTTCCTACCCACTTCCTGCCAGTCCAAGGTGTACCGCGCCGAGGGACTCATGGCTAGGGGTATTTGCCTAGTCGCAAGCGGTGGCCCTGGGACCGGGCGAACCTAGAAATAGGCTTGCCTTATTCTGACATGCGGGGCTCTGCCAGAATTGACCTATGTTCCCTTGCTACTCGTGGGAACGCAATGGTGATATCATTAAAATCCAAAAATGGCGGCGATGAGATTCGCAATCCATCACGTCACGTTCCTAATGGGGGCGAAAAGCGGGCTACCGAGAGCCGCTTTGCTACTTTGAATGTAAGAGGAGGAATGAATGAAAAGATTGATGAAGTATGCCAGATGATGCATGATAGGTGCATAGATGTACTCTGCGTGAATGAGACAAAGAGGAAAGGATGTGATACCACGAAACATAGCCCTTACACAGCTTACTGGTCTGGTGTAAGCAGTGATAAGAGAGGCTGTCAGGGAGTTGGTATCATACTTTCCGAAAGAATGGATGATTGTGTGAAAGAAGTGAAATACGTGAGTCCTAGACTCATCTGGATCAGGCTAAAAGTTGGACTTACTCGGATCTTTGTCTTGGGTGCTTATGCTCCGACGGATCTGGGCACCAGAAAGTCCAATAAAGCCCAAAAAGAAATAGATGAGTATTGGGAAAGTGTGAGTGATACGTTGAATGAATGTGAACCGAATGAGCGAATAATTATGTTAGGAGATTTTAATGGATGGGTAGGTGTGAAACGTGATGGATATGAAAGGACTCTTGGTATGTTTGGTGACAAACGGGTGAATGAAAATGGACGAAGTTTGCTTGGAATATGTGTGGAACATAGTCTTTTTGTGGCAAACACTATGTTTGAGCACAAGGGGATTCATGTGTATACAAGGGAAGAAGGGAATGCTAGAAGTATGATTGATTTTGTAATTGTGGACGAAAAACTGAAGAAGAAAGTTCTAGATGCTCGAGTATACCGCGGGGTCGACATCGATACTGACCACTACCTGGTTGTTGCCCGAATCGGTGGTCTTTTTAATCGGTGGCGCCATAGAAAGAAGGAAACCTCGAGCATTCTTGAACGAATAAAAGTGGAGAGATTGCAAGAAGAGGATGTTAGAGAAGAATATCTGAAAAATTTGAGTGGGCGATTCAAGAGTGAAGACGAAGGAAATGAGATTGAAAGTTTATGGAATAAATTTAAAGATGGAGTGGTTGGTGCTGCTATTGATGTATGTGGCGTGTCTAAAAGGAGGAAAGGTAAGAAAGAGAAGAATTTGTGGATGGACAAAAATGTTCAAGCAGCTGTGTGTGAAAAGAAGAAAGCTTGGTCCGATTGGTTGGCTACAAAAGCGAACCAACGAATGCAAAAGGCAACGAATGATGACGTAAAAAAGGCAAGAATGGAATACAAAAGGGTGAAAGTAATCGTGAAAGAAGCTGTAAGAAAGAAAAAAGAAGAATACAGTGATATGTATGATAGGAGACTTTCTGATGATTTTCAGTCAAACAAAAAGTTTTTCTGGAAATCAATACAATTTGCCCGAGGGAGATCTACTTCCTCGGAGCTTTGTAAAATCAGAAGTTTAGATGGAAGTTTAATAAAAGGAGAAGAATGGATATTGAAGAGATGGAAGGATCATTTTGAAAGTTTGTTTGAAAGAAATGAAGCAGAGGTAAATATGGCCTCTGCGGATAGCAATGAATGTAAGACAAGTGATAGCGAGATTAGTATGGATGACATCATGAAAGCGATAAAAGGTATGAAATCAGGTAAGGCTGCTGGGTATGACAGAGTGTCAGTCGAGATGCTGAAGGCTGGCCGCGGGATTGTGGTAGCTCAGCTGTACTGCCTTTTCAATATATGCTGGGAGAAAGGTCAAGTCCCAAGAGATTGGAGCAAGGCCGTAATTGTCCCTCTATATAAAGGAAAAGGGTCACAGCAGGAGTGCAAAAATTACCGCGGTATCAGCCTTCTTAGTGTCGTCGGCAAATTGTATGCAAAGATATTAATTGAAAGGGTGATTAATGAAACTGATGGGAAAATATGGGACGTGCAAGCGGGATTTAGAAGAGGAATGGGATGTACGGATCAGGTCTTTTCTTTACGGTGCATAACTGAAAAATGTTTGGCTAAACACCAAAAAGTTTATTGCGCGTTCGTAGATTTAGAAAAGGCCTATGATCGAGTGGTGAGGAATGAGCTGTGGTCAACGTTATCTACGTATGGGGTGAGCGGTTGTCTGATCCAAGCATTGAAGTCTCTCTATGAGGGTTCTAGTGCCTGTGTCAGAATAAACGGAGCGTACACGGAGTGGTTTCCTGTCGAAAGAGGTGTTCGACAGGGATGTGTTGCGTCACCATGGCTGTTCAACCTTTTCATGGATAAATGTTTGACAGATTTAAAAGAATGTATGTATGGGTTAAGAATGAATGAATTAGTCATCAAATGTTTACTCTACGCTGATGATCAAGTAATACTTGCGTCATCCGCTAACGAGCTTCAGGAGATGCTAAATATTATGAATGAAGCTTTGAAAGGGAAAGGAATGAAAGTGAATGTAAACAAAACGAAAGTTATGCTTTTTGAACGAGATGAATCTATGATGAATGGCAATATTTTGATAGATGGGGAACAAGTGGAAGAGGTGAAAGAATTTGTATACTTGGGATCTAAATTTACAAAAGATGGAACATGTGACAGTGATATCGAAAGGAGAGTGAATGCAGGGAATATGGTAAATGGTGCTCTGCATGCTTTTATGAATAGCCAGATGGTGTCTCAAAGGGCTAGACTGGCAGTGCATGCTGGAGTGTTGGTGCCAACACTTATGTATGGTAGTGAAAGTTGGGTATGGCAGAAGAATCACAAAAGTAAAATAAATGCGGTAGAGATGAGAGCGTTGAGAAGCATGAGTGGATTAAAACTGAGTGACAGAGTGAGAAATAGTGTGATAAGAGAACGTTGTGGTATAAAAGAAGACGTAGTGACTAAAATTGAAAAAGGTATGCTTAGATGGTTTGGGCATGTAGAGAGAATGAATGAAAGGAGACTGACAAAAAGGATTTATGAGTCAAGAGTGAATGCGAAAGTTGGAAGGGGAAGACCAAGGTGAACGTTCCTGGACCAAATCCAAGACATTTTACATAACGGCCAGGTCAAGAGTACTCTAAACCGACGAACTTGTATGAAAGGTTTAATGAGAATGAAAGAAGCAAAGGAGATATGCAAGGATCGTGGCAAGTGGAAAGATGTTGTCTCTGTCTCTGCCTACCCCTATGGGAATGAGGCGCGATGCTATGTATGTATGTAAATATATTGCCTGACGTCACAATGTCCACAACGCTCATAAGCTTTACTATTCTTGAATATACAAATATCTTCGCCGGATATGTAAATAACTATTGCGTGCATCGGAACAAAGTCAATAAGGAATAAGTAAATACCTACTACGAATTAAACTATGAATAATTAATTACGATATTATATTACAAAATAAGATAAATAAAATATACTTTCATCTGTATAACTTCAACAAAATAACTTACTTGAACGTTCTAGATTAAAGTACATTTATTGGTTTTCCGTATTTTCACGTAAACAATGGCCGTAAACAGAGCCTGCCAACCAACAATGGAGCAGCGTGGTGGGTCTATGCTCTAATAACCCTCTCTCCTAACATTAGTAGTAAAAGTAATATTCAACCCTAATTAGTAGTAGTAAAAAGGATACACGACCGAATTTGTTCTGAATTCTTTTCAAAACTCACGGGAAGAAACCTTCATAAAATTCGATGTTAATCCGTTGTTTAACATTGAAAACATTCGTAAATAATATGACAAAAGTAGGTTTAAAATTGAATTATTTGAACTTTTGATTTTATTTAAATACCAGTGCGGTGTTAACTTTAATACATACTTATATACATAGCCTCATTCTCATAGGGATAAGTAGAGACCACGTCCTTCCACGTGCCACGATCCTTGCATATTTCCTTCGCTTCTTTCATTCTCATTAAACCTTTAATACAAGTTCGTCGATTTAGAGTACTCTTGACCTGGCCCTTATTAAAATATCCTGGATTTGGTCCTGGCACGTTTGCCATGGCTTTCCCCTTCCAATTTTCCCATTCACTCTTGACTTATAAATCCTTTTTGTCAGTTGCCTTTCATTCATTCTCTCTAGGTGCTCAAAGCATATCTTTGTCAATTTTAGTCACTAGATCTTCTTTTACAGCACAACGCTCTATAACGTTTAAATTTTTTACTGAAGTCATTGAAATGCTTCGAGAAATTAGTATCTGAACTGAACCATGTTAAACTATTCTGTACAACTGAACATAGGATACAGAAGATTTGAAGCAAAGCGCCGCTGGCCAACAAGTCAAGTTGTTTGAAAGTAAATCTTCCCAGTAAAGTTAAGTACGAGCAAAGTGTCGAAGCAATAATGAAGACGTTGTGATGAGAGCCATTTAATTAACTTCAAAATGAGGTCGCGGTCGCTTCGGCCCAAGTCTGCGATGATAATGAGTCTGTCGAACAACCTCGGCCGGGGGGAGGACGTTAAGTAATTTATCGCGATCGCTTAGAAAATCTTTAAAATCAACATCATACTTATATTGTCTTTGCGGTTTCGCTGACGCAATTGTGTAAGGACTCGCTTCGCTACATTTCTCGGGTTCGATTCCTGGCAAGGCAAATTATAAAATGCAATTCCCTAGAATTGCATTTTATAATTTGTCAAGTCTATTTGTTTAAGACAGGAAGGCTTTGTCCTGACTTGTGACCCTTAAAGCATAGACGCGACGCCAAGCAAAAACTTTGCGTTCCACTATGATGTTATGTAAAAACCATCAAAAGCATATTACCTCTTCCCAGGTTAGCGCTCTTCTATGTTATACTATCATCACTTATCTTTAGATAACCGTTAAATGTTGCCCTAAAAGCAATAAATGAAATTGTGTGTTTCTTTCGCTCGCCCAGTTTAAAGCGACACTAGGCGAGCAAATCATATATTTTTGTAGAGAAACTTCTTTAGGCGCATGATGGTAAAATATTTACGTTTTTTATGTTAATTCGTTTGAAGGTTAGGTAGTATTAAAATTTACAAATAACATGTGGGATTTTAATTTGCCACACGTCATTTAACTATTATTTATATCATATAAAATTAATTATTTCATAAATTCTCTTTTCTGAATACAGAAACAAAAGTTAATTTATAATTTCTAATTAAAAACACATTGCATTTTTATTTCCGTCATTAGAGATTTCAATAAATTATTTGTGTTGATTTTCCACACTTTTAATATTTTAATGACAATTAAATTCATTAAATTCCTAACATATCTTCTATTTTCCCTCCCTCCCTTCTCTTTGTCTCAGAAATCTAAAGTTTTAAAGAAGTTTGACTTCTGACATGTGTACGCACGCACGATTTTTATAATAGCAGCCCATTAACGTCCCACTGCTGGGCACATGCTTCCTCACTTAAATGAGAGAGGGTTTTTAGAGCATAGACCCACCATGCTGCTCCACTGCGGATTGGCAGGCTTATTTTTATAGTACTGTTCAATCGTTAAATTCGTATTTTATTTAACAAAGGACTAGTCATAATTTTAAAAAACGAACGAACTTAAATTTACAGTGATGAGAGTTTCTTGGCGCCGTATTTTGAAAAGAACGAAATCCCTTTTATACGAATGAATTTATAGTATAGAATACTTGCCGTTTCTCTTCATGTTACCCACATAATTCTTATATTAATACGGGAAAATACTTTATCAATAAGTTTCTACATAGTTAATGAAGTCACATTGCTAAATTGTAAGTTAATCTGGCAAATAGTTTTGGAGATTTCGTAACAAGTTAGGGAATGTGTCATTGTTTTTCTTGTACATATTTATAATAAACTAGCTGTCGTTGCGGTATCGCCAGCGTAGTTCCGGATATATGGAAAAATCTGTTTTTCGCGGGTGTCTACATCGCAAAAGGAGTGATTTTGTTTAATTTGAAGTCAATACTGATTTCCGGACTACATATAATTTGGCATTGCTTCCGGGCCATGTATAGTTATTGTAGCGATATTTTCAAGCACCAAAAAACAGGCATTTTAAATAACCACTAGGCAAAATTTTAAAAGAAATTTCACGTTCCGTTCTCAGGGTAAATAAGTAGCAGCCCATTAACGTCCCACAGCTGGGCACAGGCCTCCTCACTCCGAGGAGCGAGGGTTTTTAGAGCATAGACCCACCACGCTGCTCCACTGCGGATTGGCAGGCATAGTACACAAGTGCACTCTCTATTCCTTCACTCTCATAGTCCGATGTGACGGGAATCCGACACGACCGGAGAGAGATCAGGCGCAGGACCGACGGCTTAACGTGCTCTCCGAGGCACGGGGGTGGATCACACCGCCAACTTCCCAACTTCGGGCAAATATTGAGAAAATCTTAAATAGAAAACTCAATATCGATTTTTGAATTGGTCCGACCCAGGACTCGAACCCCGGACCTCACGTTTGTAGTCGAACATGCTATTCACTAGACCAATGAGGGAGTTATAATAAACTAGGGGTTCGTTCCGTTCTTAGGGTACCAATGCGTGATTATCATAATATCATACCACAAGACCAAGATGGTCTTGTGGTATTGTGTTAAATGCTATTGTATTACCATCATTACTCTGCTTATAATACAAATGTTAATACTAACAGGGCACTATTTTAAAATTCTACTAGAACGTTACACCAAGCCTCAGAGCACGCATCCTTACAGAAATCTCTCCGATAAAACTTCTAGAGTAGTAGTAGCTCTTAGAGAGTCCCATAAAAAAAATTATTATATCAATACTTATGTGAAAGAAAATCCTTCCGAACATTGCTAAGATTTAACATTAAACGTAAAATATAGCCAATTTCGAAACCATCTATTTAAAACTTTGATAATAATAACGAAATTGAACTGCCAATTTCCGAGATCAAGTTTTATGAAATGGGAACTCTACGCTATAATTTGAGAGTAATTTTACTAAAGATGATTAAGCCTCAATATATAAAGTTGGTTTGTTATATAATAGATTACAATATATTACTTTACATAATTAATATCTTTACGTTCCTATTTAGCGTAGATAAACATGATTAAAGCATTTATTTTCTTATGTTTTGTTAGTGACAAACGTTCTTTGGATGAATATCAGAATCAATTTTAAAAATATCAAAGGTAACGAGAACAAATGGAAACATTTTTCAAATTAAAGATGAAAGATAAATATATATTTTTATAGCGAGTTAAAAAGTTTATACGGGACAAAGGTACCTCGTTCTCTCCCTGTGAAAGTCCATTGCCGTGCAAGCGCCTGACTCACTTTTCCTCCCCGTAACTTCTTACGGAAGCTTCTTTACGGAAACTTAAAACAAGAAACGTTTGTTAAATTATTAGTTATCGAATACATGTACAACGGTAGAAAACTATGGCGGCAGAATATATGTACGTTTACCTTATTATATTTGTTTTACAGTTTAGATATTTCTTGTAAGGTTAAATAAAATTGCACAGAAGTCATTTTTGAGGTGGCGTAATATGAAATTCTTGGAGTTATATACATGCGATATAGGTATATATATATATATAAAGATTTGTATATGTATTTTTTTATTGATATGTAAGTCCACCTATTAACAATCCTTTTATGTGTGTATATTGAGTAAAATTAACTTTTATTTATTTCTTAACATCGTTTATTAGAGATTGCTAAAAGACACTAAAAGTACCATATGCTAATAAAAATAATTGCGTCTTTCTTTATATCCTTTTGTTCAATAAAGTATATTGTCTATATACAACAGCTATCACTATATACAGTAATTCCGCCAGTTGCGATATAACCAAAAGCAAACAATATTCACTAATTTATAGATAAAAGATTTGTATCGTGATGCTTCGTAGCCATTCTCAGAGAGCTACTAAATCTTCGGAACTCCTTAATTGAACTTTCTGGAAGCACTTCGTGGCGTTTGTCGCCAACTGCCTCACTGGTAGTCCTTTTTGCTTCAGGCGGAGGCAATTTAAATGACAAAGATAAAATTCAAATCCTATCTTAGGTTATTATCTGGTCGTTCCATTTGTAAATTAGGGATCCTTAAGGAATCATTGGCGAGCGATAAATCTTACGGAGATAAACAAGACTGTACTTCTCACGGACTTATTACATTGGCTCTAAAAATTCAAAGTAGCTTTGAACATTTTTTTCTCTGTGATCGAAAGATAGAAGATGAAAAAATATCACTGCTTTGTGAGAATAGTCGGGACAATAAGCTTATGTAACGTGGGAGCCGTTCCAAAATAAATTATTGCAATCAACCAATAACATAATGATATTTTGTGGTAAAAGGTAAGGTAATTACCAGCCTACTAACGTCACACTGCTGGGCACAAGCCTTCTCACTCATTGGAGAGAGAGTTTTCAGAGCATAGACCCACCACGCGGCTTTACTGCGGGGTGACAGGCACAGTACAAGTGCACTCTCTATTCCTTCACTCTCATAGTCTGATGTGATGGCAATCCGACGCGACCGGAGAGAGACAGCTAGGTAAAGAGCAGGTATGTTTGTCGTCGTCACTTCAACCGATGGACGTCCACTGCAGTACATAGGTCTCACGAAAAGATGCCCACTGGTCTCAATCTTGCGCCGCCTGGCTCCAGCAGCTACCCGCGACCCTCCTTATAACGTCGGTCCACCTTGTGGAGGGTCTTCCTACACTGCGTCGTCCGGTGCGGGGTCGCCATTCCAGCACCTTCAAGTCCCAAGGTCCATCGGTTCGTCGGACTATGTGCCCCGCCCATTGCCAATTCAGGTTCGCGATTCGTAGGGCTATGTCGGTGACTTTGATTCCGCTACGGATCTCTTCATTTCCGATTTGATTGCGTAGAGAAACTCCGAGCATAGCCCTCTTCATCGCACGCTGAGTGACTCTGAGCTTTCGAATGAGGCCCATAGTCAGCGACCACATTTCCGATCCGTAGGGAAGCACTGGCAACACGCACTGTTCAAAGACTTTAGTCTTCACGCACTGAGGGATATTGGACGAAAATATCTTCCAGAATTTCCCGAACGCTGTTACATATTTTGGTAATATGTAACTAATAAAAATGGTTGGTGTTGGTTATTATTTAAGAATAAATATATACAATTCACATTAGTTTTGCCTGCTCTGTCGAGCGCCTGTCGCTTTACTTTGTCGCTTTACTCCGTAGCCGAGTGTAAAAAAGTTTCAATTTAAAAACAAAATAATCATTATATATAAAAATGAAAGATAAATTGGTGAGTAGGTGAATCAACACGGTCACCACGGTCTGTCTCATCTTCGTAGCGCCGGCATCAACGACATCATCAGAAGGACCCTAGTCACCATTAACGTGCCGTATATCTTTGAGCCGAATGGAATTACGCGTGATGATGGCAAGAGACCTGATGATATGTCGTTAATGCCTTGGAAATTTGGAAGGTGTGCTACATGTGTTAATACGCTCATACCATTCCACATTGATGCTACCTACAAATCAGCAGGAGCGGCTGCGCCATTAGCTGAAAACGCCAGGTGGCGCAAATATGATACCTTGTCTCAGAATAAATATTTGTGCCTTTTGGCGTAAAGACTTGGGAACCGTGGAGTTTGAGGCTCAAATTTTTTTAAAGAAATTTCTTCGCGGTTGATTGATGTCACCCGTGACCCTAAGGCCCGATGGTACTTTGGACAGCGTATACATGTCGCTGTCCAAAGAGGTGACGCTGTCAGCTTTATGGGTACCCATGCATTTGCCTCCGATGACGGGTAATTACTTTTATTTTAATGTTATAAATTGTATAAATTTATGTTTATTTATTTTCTATTCAATGTGTAAACTGTCTATATGAAGAAATATCTTTGTATAAAAAAATACAAGAATATCTTAAATAACTTCAAAGTTACGTTATTATTTATGATTTGTTGAATTTCTAAGAAGACGCTATTTTAAATTAACAACGCCTCCGTATCGTCAGAACTTGTTGATCGAACTTCATAAAGTAGTTTTCTCAGACATATTAAGGACTTTACTTTCAACAGAATTAATTTATAACCAAATTTATGTGAAAATAGCTGACCCACGCAACTTCAGAGACATAAAGTATGGCGCCTTAATCTTTTTGCTGCTTTTGTATCTTATTTAACACCAGAAGAAATACTTAACGGTCTGTCGGCTTATAAAATACATTAAGAACTTTAATTTAATTATTAAAGCGAAATTTATCCTATATTATAAGTCAGAACAAATCTTAGAAAAGAATTTTGAAACTGTTTTTTCATCAGGCGTCCGTCTGGTAACGGATAGAGTTTTTATCATCAAATATCGCATTATATTTAATATATTTATGACTTCTAGGCCGACAGATAGCAGTATCTCTTCTACGCTTACAACTAGCAGGTAATCTAACTTTACTACGAAGCGGCTGTTAAAATATGTAACAGGAATCATAATTAAAATATAAATCAAGTTCCTGACAAAAACGTAAAATTAATAGAGAAAGGATGTTTTAAAGTTATAATGAAACTTACATTAAAAGTTACAAAAATATCTTGTTTATTCCGGGCTAAAATTACAAGATAAAGTTCCACAACAAGATGTAATTCTCAAAGGATTACGGCGCTCCTAAATCTTCTCAAGTCGTTATTAGAACTTTCTTTGTTAGTTTCTAAAGTCAACTGCCTTTTCCAGAGTCTTATACCATCCGACAAAGCTAATTTTGTTAATAAATTTTATTAAAAACAATATTAAAATTAAAAATTGAGATATAATTTACGGCAGTGCGTATTTATTCTATAATGTAGAAGTTTGGAGATCGACACAACATTAAAATTTTTGCTGCAGTAAATTTACTTCTTTACTTGCATATGTAAGATTCAATAAAATTAATCGGTAATATTACATTTAAATATCATAATATTATGGTTTAATGATGGCGTAAAAGGTAAGAATGAAAAAGCTTCTCCGGTGAGAATATTTTGGAATGGGAAAAGAGAGATAATAGAAAAAGAATGTTGTCGGGGGGATTTTAGCATACTAGCTAGAGAAAGGATGATGGGAGAGAAGCTAAATAATTGTAATAACTAAAGCGATATTGGAAAACATATTGTAAAATGATTAGTTGGAGATTTATGGGCGCGGCTGTCCTCACACATAAATATTAGCCGGTGCCAGCGACTTCGCCTGCGTTGAATTAATACGTTTTTTTGGATTCTTCAAACTGAAGCAATCAAACCTTTCATGCGTTATTAAAGGACTATAAAATAGATAGAAACTGATTGTTTAAAAACGTGTTAGTATATACATACAATGTTTCAGTATTTTAAACCAATCGGAAAGGTTTGAATAAATGAATATTGAATTTTTATTTATGTAGTAGCATTTCTGTGAGCCCCTTCGAACTGGCTTAATACATAAACTATACCGGTTCAGTCTAATATGTAGAAAATGGTTATAAGTGAAACGCTTTCGATTATTCAGAACTAGAGCCAAAGTGCTTCCTGTGACTGTTGTATGTGGCGTCTTATCAGCGAATGGTGACGGCGTGTCCATGCAGAAACGAGGTGACTGCGCGGGCGCCGTTATCTATACAAATATGTTTCCCTGTAAGGTAGGCTCCGCGCAGATCTATGGTCGTCGCCGCCAGATGTTACACACGACTTTACTGGGACCGCACTCTGTACCTTTCTTATCTTTTTTGCCAAACTTAGAAAATTTTTACAACTAAACAAAATTCTATGAGAACTGAAACTTACTAACAATGTTACATACATAAATACATAGCATCACGCCTCATTCCCACAGGGGTAGGCAGAGACAACATCCTTCCACTTGCCACAATCCTTACATATCTCCTTCGCTTCTTTCATTTTCATTAAACCTTTCATACAGGTTCATCGGTTTAAAGTACTCTTGACTTGGCCCTTATTTAGAATGTCCTGAATTTGATCCAGGAACGTTCGCCTTGCTCTTCTCCTTTCAACTTTCGCATTCACTCTTGACTCATAAATCCTTTTTGTCAGTCTCCTTTCATTCTTTCTACATGTCCAAACCATCTAAGCATAACTTTCTCCATTTTAGTCACTTCCTCTCCATTTTAGTCACTACATCTTCTTTTAAACCACAACGTTCTCTTATCACACTATTTCTTACTCTGTCACTCATTTGAAAAGCAATAATGAAGTTTACTTTCGAATTAAGATAAAGTCATCCAAGAACTTGTAATATCTAGTATTTACTTAAAATTTTAATTAAATTAAGTACGACCTATATCATTTCATTGTTATTGATAAAATACTTATGTCGAATTATTCCATCAAAGAATTTAAACAGTTGTTTATTAGAAATGTTACCGTGAGAAGAGCCGGATTTGTCAAAACATTCTTATAGTGTCATTTTTACGTTCTTTGTTAATCGGATCGTTTTCAGAGAGTTAAGATTATAATATTTTACATAAAATCTAAATACAATAACGTTTATTACTTCAATATTTTACTTACAATACTGTATATTATTTTGCGAAGAAACTTCAATATGTAAAAGGAGTCAGGTTAAAAGATTGTTTTTACAACAAAATATCTTGTCTGTATTGGGTCACTAAAAATAGACGATAAAATTTCAAAAGACGTAATTCTTTAAGATTACAGTCCCACTAAATCTTCAGAACTCGTTAATCGAACTTTCCTAAAGTAGTTTCTGACGCCAACTGCCTCTGCCAGAGACCCGCTCGCTTCGGACGAAGTTAATTTATATGATAAAAAGATCCTAGCAATGCTTGAATTTCTTTTTATTTTAGGCCGTTAAATTAATCAAATTTTTGAACGTTTCAATTTTCAAATGAGTACTCACTTTTATTGAGCAAATGGCCTGCAGTAAACTTAACAAAAAGTAGGAACGTAAATACGTTACTTTTAACGCATTGGAAAATTATTTAAAGGGAACTCAAAATACGAAATGTTACTTAATATAAAGCAAGGGATCAGTTATAATTGATCGGAGATCAAAGATAAAATAGTATTTGTTATAGCATAGAATAAATATAAAATTTCAGTTAAATGACAGAGTAGTACCGATGAACAATTTTGTGAATTGCTTTTGCTTAATAATGGTGATTTTGATGAAATTCAACTACTCTCATTGCTATTTCTTTTAACTAATAAAACACACATGACTGAGAGATTACGAAAAGGTTGATATATAAATGTATTCTTTTAATTCAAAAAATACTACTTAATTTTATTCAAATCACTTTAGTGTATCATGGGACCAAATGTCAGAAATTTTGCTATATAACAGGAGTAGATGGAACACAATATACAATGAGAGCCTTAATGGATCAAGGTTCTCGTAGTTCAATTATTAATGAGGAAGCCAGTTAAAACATTAGGCTTCAAGAGAAACTATTTTAGAAGCAAAATTGGGGGAGGGGGGGGGGGAGACAACCATCATATATGAATGAAATAAAATTTGTGTACAGCACTTCAAACCTGTACGAGCTTGAATACTGATATTACTATTAAGTTAGGAGATAAGCTTTCCTGTGATTTAAAAAGGCAAAATATAGGCATATCAGAAAGTTTGTTAAAATCAGTCTTTCAAAACGAAATTTGTTCCAGGGTTTTATTATACATTAAACATTGAAGGTACTGTCTGAAATATATTGCAAACATTTATTTATAAAGAGAAGAAAATAAATATATATTCGTTAACTATTTATTTTTTAAGACAATATACGTAAATAACTGAGAACAATCAGTAATCTTATAAGCCACTTATTCAAGTTTGCTACACATCTTTCCAATATAATGAGAGAGCGTCTTTGTGAAAGAGTGACTTGGCTTAGTAATATGCAATAAAGCTGCCAACAAAGGGAATGGGTAAGACGACCACAAGGATATTTAAGATCGAATACTCCGGAGACATTTGTTCAAAGCCTTGGCAAGGAGTCCAAAGACTGTTTATTGGTTGTGTCACGTGACCCCTAACGTTCAGTTAGGAATGAGAATTTTATTCATGACTTATATTTACAGACGTAGTGTTTCAAGTTTGGTTATATTTTAAAGTAAATATACTTGTAAACTCTCTGAGTAAATTGAATATGTAGATGATATGTTTTAATTTATATATATGTCGGAGAATAAGAAAGGAGGAGAGCATGAAGCATAGGGTTCTCCGCCGACATCGTCATTAATGGCATCCATAATTTCTATACTGTGGGCATTCGTGGGTAATATTGGTGCAATCAAACACTTTATTAATTAACTCGGATTATAATGTTCAATTACTTAATGTTCCCGATATCCATTTACACAAACTCATTAACAATAACAGCCATGAACGCGACAGTTTCATCCGTCGAGTGCCTTGGCGGGCTATCACTCGGGAACTAGTCCGCCGTTGGCTCACGACGTATGACTCTGTCCCACGCCATAGACAGATGGCGTCAGCGTTCCACAGACTACTGCACTCTGGCATATATATTACTCCCTTTGCCAAGTAGAGGTCAGCTAAGAACGGAATTTACGACATTTCAACCGCGAGGTGGGTTGCGGGGGTGTTCATTAAAAAAATTCAAATTTTCACATTAAAATAAAATTCACTCTTCATATTTAAAAACTATATCTTTCTTATATGGTTTTATGGCAATATAAATGAAATTTGGTACACCGATAGTCAGACAATGTGTTGTTCAGAGGGTGCTTAGCCTTGTTCAGAGGGTGCTTAACCAGATAATCTGTCCGGTTACTACCTAAGCATACGGGTAAGCGACCCCGGACGCCTCAAGCTATTTACTACTACTACCGCTCTTCACTCTCCTGCCCGCGGCAGTAATGTCCTATACCTAACCCTAATGCTCCCCAAAACTCCTCTTATCCCACATACCAAATCTTTCCTATTCAACTCCCATACCGATAAATGGCGGTGTAACCATTCCCTGCTGACCTAAATGTCGCAGACCGATAACGGGCAGCAGCGTTATCGGTGCGAGAGGGTCAGAACTACGACCACCAACCCACCTGCCAAGCGTGGTGATTATGGCAAATCCACGAAATATATGACTACAATAAGGCAGCAATGGCCCCCAGTCCCCGGCAGCCCCGCTATTCCTAGCTCTGGCAGCGGTTATGGTAACGGCGGGGCAGGGGGTGCTAAGAATCTCCGGAAGAGATTCCGCTGCCAACCCCGACGACTTGACCTGGCAACATACAACGCACGCACTTTGAGGACCGACGAAAAGATCTTCGAACTGGAAGAAGCAGTAAACAAGTTACACTGGGATATTATAGGATTGTCGGAAGTCCGTAGAGAGGGGGAGGACACGATAATCCTCAAATCCGGTAACTTGTTCTACTACCGGGAGGGCGAACACCAGTCCCAAGGTGGTGTCGGGTTCCTCGTCCACAAATCTCTCGTCAACAGCGTTGTAGAAGTTAACAGCGTGTCCAACAGGGTAGCGTACCTGATACTCAGAATTACCAAACGGTATTCGTTGAAGGTCATCCAGGTTTACGCACCCACATCATCGCATCCAGATGATGATGTAGAGGTTATGTATGAGGACATTTCCAAAGCCATGCATACCTCTAGGACCTTCTACAACGTTGTTATGGGTGATTTCAACGCAAAACTCGGCGAACGAAGCGGGGCAGAGTTGAGAGTGGGGCAATTTGGGTATGGGCAACGGAACCAGAGGGGACAGATGCTCGCTGATTTCATGGAAAAGGAGGGACTCTATATGATGAACTCTTTTTTCAAGAAACAGCCGCTCCGAAAATGGACCTGGCTGAGTCCTGATGGTTCCACGAGAAACGAGATTGACTTCATCATGTCTACGAAACGGAACATATTCAATGATGTCTCTGTGATCAATCAAGTGAAAACTGGGAGCGATCACCGTATGGTAAGAGGCACATTGAATATCAACGTACACCGAGAGCGGTTCAGACTGGTGAAGTCTACGCTCCGACCCACTCGCGCGCATATCCAAAACCCCGAGAGCTTTCAACTAGAGCTGCAAAACCGCTTCGCCTGCCTCGAGGATTGCGAATCTGTGGACGAGCTAAACGATAGGCTAGTGGAAACTGTCCATACGGTTGGGATGAAATTTTATAAACCCCGTAAAAAGCAAACCAAGAGATTCTCAGACCATACTCTTAATCTCATGGAACAGAGACATGCAATGAGCTTGCAGTCTACAGCAGACGCGTCCGCATATCGGCAGATCAATAGACAGATCTCTAAATCGCAAAAGCGTGATGTGCGACACTTTAATGCCGAGCGTATACGAGATACCATCGAACGCAACAAAGGCACTAAAGTGTTCGCAAAAGATTTGTCTATCGGTCAGAGCCAGTTGACGCGGCTGAAGACCCATAACGGCGAACTCATTGCATCTGGACCTGAGATTCGGAGGGAGGTTGAGAGCTTCTATGGACAGTTGTACACATCGACTTGCAAGCCTATTGATAGTTTGGCTAAAGATCCCCGTGCCAAACTGACCCGGCATTATACCGAAGATATCCCGGACGTCAGCTTGTACGAGATTAGTATGGCTCTCAAACAGATGAAGAACGGCAAGGCACCGGGTGATGACGGAATCACAGCGGAACTCCTGAAGGCGGGTGGAAAACCCATTCTTAAAGTCCTTCAGCGAATGTTCAATTCCGTCATCCTGGAAGGCACGGTGCCCAAGGCATGGCATAGGAGCGTGGTAGTTCTGTTCTTCAAGAAAGGTGACAACACCTTATTGAAGAACTATAGACCTATTGCGCTGCTAAGTCATGTCTATAAACTGTTCTCGAGGGTCATCACGAATCGTCTCGCTCGCAAGTTTGACGACTTCCAGCCTCCCGAACAAGCCGGATTCCGAAAAGGCTTTAGTACCATAGACCACATCTTTACGCTGCGGCAGATTATACAGAAGACCGAGGAGTATAATCGGCCACTTTGCTTGGCGTTCGTGGACTATGAGAAAGCCTTCGATTCGGTGGAAACATGGGCCGTGTTGAGATCTTTGCAGAGATGCCGAATTGACCACCGGTACATACACGTGTTGAAGTGTTTGTACGAAAACGCCACCATGTCAGTCCGTATACAGGACCAAAGCACAGCGTCTATCCAACTGCAGCGTGGAGTGCGACAGGGAGATGTTATCTCCCCGAAGCTCTTTACTGCGGCGTTGGAGGACCTGTTTAAGCTTATGGAGTGGAACGGACTGGGCATCAACATCAACGGCGAGTACATCACTCATCTACGGTTTGCCGACGACGTGGTCATTATGGCAGAGACTCTGGAAGATCTCAATGCAATGCTCGATGACCTCAGCAGAGCTTCTCGACAGGTGGGCCTAAAAATGAACATGGATAAGACGAAAGTTATGTCCAATATCCATGTTCCGCTCCACCCAGTCATCGTTGAGAACTCTACACTCGAAATTGTTGACGAGTATACATACCTGGGACACATAGTCCAGCTAGGTAGGTCCAATTTCGAGAAAGAGGTCAACCGCCGAATCCAACTCGGTTGGGCAGCGTTCGGGAAGTTCCGGAAGACTTTTTCGTCCAATATCCCTCAGTGCCTGAAGACCAAAGTCTTCGAACAGTGCGTGTTGCCAGTGATGACCTACGGTTCTGGAACGTGGTCGCTGACTATGGGCCTCATTCGGAAGCTCAGAGTCACTCAGCGTGCGATGGAGAGGACTATGCTCGGAGTTTCTCTACGCGATCAAATCAGAAATGAGGAGATCCGTAGCAGGACCAAAGTCACCGAGATAGCCCAACGAATCGCGGACCTGAAGTGGCAATGGGCGGGGCACATAGTCCGAAGGACCGATGGAATTTGCGGTCCGAAGGTGCTGGAGTGGCGACCCCGCACCGGACGATGCAGTGTAGGAAGACCCCTCACAAGGTGGACCGATGATATAAGGAGGGTCGCCGGTAGCCGCTAGAGCCAGGCGGCGCAAGATCGGGCCTTGTGGACTTCATTTCGTGAGACCTATGTCCAGCTGTGGACGTCCATCGATTGAAGCGACGACGACGACGGCACCGATAGTCTAAAGCCTGAAAAGGGCTATAAGCTCTTTGCAGAAATACACAACAAATAACTCATTGAAGTATTTATACGTATATTTCTTATTTATATAACAAAAAATTAATAAAAATGCTACCCAAACAACATTCCACGCAAACGAAGTCGCGGGTTCAGCTAGTAATATACAATACAAATTCGACATCTAATCATGTGATTTGTGTTTTCTTAAGGTCATATAAAGATGTCGATTTTATCATATTAAATGTATGTAATTAAAGTGTGTAGCATAAAAATTTTTAATCCTAATTGTTAAACATTTTTTGTTCATTAATATTTTTTTATAGGACAGTAAATGATAATGATATAGTCAGAGCTAGCATCTTGCAGCTGCTGCGAGTTGAAATTGTAGTTTTAGAGGTCTATACTTGGTTTGGTGGAAAGCTTTAATTAGATCTATTTAATATATGACAGGCAAAGACATACAGTACTTATATATACAATAGTTGATCAGTTTAAATTCAATGTACTGTCAATCTTCAAGTAATGCAATTAAAAAAGGGGTGTTGGGTAGGAGGGTGAAAAATACTTCACGACCTATTCGCAGGCTTTCCAAATATATACGAAAAATGTCACAATAAAAATAAATGTCGGAACAGTTCTTTAACAAACAATATGACACGAGATTATTATATCTTAGATATATAAAAAAATATAAAGGTGGGTAAGGGAAATGACAGTCAGGTAAGTTTACCACTAGATGAACATAAAATGTAAACTCCATATATTGAATCAGAATAACACAATTGTATACAACAACATGATAAACACCACAATATTTTCGGTGGAATATTTATTTCATATCTCTTTTATAACGTACAAAGGCGCGATAACATATTGAGATTGCAGGAGGAGCTCGCACTCTCTAAGTAATCACCACTTACATACATAATTGATGACCGGGCGGTCATCTACTAACAGAATATTCAAGGAAAATGTACTGTACATTTCATAGATTATTAGACGTTAAAAACATTACGTAAATAATAAATAAGCCCTAGTATTACAGTTTTTCTAAAGTCTGTCGGCCTGGCAGAGGTCTTCGTTGCGACTTCCACGAAATGAATGATTTATCAATGTGTGAAAATATTGCATTGGTCTTGAAACATCATACATTAGGCCATCCATTGCACATCCTATATTTTAATTACAGTTACCCAAAATACTTTCAAAAAAATTATGTGAATTCTAATGGCAGATCAGAAGGCATATTTTATGACGGTCAAACGGTTATTATATATATATTACCTTAGGAAATTAAAAAAATAGATAGAATTACATTCAAAAATAAGATAAAAAACTGGTTACTAGCAAGAACTACGAAGTTTTTTATTCTTTTGCTATTTAACATTTTATATGGCTATTTTTTGACTATAAAATTGTGTTAATGTCATTGTTTTTTACATTTTATGTAATGAAATTTTGATTATTTTGTTAACTAAGTTTTTTTGTTTTTATTACATAACTTAATCACTTCTATTTCTAAGACTTATATTTGTATGCCACTCAGTGGCTGCACTTTTGTTACACTACCAAAATTGTCGTCGCTCGCCGCTTCAACTGATGGACGTACACTTCTGGATATATCCAGAAGTGTACGTCCATCAGTCTCCGTCGAAGTCCGTCCGGTCTCACTAAATGATGCCCACATGAGCCGATTAAAATTACATCATAATAATGATATTGAGACTGCCTCATTGGTCTAGTGGTTAGCATGTTCGACTACAGACATGAGGTCCTGGGTTCGAGTCCCGGGTCGGGCCAATTCAAAAATCGATATTGAGTTTTCTATTAAGATTTTCTCAATATTTGCCCGAAGTTGGGAAGTTGGCGGTGTGATCCACCCCCGTGCCTCGGAGAGCACGTTAAGCCGTCGGTCCTGCGCCTGATCTCTCTCCGGTCGTGTCGGATTCCCGTCACACCGGACTATGAGAGTGAAGGAATAGAGAGTGCACTTGTGTACTATGCCTGCCAATCCGCAGTGGAGCAGCGTGGTGGGTCTATGCTCTAAAAACCCTCTCTCATATGAGGGAGGAGGCCTGTGCCCAGCAGTGGGACGTTAATGGGCTGCTACTTACTTACTTTAATGATCTTGATATACTCATACGGTGATGTCCTCCCTCCCGGTAGTAAAACCAGTTACCGGATTTGATGGATTACGGTATCTTCCTCTCTCTATGGACCTCGAACAAACCTTACAACATCGCAGTGTAGCTTGCTTACTGGTAAGTCCATCTCATAGATCTTTTCGTCGGTCCTCAAAGTGCGTTGTATATTGCCAGGTCAAGTCGTCGGGGATGGCAGCGGAATCGGAGATTCTTAACACCCTCCGCCCCGCCGTTACCACAGCCGCTGCCAGAGCTAGGAATATCGGGGCTAGGCCAATAATCACCACGCTTGGCAGGCAGGCTAGTAGACTACAAGAGATAAATTATCTCTTACTATGTTAGCACGCTTTCATCTTAAACTGTATCATCATTTACCATATGGTAAGATAATAGTCAAGCGTAAAGGTACATTGTCTTGTCGGCAACAAAAAAAAAATTGTAAACCATGTCAAATGTGCCTGAGCATATAAATGATCATTCTATTCAAAGGTTGCTTAGAAGAAATCATCATTTAACGATAAGACCGCCTATTATAAGTCTATTTTTTTCTTTACTAAAATTATTTTCTTTAATATCTTATATGTGCAATAAAAAGTATAAATGAAAAATAAACTGCTTTACATAAAACAACAACAATTCTATAAAAGACTTTTAAAGACAATTTGTTTATTTCCAGTGTGGTAAAATAAACTACCTACGGATAAACAAAGCATATCGTATGAATTTACATTCACCCTATTCGAAAAATATCTAGGCTTTGTACAATGTATTCCTGAACTGTTTGAATTCAACCCTCCGTATTTGCAACATCGATTTTAACGAGAGTATTTATGTACGTATATGTGTAGGAATATTGTGATTGTTATTAGTAATTGATGTATGTTGAACATTGTTTTGTTCGTAGCGAAAGGCAAAGCAAAATAAGAGGCTTATAAACCGATTATAGATTGAGCAAATGAAAATGAGATCGTTTTTATGTACTAAAAGTTCGATAGCCTCGCTGGCGTAGAAGCCTGGCAGGGAAGTTGTCCAAACTAAATGTTGCTAATTTTCTGAGTCTGGACATGTTCTCACATGGCTTCTGCAGTGATTGCCAGCAAAGACGAGCCGCCAAGCAAACTAATTTTCGTTCCAGTACGATGCTACATAGACTACAAGAGATAAATTATCTCTTACCAGGTTAGTGCGCTTCCATCTTAAACTGTGTTTTTGTTGTCTATTGTTATCAAATATTAATATTAAATACATTACATTTTGAAATAAATATTACATTATTACATTTCATTTCCTCATCAATTATAGCAGATACTTGCTTGAAAGTTTAAAAAAAAAAACCATTAGGAGGATTCGCTCTACACATTCAATGATGATTCAATTTAACATACAATTTTTAAATGAGAAAATTAATTATTCAATTGCTAGAAAATTAGTGTATAGTAATATGTTAGTAAAACATCGTGCAAACATGTGTGCGTGTGTGCGCTAGTGTGTTTGTGGTTTAAGAGATTAAAGTGTGAATCTGTGTGTAGTAATATGCATATTCTGTCAGAATAATGTGTAGCCACTACTGCATGACCAACAGGAGTTTTACAGTCTTATTATATGGTAATTTTTGTAGCCAATCAGTAAGTTTTACATTCATAACGTGCTAATGAGTAAATGCCCAATATAACCATTTTTAATTGTTTTGAATCAATGGTAGTTTTAGTAACGATTGTGGGGATAATAGTATTGTATCATCATTTACCATACGTTAAAATTACAGTCAAGCATAATGGTAAAAATTCTTGTCGGCAACAAAAAATAGATCACATGCGCAAATTAACTTATTAAAACCGAATTACAATTGACTTGTGATGCGAATCTAAGATCTTAGGATCAGTAGTTGAAGAAGGTGAATAACAGGATAATAATCATATGTCATATTTATCTACTCGTATACTACAGGTTCCTAGTGGCAATATGTGCGAAGTTCTCGATCTCGTGGAAACATGAGGAAACCGTTATTAGTAAATATTGACCTCGAGAAAGAAATATGAATTTCCATTCAATAGGACGAAAAGTTTTTGGAGATTTCGTAGTTATGCATACTTTGATCTCGTGGGTATATGGCTAAATCCGTTCTTAGTAAGAGTTTACGTTGCGAAAGTAATGGGTTTGCCGAATTTTAATTCGCTATTAAACCGAATGGTCTGAAATGATTTAAACCAATCAATTATACAATTGCTATCATTCGTACATTACAATTTTGTTTACATTTCAATTCGAGTATTCATTACGTGTTATAATACATTTCTAAATTATTTATTCGTGTGTTTCTCCGATATTTAAGTCGTTCTCCTGCTATTCTACGCTGAGAATAATCCAACAGATTAGTAATCATTACAATTGGTCCCAGCGGAACCCTCTTCATCCATTAGTGAGGCACCAGGTGATCAGCTTTCGCATTCTGCCCTGGTGTCCCGGATGAATCCGACGGAGGATTCACGGAGGCGGGAGGAGATGCGCAAACATGCGCCGCCTTATATTCCGCCTTCTTCGGCGGTGAGGGGGTGCATCCACTGCATTCTCCCTCTCTCTCTCGTGGGCTTCCTTCAGCGAGACTACCGTCTCGCAAAAGAAGGCCACTGCCGCCCACCATCTCTCGCTGGAGAGCATCGCGCCTACAAGGCTTCCCAACGAGAGGTCACCGCCGATCAACGCCACCAGGAGGTGACGCTGAGGTCCCCAGGCCGCACAATCTGCCACAGTGTGATGCGCTGAATCTATAGCTGCGCCACACTGATGACAAGCGGGTGACTCCTCCCGACCAATTTGGTGCAGGAACTTTCCGAAACACCCATGTCCGGTCAGAACCTGCACCAATCTGTAGGAAAGCGTCCCGTGCTCCCTGGAAAGCCATTGTTCCAGGTGAGGACGGATCGCCGCCACAGTGGCCATGCCCGCTACTGGGGAAACCTTTTACCTCCTAAAAATACTTCGATTTTGAAACACTCTTCATTGGTGCTCTGCTATTAATTTTAGAAATAATATATGATAATATAACTATCTAATGCTGAAGGAATATTTCAGACCAGAAGTAACTGTGATTAGCGCTTTCAAACATTTGAACAAACTTTTAAGCTTTATAATATTAATAAAGAAAGAGAAATAGTTTATAATCTTGATATACTGCTAGATTGTCATATTTAGACCATTTCATTAAGAGCATCAAAAAGGAATATCGAGGACAAAGGCTATCCCTAACACGGAATTTCATTTTGAAAACCTTTGTGAAGAAAAACATAACAGAACTCCAGTTATTGTGCTGTATATATTCCTCTTTGTAAACGCCGTGAACCATTGCATAAAGCAACAACGAAACACGATGTTTTAGTGTAAAGATCGTTCGTTTATGTATTGCAAATATTAACAATTGTTATAACATTATAAATTCTCGTAATATAGAAGGAAGCGTTTTTAGCAAATATGATTATAAATTGATTAAATTTAATATTATAAAAACTTTATTAACCCCGACTGTAATGGTCAAGATAATGATTTTATTAAGGATTGAAAATGTATACGTATAATACGTATATGTATAAAGATATTAGGAGACTGTTCTGATCTAAGTGTATGAATTTAAAAAAGAGAGCTCATCTTGATGCAAAATTAATGATACTGTAATAATTGCGTACACGTTAACACTTGCCAATAACACTGGTCTGCAAAAATTTTTTTTTTTCTCCTTCTTGTTTTCATGCATGAATTCTTCATATTTTGTGCTCTAAACACGGAATCTAACATACAATGAAGTACCACACGTAGAATTTCAATATAATATTTATTTAATTAACAAACAATATTAAAACATCAATTATTATAAAGAAATTAATAAATATTACAGTCTAAGTTTACATTGAAAAATCCTAAATTATAATTACAAAATAAACAAATTATATTGGTCAGCTATCTCATTATGTGGTGAGAAAATTTGTTAATTTGTAGTTTGTTTCCTCTTCATTGTTTCTATTGGAGTTTCTCGGCGAATTGACCAACAGAAATCAGCGAGCATTGCTGCTGACCATATCCCATTGAAGCGTTTTTCAATGTGCATTATATCCTGATGAAACCTTTCACCATGCTTATCTGATATGGCTCCAAGATTTTCAGGAAAGAAATCTTAATGAGAGTCTAAGAAATGAAACTTGAGTGACATATTGCCTCCTAAAGCTTTATAAGCAGAAAGAAGCTCTCGAATGATTTGTCGGTAGTTCTGACTTTTGACATTGAAAATTATGACAAACTTCCACAAAAGCCACCCAAGCTCTTTTTCCTGCTCTCCTCAACTTCGAGTCAGAAGCTTTCATTAGCTCACGTATCTGCGGACCTACAATAATTCCTTTCTTCAATTTTGTGTCCCGGATTTTGACCTTCGGCACTTTCCTTCTTTTTCTTATAACTCGCTAAAACTTATTTTGTACATACACTGTTTGTAAATACACTATTTGTAATCTTGACGTGCAAAAATTGAAAAAAAAGTCCATACATTTACAAAAGATGGAACATGTGAAAGTGATATTGAAAGGAGAGAAAATGCAGGGAATATGGTAAATGGTGCTCTGCACGCCTTTATGAATAGCCAGATGGTGTCTCAAAGGGCTAGACTGGCAGTGCATGCTGGAGTGTTGGTGCCAACACTTATGTATGGTAGTGAAAGTTGGGTATGGCAGAAGAATCACAAAAGTAAAATAAATGCGGTAGAGATGAGAGCGTTGAGAAGCATGAGTGGATTAAAACTGAGTGACAGAGTAAGAAATAGTGTGATAAGAGAACGTTGTGGTATAAAAGAAGACGTAGTGACTAAAATTGAGAAAGGTATGCTTAGATGGTTTGGGCATGTAGAGAGAATGAATGAAAGGAGACTGACAAAAAGGATTTATGAGTCAAGAGTGAATGCGAAAGTTGGAAGGGGAAGACCAAGGCGAACGTTCCTGGACCAAATCCAGGACATTTTAAATAACGGCCAGGTCAAGAGTACTCTAAACCGACGAACTTGTATGAAAGGTTTAATGAGAATGAAAGAAGCGAAGGAGATATGCAAGGATCGTGGCAAGTGGAAGGATGTTGTCTCTGCCTACCCCTATGGGAATGAGGCGTGATGCTATGTATGTATGTTTGTTTTTAAATTTAAAAAAAATCATAGAAAAAAACCTAGACGTGATCGAAAAAATCAGCCAACGGGGATAGATTCAGAACATCTGAATCATCATGTTTATGTCAAAATTTTTTAAAGGAGGATTTCATTGCAGACCAGTGTAATCTGTCGTTATGGTAAGTAATGATACAGTCTGACGCTACTATTGCTTTTTATTGGTTGGAAGAATTTCTTCTTCTTCCGGGGTGCGTACAAGCTTTTCCCAGCGATAAAAAAGTTATAATACAGTCTAAGATGGTAACGCGTTAGCCTGGTGAGAAAAGTTACGTGAGTTTACGTTATACCGGACCAGAAATTCTTCTATAATGTACACCGCGTAGTTGACCCCATGCGATATAATATGGAGAAATCCGTACTTAGTGACCGTTTACAATGTCATATGAGTTTGCAATGTTTCAATACAATCCCAAATAGTTTCGCAGACATCATGATGAGTGAGTTTAGTGGTATAAAATTATACATTTTTATATTATTGCCTTTCTAGTGAAACTGGTTTGGAGCACATCCTTTCGATGGATTTAAAGTCTATAACATACATAGGTAGAAACAAATTTTGGGTTTTCTATCTATACTAATATTATAATAGTGAATAGTTTGTTTGCTTATACTACTGATCATATTAGAAAAATCCTTAACTCATTTATCAAGAAAGGCTTCATAATATGATACTGACACCTGGTTAAAATGGTTAGAATGGATAAAAATCTGGTGTTTTTTGTTTTGAGAGTTTCCGCTGCGTGCCCTTCGTAAACAGTTAAAGTTTTGCAAAAATCGTGTAAAACAGAATTGTCCTCTTTTAACTGTTCTAGAAAAAAATGTACGACAGCATATGTTTATCTTTTAAGGTTGGCTTACTACAACGCTATGCAAACGAAGATGCGCGATATAGTCTAATTAGAATTTATAGTTGCTCTGCCGGGATTTGAATCTGGCACATCTGCTATCAAAGGAAGTACTTCTAATATTATACCTATGAGGCCGTAAAAGTGTACTAATTTAAAAATAATCACTTCAACGTAATCAAAAAGGTATGCAAAATCTACGCCGTGACTTGAAATAGAGTAATTATTTATAGTATGTCAGAAAAATGTTAGGATAAAGAAATTAATCATACCTTCTGGTTTTTACCCTTAAACATCAAAGTATTGCGTTATTGTTGTTTTTTTAATTTCTTTAACGAAAAATATAAGCCTCTATAAAGGGGAAACAGTATTCTATTATTATAGGAAACAATGATTGAGGTCAGCAAAAAGGGTTTTCAGCGAACAGATGAAATGAAATAAGATTTTCTTTGTTGCTTTGAAATCACTTTGATAATCCAAAAGCTTGAGGCAATCGTTTGTTTTTTTTGTTATCGAATTTTTGAAGGTACGGAATACTCAACCTATTTATCACATTAAATTAATTTGGACTTTGCGATTTAGAGGCCCTTTTTATAGCCTTCAAAGATCGCCTATATTATGTGATATCAAATATTCTGAACTATAAATTTTCCTTTCAAGCTGACTAACAATTAAAGGCTCATTTGCTACTAATCTCTTCGGTTTCACTGAATTATGTGGATCTAAACACGGCGTTGCGGTGGCCACGTGAAAGCATAAATTCCAGGCATTCTTATTAGTGAATAATTTACGTAATCGACGGCTTTCATTATTTTATTAGTCCTTAAAACGTATCCAATCGTTGAGTCACAAAACCCTACTTTTATACGTAACCTTTATACCCAAAAACTGCGAGAAAAGATATTTTATAATTTGTAAATCTATAAAAGAAATAATATTGGAGTTGGCAATGTTTGGACTTTCACGGTAATACCTTTTCGCGTTAAATAAGTTATGAATGAAGTTTCTTTTAATGTAGAAGGATATAAAAGAAAAAATCAGAAATGCGTGCGTACAAAGTACACATGTCAGAAGTGAAACTTCTTTGTCAAACTAATTTTTAAGTAGTGTTTATATTTATACTAATCTAAAATTTTAGATTACGTACGGTACGAGAGGGAGTGAAAAGGTAGATGTTAGGAATTTTATGAATTTAATTGTCATTAGAATATTAAAAGTGTCGAAAATTAATACAAATAATTTATTGAAATCTCAAATGACGCATTGTAAATGAAAATGCCACGTGTTTTGTCAATATTAGAAATTATTCATTAAATTTTGTTTTTCAATTTAAAATTTAGAAAGGAGAACGTGTGAAATAATTTTATTTTAGACTTTATGAAAAATTGTATACTTAATTTTTAAATGAAGAATGGCAAATTAAAATCCCACGTGTTATTTGTATATATTAAAACTATCTAACATTCAAAAGAATTTGCATAAAAAACACCGCACATCGTCGTGACGCTAATCAGTTTCACATCTAAAAAAGAATGTTGCAGTTTTTTTATAGAAAAACATTCGTAAAAGTATATTAGATAGTCATTTTTGTAAATGTGAATTGAGAAAAAATACTTGAACTGATTATGTACATAGAATATAGTTTTATTATTGAACCCTCCCTCTATAGAGTAATGTTTGTGTGGGAGGACAACAATTAATGATAACATTATAAGGATATTAATAAACAAAAACAAAAACAAACTATAAAAAAATTAATCACAATAAACATTTAGTATAAGAGAAATTGCTCCGTTTTCTGTTACACAAAGCATTCATTTTATTATTTTAAATATTGAAAAATACGAAAATTTTATTTTAAAATATAATTATATTTTGTGAGAATCCAATACTAAAAAAATGTCATAGCTTCATTTCCATTTTGCAACAATGTTGTATGCCTTTCTATTATAAAAACGACAAAAAGCTTATAACAGAATATTTTATCCGTGTTAACATTTAACGACATACAGCTGCGTTAGCTTGTTTAACCGCAATACCCTTGTTTTTATTATAATTGTATAATATAACAGTATTATCAACCTGTGTATACGTTTTTTTGTCCAGCTGTTTAGATAGAATTCAGCCAAATACACACGTACAGTAAAATTACATCTGAATATAAAAATATATAAGGTTAGCAATGCCCCGCGGTTTCACCCACGTAGATACCGATCACGTGGCAATGGAAAGTTCTATTTCACTTACATTTTAATTGCTTTAGAGCTGATATACAAATATGTGGTTATTTCAAAAGAACTGTGATAACGAATGAAAATAATAAATTCTGGAATACATAAAGTGTGTATATCATGACTTGTGACTAAAATGGTACACTGCGAACAAAATGTAAATACATTTTATTAGAACATTATTTTCTTTAGATTGACATTTTCAAATTCATTATAGCTTTTGAATTAAATGTCGGATTTTAATAATTTAAAAAATATTTTAAAGGTATTAAAACCGTTCTTTATAAAATATTATTTAATAGGATAATGATAAATACATAGGCGTAAATAATTGGTTTGATTATTGTCGGCACTTTTCTGAAACTTTATAATGTAAAAAAGTAGTTATCGTGGCATAACTACAGTAGTTGAACATATGGTATTACAGACTTTTTTGTAGATATTAATATGTTCTATAACACTGTAGAATACTTTTTTGTTCTATCATCAATAGTTTCTGCAACGCAGGCGATGAAAGATTTTTTGTGATAAATTTTTTCACACCTCGGGTAACAATGCTGTTTTATTATGGATCCCTGAATTTTTGAGAAAGAAATATAGCCTATGTCACTCAGTGAAAATGCAGCTTTCTAATGGTGATAAAATTTTGAAATCGATCTAGTTGTTTTTGTGTGAAAACATTACATATGTACATACATACATACAAAAATACAAATTTTTCCTCTTTATAATATTGGTTTAGATTTGTAAGTTAATTGAGCATTGATTTTTGATTGTATTCGTTGAAATCAACGATCAGTGAGTGTTACATTTATTTGAGGAACAACTAGAACAACTTGTATTGTAGATTATATAGAGTTAAGGTTATAAAAACATTTATATCCATGTATCATACTATATTACACTCAATTAGCTTCCTTTTAATTAAGGATTTAAATGTATTAAACGACGCCCTCTAGACCTAATGTTTATAAAAGTTGAGCTTGAAGGCATAACTTTTTCAATTACTTGTTAATGCTTTATCTATTACCTAAATTAAATAAAAACTATACGGTAAAATCACTTAAATATTATGGAAATGCACAATATTTAAACCGGAAAAGCTGAATAAAATAACCTTTGAGATAGTACGTCGTTAGCTTAATCGGCACTCCCATTACCTGCAGGGGGTTGCTTGCTAAGTATCGTTTCGCAAATGTTTTGCCCATATTCTTTGGACAAAGTTTTGATATTTCAACCTTACCCATTATGTTTTAAAAGCTCCATTAGATGTTTCGCGAAGTTTTCAAAGGAATTATGATTAGGACATCAAACTCCTTTTATTAGCGTGTTTATGTTATTACGGGGTTATAGCGCAAGTATGGTAAAAGTAGCAGCCTATTAACGTTTCAGTGTAGAGGACGTTTCACTCGCAGTTTATAAAATACCACAAAAATACTTAACGATCTTCGACGCGAAACACACGCACTTTGTAACTGATTTATTTTTGATTTTTCCATTGTCTAGTGTTATCTCTACGCATATTTTGTTTCGACGGTTATCAAGAAGCGAAATAGATAATACACAATATGACTTAAAAAGAAAGAGATTCTTATATTTCTGAAATCAAAAGTTGAGACAGAACTATGGTATCATGTCAACTATTAGTTGACTCGAGAATTCTACTTCAAATCGGCCTTGTCAATCGGTATTTGGCAAGAGAAGTCTTAGAGATAACAAATTGTATAGTTAATTAGGAACTTACAGTTAGACGATTATTTCATGAGCGAGAATAAAATTTACAGTGCTGTCATATATATGTATATTATTCAATGTTTGTTAAATATTGGACTCTCATATCATTATTTTGAGCACAATGAAGTAGAGAACAGTTAATTAACCATAAGCCGAGCACAAACTTCTTCGTTAGTTCAAGTAGATCCTAAGCTACTTCGGCCACATGCCGCTTTACTTGGAATCTTAGCGAGGTCAAATGTAGTGAACTTTGCTTTCTTCGTAAGTGTATTTCCAAAGTTAGCTTAGAACGAGCTTTAAGTTGATTTTATATGCGTTGTAATATCGCTCGAAGCAAAGTCAAATTCAATTTAAACTTTGATTGTATTAATGCATAATATATTCGCCGTGGTTTCATTTTCTTCTATAGTTTGACTTGAAGTTGTTTGATCTATTATATGCAGTAAAACAGAGCAATTTCCCCTTCTGTTTCTACCGCCATCAACGGATGTTACAAATTTAAACTGGGACTATACAATCTTATGGCAGTGTTAATGTTAAAGATGATTTCCATATAATAAATAAATAAATATTAAAAGATTAACGAAAATCCTTCTTGCGGAAGATGAAGTTGAAAAATATACAACGGTTTATGAAAAACTGGCCTCAACGGCGTATAATCGCAGTATATAATCGGTCCTCAGATAATTTCCAGCAAAACAAGTTTAAAAAGTTGTATTTTATAATTTATCTAAGTTTCAATTACTTGGAGACTTCGAACGTGGCTAGCTATCCAACAAGTAAGGACCAAGCAAAACATTTATCAAATTATTACGATGTGGCGTAGAAACCACTAAGAGGCTATAATCTAGACAAACTTAAAAAGTTATTGAAATTATTTAAAAGCAAAATATCTTTCTTCAAATAGGCCTTTACAGCACTTTTGAATCGTCAAATATAACTTTTTCATATATTATTTGAATGTATGGTTAATGATGATAATAAAGCACGGTGCGAGGGTTCCTTTGTGCTCTGATCTGAGAAGAACCCATAATAAACTCAAAAGAGTGTACGTTTTGTCATCATCATTACAATATATATTATTTATTTTATATCGATTAGAGCAATTCATTCACTCCCACGCTTTTTTATCTTCTAAGTAGTCCTTCGAATTATGGAACGATCTCTCATTAGTTTTCTTTTACTAAAAGACTTAAATTTATTAAGTGACATTATTGTAACTTCTTCTGAGAGTTATAGAAATGTATACAGTTACCCTTGAATGAACTGTCAATTCCATTTAGTACTACTACAACAACTTTATTTTTATTTCTTAAATTATATGAGGTGCATTCACTTTTTTTTCAATATGTACACGCCGTGAAGTGTCATTATTTTCACTGCTCTAAATTTGTTTCTTAACACCCTCTTGGACCCACATTATAAATCGCACGAACAAATTATTATAAGGCGAGAACACAGTCAAGGGCCCAACTCACCCGCAATTATAAAAAAAGATAAAGAACAGCAGTTTCGTGGAATTCTATTTAACTCTGCTAGATTTTTTTATTGGTAATATTTTAGCGCTCATCTGTGGTCTCATTTGAAAGTAACTGATGAGTTCGTCTAAGATAGTCGCACGATATTTTGGTAAGGGATAATTTACCTGTAAATAGTTTTTACATAGCATCGTAATGGGATGTAATAATGTTTTGTTTGACGAAACAAACGTCTTTGCTTACAGTTTTGCCAACCAGTTTATATGTTAGAAAAAATAGAAAATAAATTTATCGGAAATGGATATAGGTGAAATGATCAACACTACGTAGTTTGTAGCAAAATAAAATTACAAATATTTTATGTTATAGATGTATATAATCGTGATATTTTCCAATACATTGTATGGAAAATACAAAATATCCTTCGTAATTTGGATTACCGTAAACTGCATTTAAGCTGAAGAACCCGGGTTATATATAGCAATGGTCGGGTGGATCATAGAATTACCTGTCTGTGATCCTGGATTTCGCTTTCCTGCTTCAATGGCACACTGAAACGTGCAGCATTTCAAATTCGCACTATTTTAAAACAAAACTTTTTTCCATCGCCTCAAATTCTGTGGTCCAACTATCGCATGTCACAAAGTGAAAGGCGTTCGGCAGAGTAGCCAAGGCCATCATGGTGACGCCCATAGCTCCACACGCATCAGTTGTTTCATTTGCATTGTTGTTTCATAAAACCAATTCATATTAAATTCCTTTTTTGTTTTTATAACTTTTGTTATGCCTAATGCTCCCATTCCAATGTCTATGGTTTTGCTATAAAAAACAACATTGTATTCAATTTTATTCACGTTACGATGCAATGTATAAAATGATGGTTTATTGCAATGTATAAGTAAAACATCAAATTAAAAGAATATGAAAAACCTTACTTACAGTGCCTCTGTGGAAAATGAACGCCTATTAAATTAACGAGCGACTGTCCGGAGGGTTGTTTTGTTAAAATGTTGTGTATTTTATAAATACTATTAAAATTTGAAACAACACTCAGCGAACACCTTCCCAAGTAATGGAGATTCCTATTAATCTAATGATCCATTGTCACAAAAGATATTTTATGCGATCATTCCTCTTTAAATGTTTTCTTTGAACGTTAATACAAAATGCTTAAAGGATTAGAGGGTTTTGACGGGTTTGTTGACAATGTCTGCGGCTGTTTTGAAATGTTCGTTGCCATAATAATAAGTTAAGTTATAACAAAACAGTAAATAATGTTTTACATTTACATTAGTAAACCAGCTAGACGTTTCCTAGCGGTTAAAATCCTGTCTCTTATATTCGATGTTTGTTTTACTAGCGATCGGCCCCAGTTTCCTATCGGTACTAGAACATATGCCTATTTGTGTGTCTGTCTTGAGTAACAGCTTATTACCGTCCCCACGAGTTTTAGAGCCACCATACTTTTACAATGCGTTGGGTTGGACTATCTATCATGTCGTCATTCTTAACATGTTGCGTCGATTGTTTAGTTTTAAATACTATATAAAATAAAAATATATATGTCGGAGTGCAATAGTCTGTGAATCGCTGGCGCCATCTGTCTATCGGCGTGGTACAAAGGCAATAAGTGGCAGTCTGGCGCGCGTCTCTCCGTAGTTCTCGGCTGACGGCCCGCCCGTGCAGCTTACTTTTGTCGCGTTCCTAGCTATTATTGTGTAAATTGATATTGGTAACATTAAGCGATTGAATATTATAATCTAAGTTAATTAGTAAAGTGTTTGATTGCACCAACACTACCCACGAACGCCTACAGTATGGAAATTATGGATGCCATTAATGACGATGTCGGCAGAGAACCATACGCCCCTATGATTTATGCTCTCCTTCTCTCTTATTCTCCGACATATACGAGTATATATAGTTATTTATTTGCCATGACAATGATTTCTACACATTGACATCTTCTGTCTAATTACGATCGGCTTATATATAATAGAAACAATAAAGATCCGTTTTTGAACCTATGGCGAACACACCATACAGATGTGGCAGAGGATTTTGTTTTATAATATGTAAGGATTAGCTAAGTACATAAATGTCGCCAATCGGTTTCAAAATTCTGTCTCTCAAGTCAATTTTTATATTTACGCTTATGTAAGAATAGATTTAAGTGATGGTGAAATTTTTTTTTTTAATAAAATTATATTTGATGACTTTTCAGGTAGAACTGTTTATAATTAACAAAAAGACTAATCATATATCTGTGTACGTTTTAGTGGTGTTTAATTACAAATGCTCATAGAAAAAAAATATAATAAAACAAAATAGTATTGAATGTGTTTCACTTACGCATTTGTAATATACTACTTTCGGCGAAATAAAGTTGAAAAATTATTCATTTTAAACGTCGAATTTAAGTTATGATTGTTGGAAAGTAGTTTTCTGCCTTAGAAGTATTTTGTACATTTTTATAATTCGCAGCCATAAAATATATTATACATTTAATGCAAAAAAAATTGTGACAACAGTTAACATATGAATTTCATGAAAAACAACCGGTTCTGCAACGAGTAAAAAGGATGGCGAGAGTTAAACGAATTTTTAAATAATCTGAAAAATCGTTTCAAATTGAATTTCCATTAGTTTCCAGCGCCAGTAAAAGGTCTGATTACTCTGTCCGGGACGGTAACTAACGAGTTGCTAGGATCCTCTTAATCAAATAGACATGATACACAGTCTAATTTTTTTTTGTAGTAAACCATGTTCTTTTTTACATAAATTTTATAATATAGCTTCGATTATTAACTTATAATTAATATGAAACAAATGATAAACAACATTAAATCATGAAATCAATAAATACGGTACTCACGAACTTACTCATAAATTCATTACCTATAATAATTAGATTTGTCTCCCACAAATTTCAGTAGATCACAAACTGAATTTAATTAATAAATTAATATAAAAAACATGTATTACCATCAAGTGTCACCTAAAAACACTGTATTTGTAAAAAGAATAACGATTGAAAATTAGAACATGGCATACTCGTATAGGGCATGGCGTAACTGCCTCATTGGTCTAATGGTTAGCATGTTCGAGTACAGAAATGAGGTCCTTGGTTCGAGTCCCGGGTCGGGCCAATTCAAAATCGAAATTGAGTTTTCTATTAAGATTTTCTCAATATTTGCCCGAAGTTGGGAAGTTGGTGGTGTGATCCACCCCCGTGCCTCGGAGAGTACGTTAAGCCGTCGGTGCTGCGCCAGACCTCTCTCTGGTTGTGTCGGATTCTCGTCACATCGGACTCTGAGAGTGATGGAACAGAGAGTACACTTGTGTACTATGCCTGCCAATCCACAGTGGAGCAGCATGGTGGGTCTATGCTCTAAAAACCCTCGCTCCTCGGAGTGAGGAGGCCTGTGCTCAGCAGTGGGACGTTAATGGGCTGTTACTTACTTACTTGTATAGGGAGAGCGTGCGCCATTAATTGGAATTGAAAAAACCCAAACAGATTGCATTTGAACTTTTTATATTATTATACCTAAACATAAGCATGTCAGTCGGTAAAAGGTTATAAAACGCAGCAGGTAGTATCACAAAGGTCCAATAAAATTGTCATCTGATGGGACCGGAAAGATAATATCCAAAGGCATAAACGACAACTTTATGACTTTTTACGCTAAACTTCAAAAATCCTAGCTCTGTGGCTCTGGGCTTTTACACTTTTTGTGGTACAAAAACCCTAATAAATTTCGTAGCCTAATACTGGATTCCAAAGCTTGACGACATGCAGCTATGGAAATCAGGCCCATATATTTTATGTATTCTTCTGTAAACGAGACGTAGGCAGCTATAGTTAACTGCAGTAAAGTAAGAAGCAGCCCATTAACGTCCCACTGCTGGATACATGCCTCCTCACTCCGAGGAGCGAGAGTTATTAGAGCATAGACCCACCACGCAGCTCCACTGCGGATTGGCAGGCATAGTACACAAGTGCACTCTCTATTCCTTCACTCTCATACTTCAATGTGACAGGAATCCGACACGATCCGAGAGAGATCAGGCACAGGACCGACGGCTTAACATGCTCTCCGAGGCACGGGGGTGGATCACACCACCAACTTCCCAACTTCGGGCAAATATTGAGAAAATCTTATTAGAAAACTCAATATTGATTTTTGAATAGGCCCGATCCGGGACTCGAACCAGGACCACTGGACCCATGAGGCAGTTAACTGCAGCATTTAACAACTAATGTCACAGCATACTGCAGAAAGGCCTTATAGACATAATGACGCGGGTGGACGCTTCGCTAGCAAGGCTCCAAGGCCTGATTCCTGTTTAGGTAAATTAAGAAAATTGTATATTCTGTTACTTCTGGATATGGTTTCGGTCGAGACTAATTAAGATTAGTAGGCCGTTAAGAGGATTGGAGAGAAGAAAGAAGTTTTGCTACGTTATATAAGTAAATGAATTAGCATAAAAAAAATTCGGTGAACTGTTCTGGTTAGTCATGTTCAAGGAGAAGTATGAAAAACTGCCCATCATCAATGATGGAGCCCTGAAGATGTCATATATCAAATAGATGCATTCAAGCATGTCAAAATAACGTTTCTGTACAATATCGTGTAATTATGTGTATATGCGTATAAGATATATCACGCCGTATATCTTGTCTTTAAATTTTAAATACTATGCAATATAATATATAGATATCCATAATTGCCAGGTGGCGTGATCCACCTCTGTGCCTCGGAGAGCACGTTAAGCCGTCGGTCCTGCGCCTGATCTCTCTCCGGTCGTGTCGAATTTTCCCGTGTGTGTAGTGCACTTGTGTACTATGCCTGCCAATCCGCACTGGAGCAGCGTGGTGGGTCTATGCTGTAAAAACCTTCGCTCCTCGGAGTGAGGAGACCTGTGCCCAGCAGTGGGACGTTAATGGGCTGCTACTTACATAATTGCCAACGTTTTTTGTTAAAATTGCTTGACAATGAACTTATTGACTCTAATTAAGTTACGTTGCGTCTCGACTACTAACAATGCAGTTAAGGGATTTTTTTGAATATTAAAAAGAAATACAGTAAAAGATAAAAATTCTAATACATAAATTATGATCAAGCAAATATTATTCAAAATATATAATTTCACGGTTGAAATAAATTTTGATATATTTTAAAGGATTTTATAGATAAAAGTTGCATACATATAACATAGTTGCGAAAATCGTAATTCCTCCATTAGGCTAGACCCGATACACTACTTGTTTTCATTAAATAAGTGACGGCCACATTAAAGCATAGAGCGAAGTGTTGTAAGCCATTACATCTCAGAGCAAACATTACTCTCTGTTTCGCCTTCAGCATCAGGATACCCGTACTTTTGCTTAAGCCACGTTAGACCCTCATTTGCACCGTAATTGTGATTTACGTTTTCTGCATTACTTATATAGAAAAGTATGGAAGATAAAATATTTGAAGTTTTCTTAATGCCACACTTAATTTTAAAAATATGACTTCTATATAAAGCTCTCATTTATATTGTAGATAGGTAGGCACTTGTGATCTCATCTGATGATAAGTGATGATATAGTTTAAGAAGCTGTAATACGTAAAACTGTAAATAGTTAATTCACCTCGTAATTGTTTCTATATAGCACAGTACTGAATTTTTTGGCGTTGGCGACATGTCTTTTGGTGGTATGGTGGTAACTAAGCACGAAGAGATAAGACCTACTCTTACTGTGCGTAAACGATGTACCGACCTAAATAAAGTTACCATTATATCATGTCTACGTAAAATTTAAGGATAATTGTATAAGGCTATGTTTTCATTGAGAAAGATAAGACTTCTTAACATCTTTTCACTAATCAGCAGTCTGCCGTTTTAGAATATCAAACAATTTTAATAAAATATTTTTTTGACTTAAAGTTTTTCGGCTACGTTCGCCACTTTCACAATTTATTTATCATAATCGTTGAAACAACTATAATAAAGTTGATTAAAATATCTTAACTAAATAATAAATGTACAATGGTGAAATATTTGATTAAGTGTGCTAGTCGAGCTTATAGGATGTATTGAGTATGTTTAATAGAAAATATATATATGAATAAAAGAATATGTATTATTAATCTCAACACTTGAATATCCATAATTATACAACTAGGTGGAAGATTTGTAAACAAAACTACATTATCTACACCGACGAGTACATATATCAAAAACTACGTAAACGGTGAATCAAAATATGAAAAGAATGACATCTCATTTTTACTATAAGTATAGCAAACCGATGTATTTGTTTGAGTCAGGTACATTTGTTCCTATGTTTTTATTTGACTCGCTACACTGGGATACGCCGTTTTATCCTGTTTCAATAAAGCGTGAAGTATTTTGCTACTGAATGGTTTCTCCATTGTCGACATTTTGAATTTCATATTTTAAGTCGTATTCAAAGCGCTCGCTTTGCAACTGTTCCTTTGGTACGGTTATATAAGCTAAGTTTATTTTAAACGTGTTCTTTCTGCAAATTTTTTTTATAGAATTATCTAATAAGATTGTATTAATACATTATAATTATGAGGGACGAAAATATTTCTTTGTCAAGTGTTTCAAAAATTGTGATTTTTAAATTTTTTTATGTGGAATGACAATACTTTTATAACTTTAACTTTTTATTGACATCATCATCTCAACCGATGGACCTCCACTGATGGACATAGGTCTACTCCAAGGATTTTCATAATACACGATCTTGTGCAGTTTGTAACCATCAGTTTTCCACAATCCTTTTCAGGGCATCTGTCCACCTTGTGAGGGGTCTACTAACGCTGCGCTTAACTGTACGTGGTCGCCACTCCAGTACCTTGCGACCCCAACATCCATTGGTTCGCCTAGCTATGCGCCCTGCCCATTGCCACTTCCAACTATGTCGGTCTTGTTCTTCTACGAATCTCTTCGTTTTGGATTTAATCCCGAAGAGATACTCCAAGCTCATAGCTCGTTCAAACGCCCGCTGTGTGACTCTGAGCTTTCTCGCTACACTCACTGTTCTTATACTTTTGTTTTTAGATACTAAGGAATGTTAGAGGAAAAGATTTGACGTAATTTACCTTACGCTGCCCAGCCGAGTTGGATTCGGCGGATAACCTCTTTCTCGAAATTTACTCTATCCAAGTGCCCTAGATTGATATATGAGTTTATAAACCTATTTCCCTTTTTCTGGTCTTCTTTAAAAGTATACTGTACATAAAATTGCAGGATTGGTCAGTTTTTTTTAACAGTATAGGTATCGGATTCGATTCCGGTTAAATAAGTTTAGGAAATTAATATAGTCCTTTGTTGAACAATATGAAACCATGAAACTGTCTTGTTTCGTGATAATCTTGCTACTGCCCGTCAGTCATTTATGTAAGGAAAAAGAAAACATATTTTTCTAATATATTACAACCCTAACAAATACTAAAACGATTTTATAGTTTATTAATATGATTTTTAACGATAAAAAAGATTATAGATACATACGTCGCGAAGTTTGACGGAAATTGATTTATCTATCAAAATATATTTTAAATGTTGCAGCATTTCATATCCGCTTGTAATAATTTAAAGTTTTAGATCATAATTTAGGTAGCAAAATTATAGGCTATAACATAAGTTTCCATAATTACTAGTACAGTGGCTACTAATTTCAGCCGTTTAATTGAATTATGTGAAATCTGAACACGGTGCTGCGGCAATCGAAGCTGGCGCATAAATTCCAGAAATTCCTGTTCATTGTGAATTTACTAGATTGATAAATCTCTCTAGCCCATATCAAATTATATTTCGAATTTGAGTTAACTATCTCTGCATTTTTATAAAGAATTTGCCATTAAGCGCATTCAATCTGGAAATTGAAATAAAATAACACGCGTGTGAGTTATCAACAAAACTTTTTATCTATCTATATATACATAAGAGATACCCAGTTATCTATTGACTCATCACAATATTTCTGGAACCATAAGGCGTAGAGTCTTGAAATTTAGTAGGAATATTCTTTTTGTCGAATAAAGGTGAGACAAGAACGGATTTTACAAAATTCTACCCGCAAGGGGAGTTGCCGGGGTATTAATTTAAAAAATTCAAATTTTCACATTTAAAAGAAGTCTCTTACCAGATCAAACTCATACAAAATACAAACGCCAGCGATGCAGTCTAAGAGTGTGTTATCACCCTGGTCTTAAATACATTTTATTCTCTTTAAAGACTGCTGTTAGATATGAGCAGAATCAATTAAACTTTATATATATTACCGATCAAAAGGAAGGGAAGGAAAATTTTTGTTATTACTTTCCTGCTTCACACCGCTGAGCTTCTGGTTCTGGTACTTCACGCTGGTATTCTTTGAGCACGTTGTACTAGAAGCTGGTTATAACTGGGCATCAACTGATTTCTTATATGGAACAATTAGAGTTCATACTTTCAATTGTGGATTCACTTTCTGTTATTTAAATTATGTCAAGCAAAATTCGTATAATTATTAAAGCTTTGTGATAAGTTATTTAAATTCAAGATAATTTTAAAGATAAAATAAAGTGAAACATATGTAAACTTGAAGAAAAAAAATAACAGCTTCATTGGTTAGTATGTTTGGCCACAGACATGAGGTCCTGGGTTCGAGTCCTGGGTTGGGCTAATTAAAAAATCGATAGTGATTTTTCTATTAAAGATTTTCTCAATATTTGCCCGAAATTGGGAAGTTGGCAGTGTGATCTACTCCCATGTGTCGGAGAGCACGTTAAGCCGTCGGTCCTGCGACTGATCACTCACCAGCCGAGTCGGATTTCCGTCACTTCGGCCTATGAGTGAAGGAATAGAGAATGCACCTGTGTACTATACCTGTGGCAATGGGCTGCTACTTACTTACTATAAGTAAACCTTGAATAGGGTAAATTTTAATCTTTAAGTTTTTTTATTAACTAAATTGTGATCCAAATCAAATTGTAAATAACGATGCTGTTTAGTATATGGTAAATCGTTAAACTTTAGTCAAAAGTAAAGTAATTCTTTAACGACTTCTATATAACATCGTATCTTTTTTATTAAAAAAACTATAATGCCTATAAGTTTTCAACTACACTCTTTAACAAAACTCATTCGTACAAATATAAGAAGATCTTTAAAACTAACTTTAGCAAAGTGACTCCTTTTGCAATGTTGTGAGTTACTTAATATGACTGCCTCATTGGTCTAGTGGTTAGCATGTTTGACTACAGACATGAGGTCCTGAGTTCGATTTCTGGGTCGGATCAAATCGAAATCGGTATTGAGTTTACTATTAAGATTTTCTGAATATTTGCCCGAAGTTGGCAAAAATTTGGCGGTGTGATCCACCCCCGTGCCTCGGAGTGTCGGATTGCCGTCACGTCGGACTATGAGAGTAAAGGAATAGAGATTACACTTGTGTACTATGCCTGCCAATCCGCAGTGGAGCAGCGTAGTGAATCTATGATCTAAAAACCCTCCCTAATGTGAGTGAGGAAGCCTGTGCCCAGCAGTGGACGTTAATGAGCTACTACTTACCTTTACGTTACCTCGGATTTAAGTAATAAATCCTTTTAACTGCAGGCCAAAGAGGTCATTGAAACGGTTTCAAAAAATAAAATATACCTTCGCCGTATAAAATAGTTTTGACAACAAAGGGAACCCTATTCCAATCCTTATTCAGCTTCTAAGAATAAATCCCTCCCCCGTCGATAAATTTTCTTATTCTTGGTAAAGGATTCATACTCCCTTTGCAAGGACAAGCTTTGTAGGAAAATTCAAAAATAACAATAACAGCAGATAGTTTTCAGAGGCTTTAATGCAAAAGGTATTTTTTGTTTATAGTTTTGGATTACTTCTTGGGAGATATTTTAAGAACTAATACAAAATAACAAAGGGATTTCAAGATAAGCGGGCACGAATCAATTATAAAGGGGCGACCGAGCGTGGGAAGGTGGTACGTATGGAAGACGAACAAAATATTGCATAGCCATTTTGATGTTTTAGTTATTTTGATAAATATATCACTCCGACTATCGACCTGCATGATCGTTTTTCTAATCGTATAGCTATTAAAACATATCACTTTTACAAACAGTAGCAGTAAATAATAATCTTTTGAACAGTCTCTTACAAAATTGGAATCTCTCTCTTGACTCTTATACGCAGGGGCCATCTATATACATTTTTAATTGATTCAAGAGTTACTAGCACAAATTCAACATATTTATTCTAATACTAGCGGACCCGACAGACTTCGTTCTGTCAAAAATATTTGGTCTGCGGCAGTTTTTTGTTTTTACTTATTTTATAGTCGGCGCACAAAATGATCTTTTTAAATNATGCCTGCCAATCCGCAGTGAAGCAGCGTGGTGGGTCTATGCTCTAAAAACCCTCGCTCCCCCGGAGTGAGGAGGCCTGTGCCCAGCAGTGGGACGTTAATGGGCTGCTACTTACTTACTTACTTACTTTTATTAGAGAACGTCTGTATGGGAAAAAGAAAGGGGCTGTTTTCAGGATTTTCCCGGTAATTATTCGAATTTTTTTCGCCGTAAAAAACATCCTTGGACTTCAACGAAAACAAAAAAAAGAATTGGAAAACTTAGTCCATACGTTGTTAAGTTATATGATTAACAACACATTTTGCGATTCATATTTATATTATAGATTATATATAAATACAGGTTTTCAAATACATACCCACAAATATTCTTATTTATAATTTTTTTTATTGCAGATAGTTTAGCGCTTGACAGTGGTTTCACCTGATGGTCTTCTTCTTATTCGTTTCGCTCTTGACAGAGCGGTCGTGATCGTCCTGAAATAACGGATTGGGCTGATGTTATGCGCATGAGTACCGCTCGCCATTTTTCCCTGTTCGATTGTTCACCTGATGGTAAGTGATGATAAAGTCTAAGATAGTAGCGCATCGTACTGGAACACAAATTTTATTCGCTGATAATTATGTTAACCATCATAAGGTTATATTAAAAAAGTTGTTATATATATTGTCAAAAGCACTGACAATGTTATCTTGCAAAAGTTACTAGTTGCTGGTTAGTTTTATTTTTCTGATGTTTCTACAAAGTAGTAATTTATAAGGGATTGAAAATTAATATAAAGCAGATTAATGACCAGAATGAAAAAGGTTCCAACGTTGGGAATCGAATCCTGAGTCTTTGTTAGTGAAGACAAAATACGCCAGCGAGATTATTTCTGTATAAGTGAAAACATTGCTTGAACAAAAGCAATAACACAAATTAAATTGTAATGATATGTTCCGCAAATTATATAAAAAAGTCGTTTCGTTGGAAATCAAATCCAAGTCCATTTTTAAGCGATGCGAGTACACGCTGTGAGAGGTTAATAAATTTCATTGCATGTCGACGAAAATTTTATTTGGATTTTCAGGTTTTCTGGAAATTCGTTTGTCTGTCGTTTGCAATTTTTACGCGTCGTTAAACTGTTACTGCACGGTTTTAATGAAATTCTCTAGCATGGCGATGCATTCTGTTAAGTTTTTCGCTAATTTTTTGGTCGGTGATACAAAACAGTTTATTAACAGATACTAGGAATCACCGCATACTTCACTTGTGTGAGTGTATTCAAAATCAAAATTCAAAAATATCTTTATTCAAGTAGGCATATTACAGCGCTTTTGAATGGTCAAATTATATTTTTTTTCCACACTCTGATTCTAATATACGTCTGATGATGGTACTCAAGAACGGCTTAAAATCTAAAGTTACGAGGGTTCCTTCGCGCCCTGATCCGAGAAGAACCCACAACAAACTCAGTCGGGTTTTTTTTTTTACCATCATCATTACAATAACAAATTAGTTTACTATATTTTAATTAAAATTAGAGCAATTTGTTCACTCCCAAGCGTTTCTATCGTCTAGGTAATCTTGCAACTTATAATACGATTTTTCTATCAACTTTCTTTTAACAAAGACTTTGAATTTATTAATTGACATCTTTAGAACGTCTTGTGGGAGTTTATTATAGAAACGTATACAGTTACCCTTAAATGAGTTGTTAATCTTATGCAGCCTACTAGAATTTATAACAAGTTTGTTTTGGTTTCGTAAGTTATATGATGTACATTCACTCTTTTTATTAAAAGAGTCAATGTTTTTATGTACATACAACAAGTTTTCTAATATATATACGCAGTGAACTGTCATTATGTTAACTGCCTTGAATTTGTTTCTTAGCGACTCTCTTGGACCCATATTGTAAATCGCACGAACGGCCCTTTTCTGCAGCACCAATATTGCATCGATATCAGCAGCATTACCCCAAAGTAGAATACCGTATGATATAATGCTGTGAAAATAGGTGAAATATACCAGTCTGGCAGTATCAACCGCTGTCAGACGACGAATTCTTTTAACTGCGTAAGCCGCAGAGCTGAGCCTGTTCGATAGGCCACTTAAATGGGGCCCATTCAGTTTAAATACATCGCGTTGTTTAAGTGCTCGTGGTCATGATAACTATACAATATTGTATGAAGTATTTATTAGTAGGAACCAAGCTATTAATTTGTTTCATTGAGGGCCACAGATTTCATTTTTCCGATTGTATTGGAGGGCGCTTTGGTAAGCTAAAGCTCTTTATCCTTTATAAAGAGCTTTAGCTCACAAAGCTACGCCAATGCGCTTCAGGTTTCCCGACACACGCATTTTAACGCTTGTTGCAATTATTATTTATCATTTTTTTCTGCTAGGTGCTGTTGGCCTGGAGGGGGGTGCAGGGAAATTTTGGAAATATCGATTTTTAATTTGTTTATGTAGAGACTGGTTGGCTTTGATCGTAGCTAGAAACAAATTCTTTCCAAGTAGAGTCAAGTCACCAAGCAAAATAATTACATTTCGATACGATTCTGAATAGAGACCATTTTTATAATTAAATGATTACTTATATTTTTTGTTATATTATCAGTGGAGATCATAGTCCACCGCTAGAATAATAACTTTGGTGTTATCCAGCTGTCTACAAACTATAAAATAAAAGTATATAATGAATAAAAATAGTTTTTTAAACTTTGCAGCGTAAACAATTTTATTATAAATAAATCTTAAAAGTAATGTGAGTGATAGCCTATTAATGTCCCACTGCTGGGCATAAGTATCATAATGTTTAGGGGACTGGGTTCTTATATTCGTCACAGTGCTCTGTTGATCTCTGGATATGTAGGTCTTTCCTTTACAGAAAAGCGCATTTATGAACTTCGAACAATAATTAAGCACATAAGTTATCACACATTGAATTGTAGTTCACTTTTCTAACATATATACAATTTAAAATTCACGAGGGAGTTGTGATTTATCCGGTTGAAAAACAAGGTAGGGTTGATCCGCGATAGGAGTTCGTCCGCATAAAATGTCTCTCGAGGCCTACCCGCAATTTCGTAATCAGGTTTCTGGTAACATATATATGTTGGTCACATCATCCTCAAATTTACATTTGCAGCTCTATTTTTAATTCCGTTCATTTGGAAAATCTATACATATAAAACGCAAAAAAAAATTATTACTGATGTCTATTACAGAATTTGAAATCATTCAACTGAAGAGACCTAAACCAGTGTTGTTGGAAAGACAATAATGCGAAAAATTGGTTAAGAAATTCACTCATCCAGAAAATTGTCTAAATAGATACAGATAGATAAACGATTCCCTGATAAATCCGCGATCGGTAGCTATATGCACGACCACATCAATAAAAGCTAATATATTTATAAAAGGTAAGAAATGTAAGTAACAGCCCATTAACGTCCCACGGCTAGGGGAGAGAGGGTTTTTTATTTATAAAGTTCGCGCTAATCAAAGCTGTGAATATTTTAATTATGGATTTTACAAAATTATTTGTCTATGACAAAAATGTTCGCAAAGATATGCGCAAGATTTTTCAGGGTAGTTAGTCTTAAAACTAATAAATCATCCTATGAAAACAAGTGTAAAAATTTCGTGTACTTAATAAATTTTGTTATATTGTCATAAGGTTACACTTACAATTGTATAAAATCGTTGTTAATAATATGTTGTCATTGATTTTATATTATAAACTAGTAGACCCGACAGACTTCGTTCTATCAAAAAGATTTGGAAAGTAGCAGATTTCAGTTTTACAAATGCTCTCACATTTTAGTGACTATTCATTTTGGTCGGATTGTGACTATTGACTCTTTGACGTTAGAAACAAACCTATATTGCTTAGACAACAGTGATTACTTATAATTTATTATGAACTTTATTGAATAGAAATAAAGATCAAATTGACTCTACATTTTAGTTAGAAAACGTTTGCATTGGAAACAGAAAAGGGCTGTTTTAGGGTTTTCCCCTGCAATTGTTCGAACCTTTTTCGCCGTTAAAACCATCCTTGGACTTCAACGAACATTTAAAAAAAGGAATTGTGAAAATTGACTCAGGCGTTGTTGAGTTATGCTCTATCCAACACACTTTGCGATTCAATTTTTATATTATAGATTATTAATTAAATTATAGCAATGACGGGTTGAGTATAACTCGCTGTCTTAGTCGATGCCGATTTTGCTCGAATGAGTTACATATACGAGCGTGACTTCTGTGCATCATTTAATAACTTTAAATTAAAGTGCACAGCATATCAAAAGAAGTGTACAGTTGAATACAAATAATGAACGAAGCTCGTTTGTTTAAATTCGTAGTATATAGAGAGTTGTGGAATGTCTAAACGGTAAGTAAGAACTTGTTCAGTTACATATTAATTGGGAGTATTAGCTACGATATCGAATGTTGCAAACTTAGCTTTCTTCTAGGTGCATATTGACTGAACTTAAATATCTCAGTATCTTTTCACGTGTTCAACTATCATTTTATTAAATGATGGTGTCAATATAATCTTTTGCATAGCAGAATATTTCTTTATCAACTTTATAGATATGTTTAATTAATTTTATAACTTTTTTTACAGATATTAACAACGAAAAAAGTATCGGAAGAGCTTCAACTTCTCTTCTGTTTTTTGTGTTATAGGAATGAGTTTGTTTAAAGGTAATGTTGTGATAATTTTATATATGTCTTTTAGTCGTATGTTAAATTGTATTTCAATAAAATTTTTATTTAATAGATGAAATCTCCTGCCAGTGTAGACTCCGATAAATTAGAAAATGCTATTGTATTGGTAATAATCCTCAGTTGGTCCTAATGACAATCAAACCCAAGATTTAGCAAACCATGGGCTCAGACCATTATACCAGAGAGATAGTCATTTCCATTGTATAAGGAAACAAAATTTTATCTTATATATTATACATATTGCGTAGTTGCTTGTATGTGTTACTTGTGTGAAGTTGCTTATATTATAAACCAAGAAAAACATGATGCCATCTATGATAATGTGAACCGTTCTCTAACGTCGATGTCAATGTTTTTATTCGCAATTTAGAGTGAGTGGGCTTAATACCGCGTGGCATATGACGAGTGCTCTTTGTGAGAAGTTGAACTTTGATGGGCTTTTACTGAGATTCAATAAATTATTTATTCAGGCTTCAACTTTTATACCCCAACTCTTCTTATGTAACCATTTTATTAAGCTTTCTAAACAATTTACGGGTATTCTTTGAATAATTGCTTTCTTTGATTTAATAAAATGTATATAATGTTTTGGCAAGGCGTCTGACCTCGTCGTCGCTTCAACCGATGGACATCCACTGCTGGACATAGGCACACGAAATGATGCCCACAAGGCCCGATCTTGCGCCGCCTGGCTCCAGCGGCTACCCTCCTTATATCGTCGATCCACCTTGTGGGGGACCTTCCTACAGTGAGTCGTCCGGTGCGGGGTCGCCATTCCAGCACCTTCCGGCCCCAACGTCCATCGGTTCGTCGGACTATGTGCCCCGCCCATTGTCACTTCAGGTTCGCGATTCGTAGNAGAGAAACTCCGAGCATAGCCCTCTCCGTCGCACGCTGAGTGACTCCGAGCTTCCGAAGGAGGCCCATAGTTAGCAACTATGTTTCCGATCCGTAGGTAAGCACTGGCAACACGCACTGTTCGAAGACTTTAGTCTTCAGGCACTGATGGATATCGGACGAAAACGTCTTCCGGAATTTCCCGAACGCTGCCCAACCGAGTTGGATTCGGCGGTTGACCTCTTTCTCGAAATTGGACTTACCTAGCTGACTATGTATCCCAGGTATGTGTAATCGTCAACAATTTCGAGTGTCGAGTTCTCAACGATGACTGGGTGAGGCGGTACATTGATATAAGACATAATTTTGGTCTTATCCATGTTCATTTTCAGGCCCACCTGTTGAGAAACTCGGCTGCTCATAGAGCATTGCATTGAGATCTTTGAGAGTCTCTGCCATAATGACCACGTCATCGGCAAACCGTAGATGAGTGATGTACTCGCCGTTGATGTTGATGCCCAGTCCGTTCCACTCCATAACCTTAAACAGGTCCTCCAACGCCGCAGTAAAGAGCTTCGGGGAGATAACATCTCCCTGTCACACTCCACGCTGCAGTTGGATTTTTGTGTTGAAATCCCCCATCACAATATTGTAGTGTATCTTAGAGGTATGTATGGCTCTTGATATATCCTCACATATAACCTCTACATCATCATCATCGTCATCATGTGGGATAAGAGGAGTTTTGGGGAGCATTAGGGTTAGGTATAGGACATTACTGCCGCGGGCAGGAGAGTGAAGAGCGGTAGTAATAGCTCGAGGCGTCCGGGGTCGCTTACCCGTATGCTTAGCTAGTAACCGGACAGATTATCTGGCTAAACACCCTCTGAACTGGCGTCTGGCCTGAGATGCAGGAATTTCTAGCTTAGAGGTCAGGATGTAAAAAAAACATATAACATCTTTGTTTCTAGTATTATTTACCCACAGCTGCTGCACATTTTATAGTCCAGTAGATTAAATCAAATCAAAATATCTTTATTCCAGTAGGTATATTGCAGCACCTGAATCGTCAAATATTTTTTTTCTTTTCCACACTCTAATTCTAATGTACGTCTGATGATGGTACTTAAGAACGACTTAAAGTCTAAAGTTACGTGGGTTCCTTCGCGCCCTAATCTGAGAAGACCTCCCAACAATCTCAGTCGGGTATTTTGTTGTTTTGTTACCATCATCATTACAATATCATATTAGTTCAATATACTTCAATTCAAATTAGAGCAGTTCGTTCACTCCCACGCGTTTCTATCGTCTAAGACATCTTGCAACTTATAATATGATTTTTCTATCAAGTTTCTTTTAACAAAGACTTTGAATTTATTAATTGACATCTCTAGAACGTCTTGTGGGAAAGACGTAGATAGTAGATTATCAATAATATCAATATGATACGAAAATAAGTATAAAAATTGTACATACATGTCAATCAATTTAAATTGTACACAGAATTATGTTGTGACACGTATGAAACCTGCTTTACGAATATTACTCGACGCCATGGAACATCAAAATTGTTCGCACGGCGTTTTTAGAGCTTTTTACTCTTTATTCAGTTACCAGGGAGTTTTGTAACGTGGTGTATGACGAATAATCTATATATCGTGGTTTTACATGCTATTACATTTAAAAGATTAAATATGTATCAGCGTTAAATTGAATAGAAAGAAAGAAAAAACATTTATACTTTACACACCGTGAATAATGTAAAATGTTTGCTTAAGTATAACTTTGTGTAGTGGTGTGATTCAAAAAAGGTACCACTCAGACTAACATGGGATTAATAGGTCAATATGTCAAGGTTCATACCTACATTGCAATCTCTCTTTTTTATTTTAATTAGGAACGCGAGTGTATAGGTGCATGGATTATCTAAGAAAAAAGTGTATAAATATGTGTATGAAGTGTGTGAATGAACGAGACACAGAACACCTGTATTTATGGATCCATCGCTTGGAAGCCGCAAAACTGAAATATTCATTGTACGATAAATTTTAATTGCAATACTTGTAATGTTATTATTTAGGTGTTTTTTTTCATATTCATATATTTAAATTTCAGCAGAATCTTAATTTAATAAAGAAAAGATGTCGTTGTACAGCATTCGATAGTATTTCACAAACATTTCAGTCCTTAGAGCCACCATAGCGTCATTCGACCCGCGGGGCAATCGATTCAAAATCGTCCGTGCGGGGGCAGGACATTGTACTGTTTTTTTTTTCATTAACCAAGCGCGCACAGATTACTGCGTTACAAAGAAACACGAACGTACAGTCCAACGGTTATGACTCTTCTCATCACAAACCAGAACACATTTCGCTAGTCCAATGACGAATCTAACGTATTCAAATGAGAGCCAAGCATTAAATTTTATACACTAAATCGTAATATAAATTCAGCAAAATAAATGAGCAAGCATAATATTTAGTAGTATTTGAGTACTATTTCCATAGGATTTGGTGGTAGGTTTTATGTAGGTATAAGTTATCTAACCTCAAAGAATATATTTATCAATGTGTGTAGTTAACTTTACAAGTGACGTCACCGAAATAACGTTGACTGCTTTCACTCGTCGATGCCAATGTTTTTATTCACTATTCAGGGAGAGTGGGCTTAATGTCGCGTGGCGTATGTGACAAGTGCTCTTGCGACAAAGTGTTGAAGTTATGATGGGCTTTTACAACGATTTCATTCTTTATTTATAGACGCCATTACTTTATTCGTCGCAACAATAGAAGGGGACTTGTGATAAATTGTGTAATTGAGTAAGGATATATATCTGGAAAAGTTTAGTCCAATTCCCTTTAACGGTTTTATATTTTACTCAATTTATTGAAGGATATCTGTAATGCATTATTTAGCATCCATATCTGTTACCAGACAGACAGGCTAACGCTTGACTAAAATATCATCTGGTGGTAAGTGATGATATAGTATAAGACGGAAGTGCGAAGTCTCCAGTCTAAACTTGCTTTGCTAGGAATCAAATCCAGGACCTCTGCTAGCGAAGCGAGTACTCATACTGATTCGAAAATTTGATACAATTGAAACACTGTTGTCTTTTAAACGTATCGGTAATTTATATATTTTAAATTTGTTTGGTTTGTACAGTATTTCACATGTTGTGTTTATTTTTATCAGTTATAAATATACATAAATTATTATATATGTTTATCTTAATCTATACGTATATATAATTTTAATATAAGTATCTTGATGTTTGCAACTATAGTTTCAAATGTTATTAATATCAAGATACACAGCTTTGAACTAATAGTAGCAATTTATAAATTTGTTCTATCGAACAATAGTATGTTAAATTTTGCCCAGTGACTCTAAATTTTTTGTTCTAAAGTACTATTCTAAAGTATTTCAGCAAAAGCCTTAATTTTCGTATACATCACAATATATTAAAGTGAACATTTGAGAAATCTCAGGAGAAGAGAAATGGTTACGGGTTAGTTTGCTCTAAATGAAAAAGACTTATACTATAAAATCATCATGCTTATAATGGAAACTTGTATTAATCCATTAATATATCTTAATAATATAATCCTTGGCTTTCATTTTAATGCATAATATGTAAATTTACAAAGGATGTATGGGATATGACATATGCTTATTTAATTAAGTGTTAGTACAATGGAGTTGATATCTATGAAATTTTCTTATTAATTAGTTGATAAACACACAGCATTTATGAATAATATTGCCACTTCGAGCCTTTTATAATATGTTTATATGGCAAATTGTTAAATTTGTTTAATGTAATGCGGAATTGAAATGACAGTACATGATTAATGACTCTCCTTATTTATTATTTATGAATTCTTAAAAAGAGGAAAGTATTTTTCTTCATTTTTTTTATTCTTATTTATTTGAGTCTCCTATGAGACTATGTTAGACTCAACGTATCCTAACAACACCTCTTTTTCTACATAACACTTTAAAATTTCAAAATTCTTACAATTACTTTAAACAATAAATGTGCCTGAGGGGATGTTGGTGCTGACCAAATACTTTGAAAGGTATCAACATTCTCCAAAAGTAAAAAAAGGTAAGTAGCAGCCCATTAACGTCCCATTGTTGTCCACAGGCCTCCTCGCTCATATGTGAGAGGGTTTTTAGACCAACCACGCTACTCCACTGCGGATTGAGAACATCTTATTAGAAAACTTAATATGGATTTCGAACTGGCACGACTTGAACCCCGGACCTCATGTCTGTAGTCGAACATGCTAACCACTAGACCAATGAGGCAGTCCCATTCTCCATATTAAGGAGAAATTTATTTTTTAGTTCTGCCCTCATTATCTCGCTCCGAGCACACTCTGTCAAAATATGGTATATATCATCTACTACGCCACAAATTGGACAAAGTGAAGTATTAGATTTCTTCATCAAATATTTTAAGTAATTGAACGGAATATGTCCGGATCGAAATCTGTGGGCCAACACAATCATTTCGCGCTTTAATTTCAAATTTTTGCGCACTGAGTTTTCACAGTTTTCTGTAATATTTTAACAAGAAATAAAACTATGGAATCACGAGAAACACTAACGATATTTATTAGGTTTAGCAAAAATAAAGGCAAACAGCGAAATAAAATCTCTCGACTAGTTGGTTTTATTTGACAATTTACAAAATATAAAAACCAAATCTCACAGCGAGCAATTCCAATCACGCGTTCAGTTTAAAATGTTTTCTGCAAATAAAATTCTACTTCATGTCTGAAATGCAAAAGCGGGACAGATTTCGATGTTTTTTGCAAACATCATGCATCGCGCCACTAGATCGATGTATAGATATGGTACACTATGTTTGTATAATATCGGCTAACTGGGAATCTACAGTCATTTTGGAAGTTGAAACTTCCAAAATAACACTGCGTTGTATTTAGTGTTTTATTGTGTTTTGAACCTGAATGAACCTGAGAAGGCACCTACCGTCGGCTATGTAATGTTCATTCGAGAAATGTCGGCTTTCGTCAACCAAAGAGGCGTCTCTGCTATAATTTAATATAACACTTCAAATAATGTAATATAGTATTGATAATAATGTATACATACCCATATTAATGATTAGTAAATTAGTAATATGTTCATAATTTTACTATTTTTCAAATATCATTAAATATTAAATAGGATTTTATAATAAAAGCCAATAACCAAACTAACATATTATTTAATTCCAATAAACTCAAACTTTTTTGACAAAGGCCTTACCACCGGTACAGAACTTAACCGACAACAGATTTATCGTCAACGCGTCTCTGCTATATTTTAATTCCTTATTTAATATAACACTTCAAATAACGTAATACATACATAATTTATACTAATATTAATTGAAAGTGCGTGCGTAAAAATTACACATACCAGAAGTGAAACTTCTTGGGCAAACTATTTTTTAAGTATTGTTTATATTTATACAAATCTAAAACTATAGATTTCCGAGACTTAGAGGGAGGGAAAAACAAGATTTGTTAGGAATTTAATGAATTTAATTGTTATTAAAAGTATCGAAAATTAATATAAATAATTTATTGAAATCTCAAATCACGAAATGTAAATAAAAATGCCAAATTTTTGCCAATATCAGAAATTATTGATTAAATTTTGTTTTTGAATTGTAAATTTATAAAAGAGGATTTATGTAATGTTTTTATTTTATATTTTATGAATAATAGTATATTAAATGAAGAGTGGCAAATTAAAATGCCGCATCTTATTTGTAAATATTAAAACTACTTATCGCTAATCACGCGTTTTACTCGTAAAAATTTTACCCTCATGCATCTAAAGAGTTTCACCTCAAAAAGCTAAAGAGTATGTTTGTTTGATCGCACTAATTCTAGGAACTACTAGTCCGATTTTTTTATATAACCGAGAGATCTATAAGTATGAGTTCTATTGTCAACTTGATAACCTTAAGCATCAAATAAATGTCGGCGTACCTAAAGTCCAACATTTAAGTATACGCAGGCGAAGTTACGCGATTCTGCTAGTAAAGTTTAAATAAGTTTAGTATGTACAATCAAATGACAACGAGACCATAAAAGTAAATATTCAAAAGTTGAAAGTGACCTAATTGATCCATAGAAAATGTAGAAAATAAATTAAATTTGTTCCTTTCTAAATAGTCTTATTAGCTCTTATTATATAGTCAATGTAATTAATGTTCTTTTATGTTGTCGAGATTAATTTCAGAATTTAATAATAGATTGCCGTCGAATTCTTTCTTTATTTGTATGAAGATTTAATTTTTCTTAATTAAAATGTATTGCAAATATTCAAAATCTTAGTTAAGGCTGAATAAAGAACAAGAAGAACAATAATATACGATGGTTTCAAAATGTCTCATTAGTCTAGTGGTCAGCTGGTCTGGCTACAATCATGAGGTTCTGGGTTCGAATTTGCTGTTAAGAAAATCTCAGTATTTGCTCAAAAGTTGGGAAGTTGAAAAGTTGGTGATATGTTCTACTCCCATGCCTCGGAAAGCAGGTTAAACCGTCGCTCATGCGTCTGATCTCTCTCCGGTCATGTCGGATTCCCGTCACACTGGACTATGAGAGTGATAGAATAGACAGTGCACTTGCGTATTAAGCCTGCCAATCCGAAATGAAGCAACGTGGTGGGTCAATGCTCTAAAAACTCTCTTTTTTCTATGTGTTTGGAAGCCTGTGCCCAGCACCGGGAAGTTAATGAACTGTAACTTACTTACGTTACCTTTTACCTACATATAAGTAAATATTATATACAATAGCCTTTTTGAAAAACTAACCCAGTGACAATAGATAGAATAACGTAACGTAACGTAACATAACGTAATTGTACTCACATCTTTATATCCGGAAGAGTGTCTGAATAAAGTCATTGATGATTACTATCAAATACTAGGTATTATTCGCGATTTCACTCGCGTAGTTCTTGATTGCGTAGAGTTAATAGATTTTATTTGTTTATATAAAATATCTACGAAAAATGCCACCGAAGATATAGTTTTATACACTACGTCGATTGGCGTTTGGCCAGCCTGTATTTAAGCGTAACACCATTATTCCATTATCCTAATAGTTTTGTATTGGCCGGATGCACATAAAACAACGAGACTGGGTTAATGAATATGCTTCATCGAGCACAAATCTCTACGCAAGAGCCAAATATTGCATCAGTTATAGCAAATTCTAGACATAGTACAATTTTTTAAATCCATTTTTTCACTTCCAAAAAATTTCATTAAAAAAAGTGTTATATTTTCCCCAATTATAATTTTGAATACATCAAAAACAACATATTTTTTATTAGTAATAATTCGTCGCCGTCGTCGCCATCGCTTCAACCGATGGACGTCCACTGCTGGACATACGAGTAGGTCTCACGTAATGACGTCCACAAAGCCCGATCTTGCGCCGCGTGGCTCCAGCGGCTACCGGCGACCCTCTTTATACCATCGGTCCACCTTGTGGGGGGTCGGCCTACACTGCGCCGTCCGGTGCGGGGCCGCCACTCCAGCACCTTCGGCGCTCAACGTCCTTCGGTCTTTCGGACTATGTGCCCCGCCCATTGCCACTTCCGGTTATCGATTCGTAGGCCTATGTCGGTGACTCTGGTTCTTCTGGCGTAGCTTTCCGAACACTGCCCAACCGAGTTGGATTCGGCGGTTGACCTCCTTCTCGAAATTGGACCTACCTAGCTGGACTATGTGTCTCAGATATGTGTACTCGTCTACAATTTCGAGTGGTGAGTTCTCAACGAAGATTGGGTGGACGATGGTAATAATTATGTTCGCTTTAATATTTATTGGAATTGGCAGTGGTTGTCATAGCAACATTAAGATCTGATGGTAGTTGATAGTCTTGAGGGCAGTTGCCTCCTTCTGTGAAGTTGTTATCTTGGAAAAGGAGGCATTAAAGAGGCAAATAGAGAGCGGTTAATTCTGTTCTGATTCCTGCGGCCGGAGGAAAGAAGATGTCAGGCGGGGCAGTTTTGTCTGCCTGCTTTGAGTTGAACCTTTGAGTCGAATTCATCCGTAGTACCAGAGTTGTATGCGTCAGCAAACATCTGGCGTTCATTATTCGGATGAAGAGGGTTCCGCTGGGCTTTAGTGGTTATTCTGGTGAAGAGTTAGTCCCGCACTCCTGAATGGAGCTGTATACTCCATCTAGCGTACATAAAAGTATCTACCAGCGACAAAAAAGCCATTAAAATCTGGTTGCACATGGAAACACATTGTCATAAAATGTTTTTTTATTGCTAAATATTATTGTTAGCTATTGTGTGTGATGGCATTAGATGGTAAGAAATGATAAAGTCTAAGATAGAGGTGCATTAATCGGGTAAGAAGACATTTACCTCTTCTATATTTCCTATCTAAGGTCCTTGAGAAACTCGTATGTCGCCAGCAGTCCTTTTTCCTCAACACTTATAACTTACTTAATTCTTTACAATCAGGTTTCCGCCCCGGGCATAGTACAACGACCGCATTAATCAAAGTGACTGATGATGTTAGATGGGGCATGGACAATGAGCAGCTTACAGTTTTGACTCTGCTTGATTTAAGTAACGCTTTTAACTCTGTCTGTTTCGTAGTTACTTGGAGGACGACTGCAGAAAGTCCATGTCGAAGGCCACACCTCGCAATGGTGCGAGGTACGTGCAGGAGTCCCTCAAGGAGGCGTATTGTCACCACTCCTCTTTGCTCTTTTCATCAACACGATCAGTCAAAACATTACTTCTCTCTATCACATACAAATAATGATCTTCCCATAATTTCTAAGTGGAGCGAATCATTCGGCCTAAAAATTAATCCCGTTAAGTCTCAGACTATCATTATTGTTAGCAGAAGTCTGATTTCAAGAGTGGACTGACCTAATCTTCCACCAATTTCACTTAATGGTACCGTTATACCATATAGCGATGTTGTTAAAAATCTTGGTATAAGTATGGACAACACATTATCTTGGGCAACACATCTATGAGATTTGAGCAGAAAAAACCTTTGCAGCTATGGGATCCTTGCGACGTCTGCGTTCATTACTCCCATTCCTACCAAAATTATGCTTGCAAAGTCTCTACTTATCTCTATTCTCGATTACGCTGATGCAAGCTATCCTAATTTGACCGAGGACCAATTGAATAAATTTGAGCGACTACAGAATCCCTCTATTTGGTTCATATTTGGATTACGAAAATATTACCACGTTTTCGCCGGAACTTGCATTTTGTGTCTCATCTGTACTGTGTGCTATGCAATCCTCGTGCTCCTGCGTATTTATGTCAGAAGTTTGAGTTTCACGATTATGACGGAAGGTGTTTACGGCCCTCTCGTGAACTTAAGCTCAACTTCATAGCCCATAACACCAAATTCTACGGTGACTCTTTCGCAGTTCGAACCATAACTTTATGGAACGAATTACCTCTGACAATAAGAGAAGCTAAATCATTGGATATATTCAAGAAGCGGGTAAAGAATTATTACCTCTCTTTATGTACTTAATCACGATGAGATCTATTTGTTCTACGTCTAATTTATTTAATATTATTAGATTATTATGTTTAGTATGTATATATATGTATTTAGTATGTTATGTTTATTTAGTAGGTAACCCTAAGGTCGCCTAATTTGTACTATTTATTAAGTTTGTTTCTGTGTTATTTGTTTCATGTTTGTGGTGTACAATAAAGAGTTTTTTATCTATCTATCTATAGCAATGTGCCATATCGCAATTCGATTGCGTGGCGGCACGTCTTTGACGGAATATAAACATACAAACACACACAAAGATATAAATAAATATTTTTATTGTATTTATGGTAATACTACCCATTGCTTAGCTTTTCGGTATACAATAAATACTATCCATCAGTCTAATGTAAAACTTAATATGAAATTGATACAAAGTCAATACTGCAATCTAAAAAGGCATATTCCAATATTTTTCCAAAGCTAATTGAATGAATGAGAATGAAGACAAATACAACGTCAAATACTTAAGTAAATATGACGGTGTTTGACTTCTTAAAACTCGTCTCAGAAGGGCTTAAACATTTATATTTCCCGAGAATTCCGAGCGTTAGGAGCTTCGAGTATGTATGAGTAAGATGATTAAAATGTCAAATTCTCCACGGTATTGCCGAGTTTCTCTCTTGTGTATGAATTAAATGTTAGCTCGTCAATTTTCCGTCAATAAAGCATTTACATTTTATTTACTTAACCTAATTCAGTAAATATAACTTTTTTATATGTAATTCACTGCCATCAACATTTTGTTCTGTATTATATTCAGTTTTATCATATTTTGATGTACATTATACAATTATTTAATAACTAGCTGTGCCTAGCAGTGACACCGTCATAGTTCCAGATCCAGTAGAAAAATAGGAAAATCTGTGCTTAGTTAACGTATTCACTATGATAACAGTCACTTTGCTAAGTTACATAAAATAAAATACTAATTTTGTTAGACTGTTTTAAAGTTAAATCATTACTGTACAACTTTTCGTATTTATGTTCCGTTTTTCCAGATGAACTTAGCATATATTAATAGTAAGATAAATGGGGTAATTACATAATCATCTAAATTACAATAACGTTAAAATGTATTTTTCACAGCCTCTGAATGGTTTTAAAGTGTATAAATGATTAATTTATTTTAGTTTTAAATATGTAGATTATTCATAAACTGAAATTATAAAACAGATTTTTGTTTTGACATAACAAATACCACTTTTGACAATGCTTTGGTTGTACTATTTTTTTTAATTAGAACATTTATTTGCGCATTGACTTTGTTTATGATGGGTGTCCTCAAAGTGACTATGTCAATTTTATTCTAAATATTTTAATGCAATTTCATTTTGTTTACATAATACATCGGTCGATATTGAAGTGATTATTTATTTATTTATTTATTTATTTAAGGACCACCAGTAGTTACTACACTTAATGTCTTAAAATATAAAAAAAAACTTACATCTATAAATTGTTGAAGTGTGCAACTTTTTAAGGTAGCCACAACATGAGTTAATATTAAATTAGTCTAAAAATACAATAAAATTATATATTATTACAAATTATATAAAAATTTAAGATTAATTAGCATTGCAATCTTTCTCATGTTGCCTTACACATAAGCAAGTAATTACTGCGAAAAATATCTAATAATGTACAAACTCCATCAAAGGAAAGCCAAAGTAAATAAAAGGAATAAATGAATAAAATTTTATGAAACTTCATGGAAGGGTAAAATTAAAACGCCATTTTCAAGGAAAATTTGACCGCAAACGCTTAATGGATGTTAACTTGATTCCAGTATGCTAACTTTTTACAAAAGAACTCGTTGCTTTAATTTAATATTAATAAGTTTTGCATAATATGTATTAATTGTATATAGGCAATAAAGATTATCTTCAGAAAGCCACTTTGAAAGGGAACTCGGAAATCATATTTTGGGGTCATTGATAAGAAATTTATCGCTAGAGTACTCCTGGGTTCTTCTCAACTGCATGGAGTTGAGGGGTGAGGGCCTCAAATTAACGTCTCCTTACCAAGCCATCTTCCTCAGGTATTCATTTGATGCCTGGTAAACTATTTTGCCCGCTATCATACGGGCTGGTTTCCACTGGCTACGCTAGCGGGTCCATCCAAATCTATCCAGTGAGTGGTCCAATCCTGGTATCGCCTCTGCCATCGCATCGTCCTCGACGTCATCATCGCCTACATCAGGACGCAGGCGACAATGAGGTATAGGACGCTAAGGGTTTGCTGCCCTTGGGTGGTGGTTGGCAATGCCGTGAAGGTGTGTGTGAGGAGTTGTCCGCGTGGTTGCACATACTCCTCACCAACTTCCGGACGAACACCTCCACGGTGGGCATGCTGATGTCACTGTGGATGACGTGATTTCTGACGTACTTCGAAGGTGCCGCCTCTTCCTCTAGTATCACGTGGAAAAAGTACCAGGCAGTACCAGGTAGTTTAGGGCGGGCGTAGGCTCCGTATACGTTCAGTTTAATTTTTACTGGGAGATTTGAGATCGAGGGAGTATTCTGATGATTTGTGTCCGAATAATATAAGATGGAGCTTACGTCAAACACCATCATCACTTACCATCAAAGGCGAGATTGCAGTCAAGTGCTCATCTGTCACCTTTAAAAAAGTGGGGATATTTGTAATCATTACGGATATCGTTTACACAGTTTGGTATAAATATCTGACGATATGAAAGCCTATTCCCTTTTCTTCCAACAGAGTACTTAGGTGAAATAATTGTGATACATATTTACCCAAGAATTGTTAGTTTCATCACGTTTTGAGAACGCGTCTCATATCCATTATTCATATGCCACTGATTTTGGTTGAAACTAAATGTGTTAGTAATTATACTGTTACAGCGATCATTTGGCGTAATATTGGTATCAATGTTGTTAACATTGTGCTCGCTTTAATCAAATTACTTAACATGAACAGTAATTTACTATGTGAATGGTATGGTGTACCAATATTTGCCTAATAATAGATTTCATCGCAAAAAATATGAAAATAAAATGCATGGTTAAAGTCAAAGTCAAAATATCTCTATTCAAGTAGGCCTATTGCACTTTTGATTCGTAACTTAATCTAAATTTAGTTTAATTTATATGTTTGTAATGTTTTCACACAAAAACTACTGGACCTATTTTCAAAATTTTCTCACTTTCAATGAGTAACATAGGCTATATAGCTTTTTCTAAAAGTAGGGATCCCTAATAAAATTTCATTAATATAACCCTAGGTGTGAAAATATTAGTTAACACAATGTAATAGTATAGCAATGGCCATATTAATTTTGTTTGCAATGTACCATTTTATTCACATATCATCATGCTCACATTAGAGACAGAGCAGTATTGCCAGTTTTTATTTATGTATTTCCATTTTTTATTCGTCAGCATAGTTCTTCTAGAATATTCCGGAAGGAGAGATATCATGTTATATCTGTTCCTTCTCCCTATTTAATATTAAAGCAGATTATTAACAAATTAGCTAACAAGATTTTATTCGGCAAAACAACATTTGCCATATAAAACTGTGTTTTTAATAAAATACTTCACATTTAAACATATAACAAAATAAGAGCTAGAATAATAAAGCAATCAATGGATGTTCAGGCATAAATTATTGAAGTTATTATTTATATATATCGGAGTCAAATAGTTTGCGGTACGCTGGCGCCATCCATCAATCGGTGCTGGACAGAGTCAATGTGTCACAAGCTGGCGTGCATGCTCTATAGTTCTTGAGTGACGGCCCGCTGCAGTGGTCGACCTTTAAAACTGTCGCATTCTTATCTATTACTGTTAATGTATTTGTATAAATTGATGTCGGGAACATTAAGTGATTGGACATTGCTATCTGAGTTGATTAATAAAGTTTTTGATTGCACCAACATTACCCACCAACGCCCACAGTTTGGAAGTTGAATTATGGAACCCTCTAATGACGATGTCGGCGGGGAACACTATGCTTATGCTTTATGATTCTTCTTTCTCTTACTCTCCGACATATACATTAAAATTGTATTACTTTGAAGCACAGGCAAATTGTTTAGACCCTTCGTTTATCTTCTTCAACATCATGGTCTATGATTAACCAAAGTGTATATGCTATATACATTACTAAAAATTATAAAAATATGTTAATCTTTTGAAAATATAAGGACAGCCACGACTATAAGACTCCAAAATCCCATCTAGCTTGTCTTTTCGAATCCCGCTGACAACATTCCTTTCCTTTTATTAAATATTATCACCAAGTTTTTCCATTCTAACCTTTTTTGCCATCGTTAAACAATTGATAATATTATGATTATTTCAAATAATATTACCGATTTAATTTTATTGAACCTTGCAAAAAACATGTTCGACTACAGACATGAGGTCCTGGGTTCGAGTCCCGGGTCGGGCCAATTCAAAATGGATATTGAGTTTTCTATTAAGATTTTCTCAATGTTTACGCGAAGTTGGGAATAATTTGGCAGTGTGATCCCCCCCCCGTGCCTCGGAGAGCAAGTTAAGCCGTCGGCCCTGCGCGTGATCTCTCTATCCCGTCGTGTCGGATTGTCAACACGTCGGACTATGAGAGTGAAGGAATAGACAGTACACTTGTGTACTACGCTTGCCAATCCGCAGTGGAGCCGCATCCGCATCTGTGCCCAACTGTGGGACGTTAAGGGACTGCTAATGGTTACTTTACTTACTTACAAAAGTATATATATGAATTTGTTAAACATTTTAAAAGAATGTTGGTGTGTATAAAATATCGTAATGTATTCGCATCAGAACCAAATAATTACAAAACGCATTGCCGTTTGAAATGAAATTATATTTCATTCTGAAGCCCAAATCAAATTTATTTTGATCAAGAAATTTAATTAGTAATGAATCCGATCAACTTGTTGAATTATTATTTGTAATATACCTATCGGTTCTAAATAATGTCTATAAAGACATATTTCGCATCAACCTCTATATTTATTAATTTTAAAATATGTTGGGTGATTCTATTTTTAATATTGAATATGAATTTAATTTACATTATTAACAATATATGGAATTATTAAAACAATATCTGTATCAATCTCGAATTTTATATAATAAACTCCATAACATATTAAAAATTTACCCAATGAAACGTACAGAAGTAAAACGATTCACCACACAATTTTTATTAACACCAAATATACATACAAAAACAGAACATCTATTATTAACAGCAGCTTAATAAATAGTTAGGTTAAGATTTAGTATATTTGCAAAAACACACACGCACACACACACACACATCCCTAAATAAGCTTAATACAACAAATTTTAAAAATTATCGTTAAGATCTATTTTATTATATTATTTTTATAAGGTTTACATAAATCTAGTACAGTAATGGCGGATGAGCGGGCCACCCAGTAATACGGGTATCAAACTCAGTACAGGGGCCCTTACAACTAGTTTGTATGCTAAACGGTTGTATTTAATAAACCTTATTTATTTTTTTATTTTTTTTTATTATTCATGTGTATTCAATATTTTGCATATGATTGAGTCCATTCTGGCTGAGGCTAGAAAGATTGTGATGATTTTTTTGTGTAAAAATTCAGGGGGTTTCAAGAATGGTACAGATTGACAATAAGATTCGATAAATAACGGGTTTCTCCTCATTTCCATTAGATTGGGAACTACGTGGACAATAACTAGTTGCTATATAATTTTTGTCTAATTAGTAGAAACTGTGTGATAGTTCAAAGATGGTTGGAAATGTATTGCGAAGTGGAGATAGAAAATATAAGAATTTCGTATTTCTTAAACTTTATGTGGTTTTGTGTACATCTGTGGAAATAAAATAATTTTCTTTACGGCTGCGAGGAAAGGTAATTTATGAGAAAGTTAATACGTTGTTCTGAGAAAATTCAACGTTTCGAGACTGAGTAAGACCGAGCCATTAACTATTCGAGGTTTATCTTGTTTTGCCAAAGGGTTTTGTTATAAAGCGTAGTTCACAATTCAGGAATATTTCAATGACAGAAATACTTTAATTTTAATCAAGTTTCATTTATAGATTCAATTAATTCATACGTAAAACGTCATAAATGTAAAAATTGTTGTTAAAGGAGTAAATACTGCTATCGTCGATGGAATCTATTTTCCGAAATGGTAATACATTTATTACCTACAGACAAACCGAACAATTTCGTTAAGACTATTTAACAGTAATATTTCAATTTTAGTGTTGTTTAAACTGCATATACTGGTATTTATATCTATTGTCTTTACTGTTATAGTTATACCGATATCTCCCTGTAAATGCTACTAGTTTACTTACTGCCATCTAGAAGGGACTTCTTAAATGCATTACATACTTAAACAACCTTTTATCCGAGGATGAAATTTTTTATTCAATAGACTTTTATAGCATTTTGAATAGTCAAATGTTGTTTTCTTCACACATTGTTTCCAAACGATTGATGACGATATAAGAGAACGACTTAGAACCTTGTTTACGAGGTTCCTTCGCGCCTTGTTTTGAAAAGAGCCCACAACGAACTCAGTCGGGTGGGAAATTGAGTGGTGTTTTTGGAAACGTTGTACTAATAGTACTAAACTAAAAAAACCTTTGTTGGTGTTTGTTTCTGCTCTTTAAGAAGCTTTTATACTACTTTTAATAGCAGCTAACTAATATTATTTCAATAACACTTTGTTACGTAACATTTCCAGTACACTGGAAAATTAATTTGTAAAAAAGGGTCACATTAAGTCATAGCAAAGAACAGTCGAATACCTAGTACTATTATAAACGTTGCCGTACATGAAATGAAAATAATTGCGGGTATGTAATTGAATGTATTGCTGTACCATGGAATTATCTTTTGTGTAGAAAATTAACGATATTTTATGAAAATTTTCCGCCAAATAAAGGATTACTGTTTCGGATACACAACATAATTACGTTGTGCAATTGCTTTCTGTTATTAGGACAGTATTTATGACATGTATTGAATTGTTTGCGAATATTTATCTAGGGAAATGTATATTTCGTGTAAATATGAACACAATATTGTATCCATTTCTTTGTTTACAATTTATTGTACATTCAACAAAGGGGCTTTGTATTGTTATTGCCTAATGGCTTAGTGGTGAGACGCGTGGATTTAACAGATGTAGCGAGTTCGATCCCGGTCATTCATCCTTTTTTTTCTCTAGGAAATGCTTTACCGCACCCTGACTAAAGAGTCGGGAGTGTGGGACTCACTGATGAGCGGCTCGTTTGCCGCTCGAGGCCACGGTCCTCCACCCTGCTTCGCTAGCAACTATTACACATGCTGTTCTAGTCAGTAACAGGTTTCCGCCAATCAGCGACACCAAAGATGCCGCTGTGATGCCCACACCGACCATTCTGCCTCAGTATGGTGAGAAGTGTCGACGGGGTCGCTGCACTCGTGGCAGATGGGTGATTCCTCCCGGCCAGCAATACGATGCAGGTACTTCCCGAAACAGCCGTGTGAGCACTTGCACCAGTCTATACTAGAGCGTTCCATGATTCCTGCATAACCACTGCTCCAGCAGATAGCGGAATGCTACCACCGTTGCCACACCTGTTATGGGGGTCTCGAGATTATCCCTCTATTTCATTATCATAGTCCTTTCGGCTAGGACTCTGAACCTTCGGACCTCGTCACTACTAGGCGGTCCTCCTCAAGTCCTCGTATCTTGTCTACATTGATACGTAGCGGCGAAGACTTCCGCCCAGAGCTCGCCTGGACGGTCACACCGTACGGTATCCATGAATCGTCTTAACGGCTATTACTCTCTGCGCCCTTCATTCTTCGCAAGAGAGCTTTACAATCGGTCTGAGCGTTTACCCTCACGGGTGCGCCGTATAGGGTCATACTAGCAACTACTCCGGCATACAATTTCCTACAGGGCGACCCTGGACCTCTCATGTTGGGGAATAACCGCCCCAGCGCGACAGCTGCGCCTTTTACTTGAGGAATAAGACAGGCGAAATGCGCCCGGAATCCCCAACGTCCGCCCAGCGTAAAGTTCAGATATTTCATCTGGGCTTTCACAGCTACTTACTGCACTCATCAAATTCAGCAAAGCTCTTCGCGAATGGTCCATGAAAGAGCAGTACCTCGGTCTTGTTGATGGATACCTCCAAACCCAACATCTGAATTCTGTTCATAACCAAGGCACCACCTACCTCCGCCACTGGTCAGCCGCCCTAAGTTTCTCTATAGAAAAAAAAACTTGGGTGCTTGTTTGTTTTTCCTAATGCATCGACCAAGAAAGACGTCTTGTGGAAACCTACGAATCTCGGGAGTAATGCTGGGGTAGATCTAAGCTCTTAAAATACTGTCTGCTGTGAGCAAGGAAGCCTATGTCCAGAAGGTTGTTTAAAATACCGTTATTATCTTAAAAAACGTACCTATTGTTATTGAGGTGAATTATTTAGTTTTCCCAATAGTTACTAGTGGAAGTATTTACATATGGATTTGGCAATGATGGAGATTTATTGGTTAAAGTTTACTTCGAGACTCAGATAAAAGAAAATGGCTTGGAATGGAAAATGTTTGTCAAATTTTAAATAAATAAGATATTATTAAAAAGATAGACATAAATGGGATTTTGAAGATTAACATAGGCTTTAGCCGCTAAAATATGGAGATAAGTTTATATAAAAAAAAGTCTCATTATTAGGACGAAAATATCATTCGTGTTATCAAATATATTGTGAAATATAGACTATTGATTGCGCCTTTTACCATTGTATATGTAATGTCAACTTTTTATATTCACATTGACATAAAAATTCATTTACAAATATTTGTCTACGTCATCTCTATATCAAACCCTTAACAATGCTATTTTTTTCTCTAATATTCTTCTATATTTTATATAACAATATATAATTTTTATACAAAAATAAAACAATAAATGGACAATATTTAAAACGTCCACTAATTGACTAAGAAGTCTTTACTCAAATATATGTTTTACAAAGTAATGCATATCTACAGTGTATCTGTGCTGAATGTTGATTAATGAATATTGATGCTAATGATGCTGCCACACTGCTGTTTAAAAATGTTATAAACATTAGTAAACATTTGTTTACAATATTGTAAGAGTTTTCATGTTAGGTAATGTCAATAAACATTTCTAAACGAAATTGTTAGCACCTTGTTTTCACGTGTGTTACGTCGTGCGATATAGCTTGTAAGCCGTGCGATATATCTACGTCGCATCGCCCAAGCGAAGCTCCTAACGGACACCCAGATTTCCACACGGATTTCGCGATTCAGCACATTCCTCTCCACACACCGCAAGTCAATGATCATGGGAACAAATACTTTACTTCTCTTCACACTTCGAAGGGAGTCATAGGTTTAGTTTAGCTTGTAATTAGTTTGTAATTTTTAATAATTAAAGTATTTAATATGTCAGAAGACTTTTTCTTGAACACGCCTGCGTCGGCAAACATAAACCGTGTTTTAAATTTCTATCAACGTAGGAGCACTCAAAATATCTAATAATGTCTAACATAATGTAACGCTTTCTAAATATTTTTAAACAGCTCCATAATATCTACGCTGTTTGTATAAATCGTGGTCACTAGTTATTAGATATGAAATTTTCTTCTATTACTTCAACTTCATACACTGTAAAACGCGTAACGGAACATGGCTTAATTCCTGGAACATGCATAGGAAGGAATTGAATACAGTTTGTTTAACTTTAACTCGCTTGACGGCCACAAGTTTGAAAGGAACCTATTTCCTTGAACTAATCGAAACTTTATTGAAGTCAACGAGTCGCTCTCACTGCAGTTAGCTTTTTAATATAGAGAAAATATTGGCGGTTTAATTTTCTTTAAAAGGAGGTTTCTAATATATAAGGTTTTGCTGATGTAGCGTTTATTTTTGTATTAAAAGATCATAATTTTGCTTTTTTTATATATGTTTGTGACATTATGTCAATGATAGTAAGTGATCACATACTTTTAAATGGCAGCGCTCTGACTAGTAATTTATTTCACATTTAAAAATCGTATTGCAAATCAAATTTCTGCTTAGCTTAATTAAATACTCTGTCGGAATTTCCAGTGTAAGAATCCCAGCGTCGTATCTTGTTATCGCTGGTTAGAGGAGATCTTTCACCGGAAAGAATAATTGGTGTAATGCTTGCTAGCGAAGTTGGGTGGAAGGGGGCTGCCTACTTTTGCAAGACCGTCATATAGCTGAGGGATGCAAATGAGAGGCTAAGGGAGCAACCAGCTGAAGACCTCCCGTGCTGTTGGAGGAGGCTAGATGACAGTAGTCTCACATATGTGCTTTATTGCTTCACCCCATTGGATTGTATTTGGAGTCATCCGGGTCACGAAGTCACATAGAATGCGGTTAGGGAACCTCTAGTGATGTCGCTCATGGATGAGGACGAACCCACTGGGTTATTTGTTTGTTTGTTTGTATACTTTATTGCACATCAATAAATAACAATTTAACATATTAACTTACAAATAAATAAATGTACAAAAGGCGGTCTTATCGCTAAATAGCGATTTCTTCCAGACAACCTTTGGTTTAAAAATCAGTGAGTATTGAAACTGATGGGCAATGGCATAAACATACATATAAATACACATATAACATGAAAATATAAGAACATGTATAGCTTATATAATAATAAACTTACATATATTTAAAATATATCTAAATTATATATAAAATAATACATAAACCGTCTACACTTTAGTCTTTATAAGAAAATGTAGAAATGGGTTTTAGTGGGTCTTCTGGTATCTGCGAGTGCCACACTTCCGATTGGAGGATTGTGATTGGAAAAAAGTGACATTTCCCGGCGAAAAAACAGTCTCGGCCGAATCTTCTCTCCAAGTGAGAATAGACAAGATAGAGAATATAATTTACCTACTAGACATATTAAATAGTTCAAGTTAACTCTTATAAAAAAGCGAGGAATTGCACTTTTACGTAAGCGAAGTTTTTCAAATATCATTCACAAGTTCGTTTTTATATAGAAATAAATGGGAAAACATACTTACGGTTCTCCTTATGTTAAGCGAATCTCATCGTATATAAAAAAGGGATAAGATATTAATTCCTGTAAATGTCCTTGTAATTTTGTATAAATATAAATTTAATAAATAATTTTTTATTGGGATAAGACAAATTACAGGTATTGCTATCGTTATACAATTATAATTATAACCTTAAATATAAGATTTAAAATACATGTAATTCATCGCCAAGGCTGCGAATTTTCGGACTGCTTGTTCATTAATAGCATTTTTCTCTATAGAATATCTAATTACGCCAAAAATAGCGAGCTTTTATTTCGTAAATATCAAGTTGTTAGTTTTAATATTCAGAAAAGCTATAAAGGCACGTAACGACGGACCATACCAATTACAGTTCAATGGGAGTTCCATCGGTATTTGTGCGGGTTAGCGCCTGAAAGTAATTAACCGATAACATCGTTTATTGGACTTCACTACTAATAGTCGTTTGTTGGTAATAATTTTTCGTATACTATTTACTTGTTACAGGATCATACGATCGAACAATGTATAAGTATAAAATAGTGCTTCATTAACCAATCATCAAATTATCCTATGACACTGTAGAAAACAGCTACTTGTAATTGTTCATAACCTCATCAAATGGTGGCGTTAATTAATAAACAAGATTACTTTGTTTTCCGACCAATAAACAAAATACAAATACACAATAATTGCTTAAAAAATATACATTCTTTAAATATAATTATTAAGGAAAGGCGGATTTATCACTGAAGTTGTTCTTTTACAGGCAACCTAAAGTGAAAATGCTTAAACTTTAGAAATTGGGTTGGTGCACAAAGTATTAATAAATAATCGTGCAAACATCTAAATTCATATAGTTAAAAATACATACCATAAACATACACAAATAAATACAGTATATTTAATCCTCAGAAAATATTGCGTTATTAGCATAGTATTACACGCCAGGTATCCGCTAGTACTAAAAAAATGTACGTAGCAGCCCGTTAACGTCCCACTGCTTGGCACAGGATAAGCACTTATATGAGAGAGTGTTTTTAGAGCATAGACCCACCACGCCGTTCCATCGACAGGCATACACAAGTGTATGCGCAATAGCTCAAGTTTACTGAATATTCCTTCAGTCTCTTATAGTCCGACGTGACAATTAAACACGACCGGAGAGAAATTAGGTGCAGGGCCTTCGGCTTAACGCGCTGTCCGAGGCATGGGATAGAGTATACTGCATCCTTCCCAAGTTCGAAATAATTCTGAAAATTTCTTAACAGAAAACTCAATATCGATCAATATTTCGCCAGACCAAGGACTCCAACCCAGGATCTCATGTCTGTAGATGAACAATCTGGCCTCTAGACCACAAAAGTAGCTAATATTCTAAATAATACAATTTTATTCCTACAATAATAAGTGGTCAATTTTAACAGGCAAAAGCTATAAAAGCACGTATCGTAACAGCAGGCAACACCGAATTACAGTTTCATGGGAGTTCCAACAGCGGTAATTGTACAGGAAACGCGTGAATGTAATTAACCGACAACATCGTTATTGGAGTTCACTACCGCTTATTGGTCGTTAATGACATCCTTTTATCATCAATATTTTTATTTATAAGCAAAAGTTCAATAACATAACTTTATTCTTTATATAGTAGTTGGCCGCTGGGTTTGTTTGTTTATTTATTTAGGAACACAGTACATAAATATAAGAGTACAATTATATACAAGGTTTGTTCTTTATTTATTCATAAATATCCATTCTGAGATATAATAAACTTATGCAAACACTTCTTCCAATCCTCAATGCCCTTCTGAAATTCGCTTTTAGGTATGGCCATCAGCAGATTCTTCGGATTCTGACTTTATCTCACAAATTGTGGCAAAACGCATTCCTTTCATTGATTTCTTTAATTTTGGTAATAGGAAAAAGTCGCACGAAGCCAAATCTGGTGAATAAGGTATGATAAGGGTATTATTTTTCACCAAAAAATCACAAACAAGCAATAATGTCTCAGCTAGTGCACTGACGTGATGCAGAATCCATGACGGATTTTCCACAATTCCTATCATTTGAGTCATATTACTTCACGCAAACGTGTCGTATTCCTTATTAACCGTACGACTTATCACTTTTTCAATGTTTTTTTCACTTGTTGACGTGGGCCACCACTCCAAGACGCTCATCGTCATCAAGACCTTCTCGGCCTTCTGTAAAGCGCTTGTAGCACTTTTTTTTAGGCAAAGAGGACTCGCTGAATGCTAAAACATACATATGTTTCACATTAATTCATTTTTAACGCAAAATTTATATTCTTTCTTTCTTTTTTTATCAAAGTGAAAAATCAAAGAACACACCCAAACGGGACTAACCTTTTCAGGTGTTAACATACACGTGTACCAACATAACAAAAAAATTGATAAGCGAATGTACACAGCCTGCGAAAATACTAAAATCACCTTTTTTAAAACAAACTATGCATATACTACGCAATCTGATCTGTTCAAAGTTTTAAAAATTTTGAGTTAGACTAGTTTGAAAATCAAAATACTACTTCAAAATTAATAATTATATTATATTACTGCAATTGCAATTCCATTCGGCTCGAGAATAGCCGGCACGTTTATGGTGACAAGAGTCCTTCTGATGATATCGTTGATGCCAGCGTGTTTTGGGAGTCGAACAGCACTATGAAGACAATATAGACCGTGGTGATCGAATTGATTCACCCACACACCACATTTACAACGATGACACTTAGATAAAGATAACATAGTCTTGTCTAACACACACGTACCTACAGATGAAGATAAAAGCGCATGTATCCAGAAACCTGACTCGCGTTCAGAAACAGCAAGGAGGCGAGCCCTCTCTGTTAGATCTTTAGACGTTCGTAATAAATTAAAAGATACATTTTTCACAGGGGTTCGTCCCGTGATTTTTGCGAGATATATTTGGTAAATTTTGACTTGGACATGCTGAAAACCAAGCATTTTTGGCATCTTCTATATAAATGTTATTAATTCTATTATATAAATTATTGCCAACGATAATTCTTTTCTAAATTTTGGATACCGTAAGAAGAAGCCAAAAAACCTAATATAAATTATGCACTTTGTTGTAAACTAAAAATTGTTTCTATCTCAAACCCTGATTATGTTATATTGCTTATGTATACAGTGTATATAATGTGCTTATGTAATACTTGAGTAAATGATATTTCAATAAATGTTGCCCGCATTTTTTGTATCAAAAACTTAGAATGCCTTGACTACGTTATAACATTGTAGATGTAAGGCAACTTATGTTATTTTCAATTCAAAAACTGTAGTCTGAAAACAGGTTTTTTTTCGATATTTTTGTGTTTATTAAATTGTTAACATGATTGAGTAAATAGAAAATTAATCTAAATTGGACAGCTATGTTCTCGTGCTAATTCAGTTAGAATCATTTTATGTGTTTCGGTTATACATCGATAGAAACTAACAGACATACATTCAATTAGTCATTGGTATAAGGATCATATAAACAAATATTTAGTAGAAAATTGTTAATTTATGATATGAAACGAACGTTTTAAACTTAATATATATTAATGGCCATAGGTCTCATATTCCGACTTCATTCTTAACGTTATGGTAAACAGCTATTTGAAAGCATTTGAATAGTCTATGAACATTAATTATTTTAATCATTTGGTATTTCTTTTACTGAAAATAATTACAATTTACACAAATAAATTAACACAAATAAATTGCTCGTTATGTAAACGGGCAATTAAGATAAATATTACTTATGTTAAAGTGAAGATGAAGAAAGAAATTTGATTTCGTTTCATTACGTACCTAATTAATGAGCTTTTCGTGTTGTTTATAATTCAAGAATGGAGTCTTGGTGATTAATTTTCGTCAAGACATAAACGAATAAAACAATAATGACATCAAAGCATCTCTTAAGAAACCAGAGCGTTTATAATTTATGCGAGCAACTGAGATAAGCAGATAAGTATGTTAGGTAATCTAAATAGCTTTTGCTTGATTTTGCTACATACGATGATAGGTGTTCATGACTGTATATCAGTGGTATTTATATCTCGCTTTGTTTTTACTACTCTTACTGAAATTACGAATATGCAAGAATTCTTTTAATCTACACCCAGGTATATCGGTGAATACTGTACCAGAGACATGATGGCCTGGTGGTGGATGCGTGGATTCGTGGCTTCCTAGCTCGGACGCATAGCAATTGCTGGACTGCAGACCTTTTCTACATTGTATATAGCCAGTAAGTTTATTTTTTTAATTTATAATTAGCTTATAGATAATTGTATTTTCTTTATTTGTTATTGCAATGCAGAATAAATTTCTTTTATTTCATCTTTCTTTCTTTTCAGATACGCGACGGGATCATATCCAAGGCAGGCACCATCTGGTTGATTGTTCTGTTCAAGTTTCTCGGTGAAAGAAAACATCATAAGGACCCTAGGAGCAATTCTGGGGTATAAGTGTCTGCCAATCCGCAATGGAACGACGTATTGGGTCTATGCTCTAAGAACCATTTCTCCTATAATTGAGGAGGTCTTTGTTCAGCAGGCAGACGTTATTTGCATTTTTTATATTATGATAAATTTAAAAGTCTGATATGATAATGATTCTATTAATAATTTCTGTCTTTGAGACTGATTTAAGACGATTTTATTAATAAGAAATCTACATTTGCTGAAGTACAAACTAATATATGCGTGCGTCTTCGTTGTTAGTTTTTGGATTAAGCCAAATGGTACATTGATAGTTCTTAATGTTTCAATGTATGGCCTAAATCAATCATTATTTAGAATAAATAACAAAAAAAAGTTCATTGATTTGCATTTATGCACATTGACAACTTTTTTGGAAGAAAACGCAACTATTCACATTTAAAGTTTTCAAGTCCACATTTAAATTTGAAGCTGTTCAACCAATAAAACTCTACGTCTTGTAAAAACATATTTAAAAAATGTAATTTAAGGACGCACACTTGCTTAAGAAAAAAATGCAATAATTTTTTTATGATATATCATTTAAAATTAGTATTTATTTATATTTTGTTTTTATTTTAGTAATTTTACAGATAAGTTAACCATTTCTAGTAATAAATAAAACTTTTCTCAAGAATCACTGTACCTATTGTGGAAAACTGTATGAAAATCCGTTTAATAGTTTTGAGTTTTTCACGCACAGACAGACATGGTCGAGGACTTTCTTTTGTAATATTTAAGGAAGATTTAATTAGTTAAAACATTAAATCGACGACCCCCACGGTTAAAGTCAAGTATGAAATCCTTATTTTGATGATGATATAATTATCACGTCATTTGTCATGCGGAAGCTCAGAGTCACTCAGCGTGCGATGGAGAGGGCTATGCTCGGAGTTTCTCTACGTGATCGAATTAGAAATGAAGAGATCCGTAGAAGAACCAAAGTCACCGACATAGTTCTACGAATCGCGCACCTGAAATGGCAATGGGCGGGGCACATAGTCCGAAGGACCGATGGACGTTGGGATCCGAAGGTGCTGGAGTGGCGACCCTGCACCGTACGGTGCACTGTAGGCAGACCCCCCACACGGTGGACCGATGATATAAAGAGGGTCGCCGGTAGCCCCTGGAGCCAGGCGGCGCAAGATCGGGCCTTGTGGACGTTATTACGTGAGACCTATGTCCAGCAGTGGACATCCATCGGTTGATAGCGACGACGACGATAATTATCGAAATCACAAAAAAATTTAAGTATATATATATATGTATGGTGCAAGTTGACTTTATGCAAGTTTTATACGAAGAGCCCATCGAAATATACAAATAATAACTTAACCAAATAATACTTATGTAACACGCATTAGAAACACGAGTTCCTAAGAAAAGTCGTAAAGGAATAATTTATCTTAGTCATGTCGTTGGAGCATGCTGTTGCTGAGTAAGGAAACATCTTTATTGGAACGTTCTCTGACTAATCGGTTTGCATTTGTGATTGATGCCCACAACCTTCTTTATTAGTAAAGGGGTGGGTGAAATTGACCGAATAACAGTGTCTTTTGTTACATTATTTTATTTATATCTATAAGGTAAGTAGCAGCCTATTAACGTCCCACTACTGAGCACAGGCCTCCTCACTCCGAGGAGCGAGGGTTCTTAGAGCATACACCCACCACGCTGCTCCACTGCTGATTGGCAGGCATAGTACACAAGTGCACTCTCTATTCCTTCACTCTCATAGTCCGATGTGACGGGAACCCGACACGACCGGAGAGAGATCAGGCGCAGGACCGACGGCTTAACGTGCTCTCCGAGGCACGGGGGTGGATCNAGACATGGTCGCTGACTATGGGCCTCATGCGGAAGCTCAGAGTCACTCAGCGTGCGATGGAGAGGGCTATGCTCGGAGTTTCTCTACGTGATCGAATTAGAAATGAAGAGATCCGTAGTAGAACCAAAGTCACCGACATAGTTCTACGAATCGCGCACCTGAAGTGGCAATGGGCGGGGCACATAGTCCGAAGGACCGATGGAATTTGCGGTCCGAAGGTGCTGGAGTGGCGACCCTGCACCGGACGGTGCACTGTAGGCAGACCCCCCACACGGTGGACCGATGATATAAGGAGGGTCGCCGGTAGACGCTGGAGCCAGGCGGCGCAAGATCGGGCCGTGTGGACGTCATTACGTGAGAGCTATGTTCAGCAGTGGACATCCATCGGTTGAAGCGACGACGACGATAATTATCGAAATCACAAAAAAATTTAAGTATATATATGTATGGTGCAAGTTGACTTTATGCAAGTTTTATACGAAGAGCCCATAGAAATATACAAATCATAACTTAACCAAATAATACTTATGTAACACGCATTTGAAACACGAGTTCCTAAGAAAAGTCGTAAAGGAATAATTTATCTTAGTCATGTCGTTGGAGCATGCTGTTGCTGAGTAAGGAAACATCTTTATTGGAACGTTCTCTGACTAATCGGTTTGCATTTGTGATTGATGCCCACAACCTTCTTTATTAGTAAAGGGGTGGGTGAAATTGAAGGAATAGCAGTGTCTCTTGTTACATTATTTTATTTATATCTATATATTAGCTGTTTCCCGCGGTGTTACCCCCTAACTCTCGATCCTGCAGAAAAGTGGGGAAAATCGGTTGTTAGTGAGTCTCACTACTGTAAAGATTCGAGTACTCCTTTCTCTAGCCGAAATTTTATTTCGAAAGAGTTTGATTCCCGACATCTTTTTTTTATTTTATACAATAATGAACGTACCTAGTAATATTGCATGCCATAATCACAAGACAGATAGTAATACAAGTCATAAATATCATATCGCATATTGTATTACGGTTAAATTAATAATTTTATTCTCAAGCATATGTTGTTTTTCATGATATAAATATAATTCAACTAGTTTTTATTAAATAAAGACGCAAAGGCACGTTGTGTAATAAATTATTAAAGTAATGTAATGCGGGATGAAATACCGCCGTTTATAGGAATGCGGTTATTAATTTTATTATTTGCAAGTCACCCGCCGATATTAACTCTGATCCCTTTTTTGAATATATTATAACATTTATTTTATATTTGCTCAAAATTTTGCTAGACTAAGCCACAACTGAAAACTCAAAGCTTTCAACTAATTAATGTTTAAAAACTAAGTTTTTCGGATAAAATACATTTGCGGTAAGAAACGCTTTACAAAGGATTTAAAGCTAAAAATTAATAATAAAATAAAAGGAAATACGCACTGAATAATGAAATATATTAATATTCAAAGAACTAAAGAAAATTTATGTACTCACATAAATTTCAGTCTAAGAGTGATAACGAAATTTTTGAAACAAGTAATATTCTAAATTTGATAATATCCTTGACGACTTGTATCATATATGCAAGACTGATGTGTAAATAATGAGAGATTTTTTAAATAACAAGTGACTTAAATGATCACAAAATTACCTTGTATTAATTCTCATTGTTCTGAGAACCACGATATTATCCCTACAACGTATAGTCATATATATTTCTGAAATAACATTTGTCAATTACAGATTAAGGCACTGGTTTAACAAAAACAAGCCCATATATAAGTATAATGTCGAACTTTAGGAGGTTTAAGATACTGAACTAACAAATAATAAGTGCGGTGTCATACGCGTAATTTTTAATCCTGCGAATACATGGAAAACCCGTTATGTTTTGGATCTAGTTGTCAATATAAAGAATTCTTCATTCCACCTGAATAAACAAAAATAAATCAAAAGCAATCTAGATTTAGGTCGACTTGAGATCACTCGTGATATAGGTTTTACATATATAGGCTTGGAAATAATACTACTTAACTCAACTCGCTACTTTCATTTTGAATACTTGCAAATGAATGATTCGCATGTTCAGTAAGTGCGTGTTTTTACATATGCTGGTTCAAGTAACGCGAACCGGAATTTGAATTTTCTGTGCAGAATCTTACAACTTAAGACAGATATCCAATATTCTTCAAAGCGGAATCGACCCAAGCGGAACTCTCATAGAACACAAATCTAGTGAATAAAATGAACAAAAAGATCGTAGACAAAGTGGCTGTACGATCGAGAATAACATTCTAAAACATTGTATATGGGGTTTAGAAATTTTTCGCTTAATAAATATTTGAGAATATTACGGTTGTTTATACCGTCTTTATTATTAATATCGCTGTTCGCTATTAAAAAGTGGGATCTATAAACTATATAACAATCAGATTAAGGAGAGCAGTTTAAAACTAGTTTTATTAATAAGAAATTTAAAATCTACGTCACGTCAATCATGTATACTGAGAAGTAAGGATTCACACGTAACCTCGTAGTACACATAATCTAAATTATAACATCAGATTTAAAAGTTTTTCTTAATAAAACTAATGATTAAATCTACAACATCTAACATGTACATTTTCATATGAAACTATGACATTTGGCACTGACAATATATGATATTTTCTAATCCCGATGCTGATGACGTTTTTAAATTATTGTATGATCTTCGATCAATGAATGGTGTGCAAATTTTCAAGTAATAAAGAAAACTACGATGAAATATTTTTGTTGTTGATGGATAGATACAGGTGTAGTTAGATACTATTGCACCTGTACCCTAGCTACACCTGTATCTTAAGAACGTTTTGAATTTGTTATATATAATTCGTGTTCTGGTGGAATGTTTTAAATTTAGTCATACTTTGTTAATCATCTAAAATTACAAGTGTTAATTCAATATACTGAAATTAATAAAGGAGAGAAAGAAGAAGAAACTAATTGTATCCTCGAATATTTTATTAAATACCCAACGTTGATCGTCTCGCCCGACTACCCAAATTATGGCAGATAAAACCCAAGATTGTAACGTAACATCCGATGATGCGCTTTTTTTATGAAATATTGTTATGAAAAATTGCTTACTAAATAATTAAAATGCCACATGTTATTTCTAAATATTAAAACTACCTAGCCTTCAAAATCACTAACATAAAAAAACGCTGTCCATCGTCGTGAAGTTTTATTCATAAAAAAATTACCGTCATGCGTCTAAAGAAGTTTCACTCAAAAATATCATAAATACCGGTGGCTTTTCTCTCTCGTAGAGTAGCTGTCGTAGCCGTTATGTTTGTAATAAATTTATTTCACAATAAATAAAAAATATACACATCAATATAATAACTCGGAAGGAACATTGAATAGTCACGTAAGAGAATAATTTGTCAAAGTCACGTCATTGAAGCACGTTCGCTCGAAGAAAAACACCTTTATCGGAAACTTTCGCTGATCGTTCCCAATGTTTTCATTATTGATGTCCTACGATATTAATGGTTATTACATTTATTATGAATATAAATATATAAAGACATGTTTAGCTGACTGATTGACCTATTGAGGTACAACTATTGTTATTAAGAGCTTGCAATGTAATGGTATTCTCATTTCCTGACTTTTACTTAATTATATACCTCTTTCGGATGCTGATAGGTTAGCGCTTGATTGCGCTCTACCTGATAGTAAGTGATGACATAAGCGTAGAAGGCTAAGAGGTAATTATTTATTTATTTATACTTTATTGTACACCACACAAAAAAATATGAATTACAAAAGAGAATTGAACTATGTAAATTAGTGATGGACAAAAGGCAGTCTTATCGCTTAAAAGCGATTTCTTCCACATGATGCTAAGGAAGGAGATTTAGTTAATAGCTTTAAGGTGGTGAGAATAAAAGATACAATATATATATTCCTAAGTCAATATGTCTGAAAATAGAATACATATATCATAAATATGTAATTAAATAGAATAGAGGTAATTTAATAAAAGGAATTTATGGTTTCTACACAGCAACGTAATGGAACGTAAGTCTATGTAGGTATCGTGGTAACCAGCCACGTTTGATATTATTAGTATAGACTCAGATAAATTGAAAAACGTAATTTCATAAATATGTCCTGCCTGAAATATAATTCAAAACCTCTGCTAGTAAATGTGTACTTGACACATACCACTGCGTCTACGAGGCCGTCATCCTTAAACAGGTGTAGAAGGTATGTTATATAAGTTTGATGAAAAATCTATTTAATATCAGCTACTCTACGCTTCACTTTGTTGAGTCTGACGTTGCTTCTACTTTTGAATTTTCTCATCTCAATAGAAAGCTTGGTATATGTATCAGTGTCAGTCCCTTCGAAGTCCAGTCCAGTCGAAAGACTGTAATAGGACTAAAATTCAAATTTTTGTTTTTATTCAATTATTTCTGATTACTAAAAAGTTGTTACTTTGATTTTTCGACGCCTCCCACGCATGAAGTCGGAACACGTATTTTAGGCAAAATGGTTTTTTTACGCCATTAAAGCCCTAATGAAAAGCATTACAAGTTCCTGAAATCCGTATTGTCATAACTTTTATAAATAATGAAATTTTGAATCGCTAAAAGTCTTAACATTTGAACGCTCCCGCGCACAAAGTCGTGCCGATAGTTCCGACGATGTGCTGCGATCTATTGGACCGCGGCCGGCCATTCAGAACGCAGTTCCGACGTCGTAAGTCAGGAATTGATATGAAAGAAGTCTCTCAAGTTTAATTTTGAAAATATTAATGGATGTAGAGTTGTTTGTGTTATTTAAGCATTGTGTGATTGTAAATAAGTAAATTAAATTTCGTGAGACCTATGTCCAGCAGTGGACGTCCATCGGTTGAAGCGACGACGACGACGAAATGAGCAATGTGTGTTCGTCTAGGATTTTGAAATTAGTGTTAGATAAACTCAACTCAAACAGCGAAATGCCAACGGTCGGTACAGTTTTTGAAAATGGTAAGTTTTACTTTATTTATTTTTATTTTTATTAAATTCACTTGTTAATCCATGTGATAATTATCATAAGAATAAATAATAATTAGTAGGTGATAGTGTTAAATAGGTTTTTACAACATAAATATGATTCCGACGCATAAAGCTGGAACGTTCCATGTTAAGACTGTTTGCGCCGGAATCTATCACCAGCAGCACCACGATTTTGTTCTAGGAGTCGTAACTTGGACTTACGACTATTTGCTTGGTTAAAAATAAAGATAAATAATTCTATAAAGGCGGAATATATAGATACGACTTTGTTCTTTGCTTTGTAATAAAGATACGACTCTATGCTATTCAATTATAGCCAAAATAGCAGTAAAATTGATGTTAAAACTTCACAGTATAATTTACGTTGTAATTAACTGTAGTCTTTTAGTAAATTGGATGTCTTTATTTACAGGATTAGAATGACAGGTGCCACTCGAAGCTGAACACCATTGGAATTTGTATAACTCAATGTTTGGTCAATCTTTCAATAATAGTAGTAGAATAGTATGGACGGCAGTTTTGCACTAAATATTCTCGGAGTAACAACTAATCCAGCTGCAAAGCTACCAGTTCCATCTCCACTTCAGTCTCCAATTTTAAATGAATTAAATGCTAGCGAAAGTATAGCTTCAGAGCCTTCTGAAAATGTTTTACAGGATCAGTTGATATTTCAGAACCTTCTTTTGATATTACGCCCAAGCCTTCCCCAGATAACGATTTTTTTTAATACAATTTGGCAACTTCGACTCGAATTATTAAGGAATATATAGGTTTGTGATGATAATGACAGTGGTCTTAGTAGATCCGATATCCCGCAGCTCAGTAACCCTTCGAGCCAGGATTCATCTGTTTGATCGTCAGCTGAAAATACACTAAAAGGCAGAAAACGACTCCATCGCGTTGATTACTTGAAAGATATAAAAATAAAATGTTTAAAGAACTTAGGAAAACCGTATTTGAGGAGAAATGATGTTCCAAGTGACGGAAAGATTTTAAAACAACCATTTCTAACAACTTGCCGTCTTAAATGCTCTCAAAAATTTTCAACAGCGAGTGTGTATATTTTCTTCTTTTTGGCAAATTAGAGATCACTGTCGGCAGTGGAATTATATCGTAAATCGTACTGAAGTAGGCGACACTAAGTATCCTTCTACTTTAATCGGTGTCTAGACGTATGAAATCAATTAAGTACTGCCTACCTTTTATTGTACCTAACTGTCACATTGACGGTTGGGCAGGTGGCGCTGTCAGTGCAAACAACAACTCCGTTCAAAATTTTTTTATAAAAATAGAGAAAGTACTTAATCTTCGTTTAAAGCTAGTGCATTGTGTCAAGAACTTTACAAATAGTAAGTGTTATCGTTATCCAGGCTTTTCCAATGATTTTTCATGAAGACAATGATAAATTCATAAGAACCGTTACTGATTTTGAACAGTGCTATAGGAAAGTGTGTGCTGTTTTACAAGACTAAAAAGCCGATTTAAAAGGTTTACAGCGATAAAAAACTATTGAAAGACAGTGTTATATAGTGAGTATTATTAATATAAATTGAAATCATATATTGGAATAACAAATTCAAAGTGACATTACCGTTACGGAGTGCATAAATATATGGCCATCTGTTGAACTTCATTATAATCACAGAACTACTTTTATTTATTTATTTATTTAAGGACCACAAGTAGTTACTACACTTAATGTCTTAAAATATAAAAAAAAACTTACATCTATAAATTGTTGAAGTGTGCAACTTTTTAAGGTAGCTGCAACATGAGTTAATATTAAATTAGTTTAAAAATACAATAAAATTATATACTATTACAGATTATATAAAAATTTAAGAAGTTTAAAAAAAAATTAAATTTGAAAAAAATTGAAAAAATATAAAAATTTTAAAAAAAGTTAGAATTGAAAAATAAATGGCTATTTATGCTTATAGTCACAAACCCTCAACAATTCCGTAACTCGGTTCCGGAAGTGGCTATATGAGTCTTTAAAAAGGTCTAGCTCGTCAGAAAGTTTATTGTATTGCCGTGTGATACGGGGTATGGGAGAGTGACTACCAAGATTTGTTTTAGCATGTGGTACAACAAATGTTCCCATATAACTGAAATAATAATACACTCAGTCGCTAGATGGCATTGCGTATTATCAAAATAACGCTTTCCAAAACCTTGTTAAGAACATAACGATTCGAATTCGCATTACTCATTTAGACTGATTGATAGGTTAAGTATATTCAGCGTTTAGCTTAACATAGCGAGTAGCGTGGACGGCAAAGAGGGGACATCATTAATATCTACCTGTAGACACCAGTTCAAACCCCACCTAATCACTTTGGAATTTGAGGTTTTAAACAGTTCAAAATGTTTTCAAACTGCATTTAATTAATAAACCGAGGGAAAAAATAAAAAAGAAATAAACAATACAAATAGATATATAGACATATCACCATCTACAATTATGTCAAACCTAGAAAAGTTGCTACGCGATCTTCGATGCGATATTAAAAGAGATTCGGAAGAATCGCTTAAGATCGTGGAAGAGCGAATCGTAAAAAATATTAATGAAAACATAGATAGAAAGTTCTTAAATGTACACTCACAGATAGAGACATTACAGAAAAGTAATACAGAACAAAATGCAAGAATACTGACGCTAGAAAAACAAATTAGATGTAAAAATATAGTATTTTTCGGAGTTGCGGAAAACGAGAAATCGTACGAAGAATTAGAGGATAAAATAATAGAAATCATAACAATAAATATGAAATTGTTGATATGCAGTAAAAACGAAATTGAAATAACAAGAAGAATGGGTAAAAGAACAGAAAATAAAAATAGACTTATGGAAAAAAATTGCTGTTTTAAAACACAAACATTAACTCAAAAACACAAACATTTACTTAAAGGAGGACTATCCACAACAAGTTTTAGAGAAAAGAAAGGAACTACAAGATCAGTTAAAACAAGCACGTAAAGAAGGAAAAGTGGCATATCTGCGCCAAGACCGGCTCATTGTTTATGAAAGAAAGAACAGGAATTCAACGCAGGAAGAAGATATGACCAACCAAACTTCAAGGAAGAGAGAACTGGAAGCCACTCCACCAAGTCAAATAACCCACCCGTATACACAACAAAACTTACCATCATCAAATTATCAATTTCCTAAAAGAAACAAATTCAAACCAAACAGCTCAAAAAATGTTCAAACCTCACTTAATAACTTCATACAGAAAAATAACACTTGTACACCAAAACCATCCACTTCCGTCGGTCTCTTGTGCGACAGTGATGATTAACAATTACCTTCGCCACTCCATTATGAAATTAACTCCCCTGCCATAGACAGAGGTACAATATTGAAGAAAAACTATAAACATACTGAACCTCCCCCAGAACGGCTAGTCACCGCGGGGGTAGTAGACTACTACCCTCCATTTAGCAAAAAGTATTATATCGCCACATTTAATGCCAGATTTAATGCAAATGAAGAAAGATTAATTGAACTAGAATACGCAATTTCATTCATAAATTGGAATATTATCGGTGTTTCAGAAGTTAGAAGGGAAGGGCTAAAAATAATAGACAGAGGTCATTACGTGTTCTATCATTATGGCAAAACACAAGGTGTGAGAGGTGTTGGGTTAGGTTAGGTTAGGTTAGTGAAAAAGCAGAACGACACTGTAGTTTATGACTTCCTTGCAATATCCGAAAGTCTGCCTGTTGCATGTCAAAATTCACCAAAAAATGTACTGCCTAATACAAGTATATGCGCCTACGGAAAACTGCAGTGAAGATGAAATTACCGATTTTTATATGGACATTGAAAGTGCTATGGAAAAATCCACAAAACTTACTATTTTTATGGGAGACATGAATGCTAAAATAGGTACACCTGAACCGAATGAACAGTTGGTAATGGGTCAGCATGGATACGGTGTAAGGAACGCAAGAGGTCAAATGTTCATAAATTTCTGCTTACAATATAAATTAATAATTACAAACACAATATTCAGAAAGTCGAATAAATTAAGATGGACATGGCTATCGCCAGATGGCAAAACAAAAAATGAAATTGACCATATAGCGACTAATAACTCGAAGATTGTAGAAGATTGTTCTACAATTAGTAAATTTATACATCCGAGCGACCACCGTCTAATCAGAATAAAATTAAAAATTGAAAATATAAAACGATCGCGAGCTCATTTTAACACTAAAATGCCAAACAGATGCCTAGACCACGTTCTCTTTGAAAAAGAGTATTCTACTAAATTAGCAACTGGATTCGATGTATCGGTACGCTCCTTCTATGACCAATTCGAAAACATGCTACTTAAGTGCTCAAAGACTCCCACACTAACAAAAATATTTAAAAAGAAACCGTAATAACAGAAGACTTTGTTGAACTAAAGACACAGCTTCATGTACTGAAAACTAAGAAAAATAAATCGAGAGAAGACAAATTGAAACAGTGTCATTTATATAGGGAAATAAGAAGAAGAATTAAACATAACACAGTAACGCACAGATTAATTACCTTGAAACATTCTATACAAAAAACAGGAGGAACAAGAAAGGCTTACAAGCAATTAAATAATAGCAGGCCAATAATGTCATATTTACAAAAAACCTCGGGGTCTATTGTTACCAACAGAAAGCATTTAATGGAAATTGCAAGCGAATTCTATCAAAACTTATATAAACGAAACGTTGAAGAACCTGAAGAAACCAAATATACTCCGCGAAATACAGAACCAGTACTACCATTTCTAGATGTCGAAATAGAAAAGTCAATTAATAACCTCATGCCCGGGATCTGATCAAATTTCCAACGATATTTTAAAAAAGAACTGCAAAAGTTTAATAACACCTTTAACGACACTTTTCAACCTGATTTTAAAACAGAAACAGATTCCGAAACAGTGGACACAATCAGATATTATATTAATATACAAAAAAGGAGACGCCCGACAAATAACAAACTATAGACCTATCAGTCTCATATCTTGCATTTACAAAATTTTCGCGACGACGTTACTACGTCGTATTACAAACACAATAGACCAAAATCAACCAATCGAACAAGCAGGCTTTATAAAAAATTACTCCACCATTGACCACATTCACACACTGAAAATGATAATAGAAAAGTACAAGGAATTTAACAAACCATTATATTTAGCCTTTATAGATTACTCAAAAGCTTTCGATTCTTTGTACCACAATTCCATTTGGCATTCACTAAATGAACAGGGTTTAGAGAATGACTACATAGTTCTCTTACAGGAAGTATACCGAACCAGCAAAGCACGCGTGAACTTGGAATCACCAGGACCTTATTTTAAAATCGAACGCGGAGTAAAGCAAGGTGATCCATTATCACCGAAGCTGTTTATCACTGTTTTAGAGAGTATCTTCAGAAGGCTTCAATGGGATTATATAGGTATAAAAATTGATGGTAAATATCTATCGCACTTACGCTTTGCAGATGATCTAGTAATACTATCAGAAGATCCATGCGAACTGAACAGCATGCTAGAAACACTTGCCCGAGAAAGTAAGCATATGGGGCTAGAAATCAATGAAAATAAAACAAAAATTATGACAAATAGAGACCAAATACCTATCGCTATAAACTCTACTCAAATTGAATACGTCGCAGACTACATATACCTCGGGACCCTTATTTCTTTCAAATCCTGCACAGACAAAGAAATAAATAGAAGAATAAAATGCACTTGGAATAAATACTGGGCTCTGAAAGAAGTTTTTAAAGGAAATCTGCCGATCAATTTAAAGGCAAAAACAATGGATGTCTGTCTCACGCCTTGTTTGACTTATGCCGCCCAAACCTGGCCAATAACAAAAACCACCATAGAAAAGCTCAAAAAATGTCAGCGAGGAATGGAGCGAAGTTTTTTGAACCTGAAACTCAAAGACAGAGTGAGCAACGTGAGTTTAAGAAATAAAACAAGAGCTAAAGATGTAGTAAAACACGTATTGAGACAGAAGTGGAAGTGGGCTGGCCATATCCAAAGAGTCAAAGATAACAGATGGTCATACAGAGTAACTAACTGGTACCCAAGAGACTCTAAACGGAAGCAAGGCCGACCCCCAAAAAGATGGTGCGATGACCTAAAGAGAGTAGCAGGGAAGACGTGGACGCGTACAGCCAACAACAGATTGGAATGGCTGCAAATGGAGGAGGCTTTTACCGCCACAGGCAGTCCTTACAATAACTTACTAACTATACTAACATAGGTTAAGGAATGTTACTAACACAGTAATCCGGAAATTTGTAAATATCATAATAATTGCTTAATGTAAGGAATTAATAAAGCTTTTTTATTTATATTTTTTTTTTTAACCGTGACATACCTAATAAAGTATTTGTTTGTAAAACAATGTTCTTAAACACTCTTTCTGTAGGAGAGAGAACTGGTCAAACAGCATTTGCAAAATGGCGTTCAGGTGGTGGCTCCATTTCGCCTGATCGCCGTGGTGGTACCAGAACCATTGTCATAGACGACGAAATAAAACAGGGCATTTTGCACCATGTGAAAACGTTCCAGACAGTAGAGTCTCACTATGTGCTTTAGGACACTACTAAAATATACCTACAAATGGATCTCACATTTACGAAAACGTTTTTTCTAAATAATGAGTGGTGTGCTACTAAAAATATATCAAAAAAACAACAACTGTCAGACGATATCGAGATATTATCAATCGGAATTTGAATATATCATTTCATAAACCTAAAAATATATCTATAATGAGTGCCATATTTACAACACAAACAAAAATACAATGACAAAAGAAGAAAAAATAAAACAAGAAGTTCACATGAGTAATAATATAAAAGAGAAAAGAAAGCAAGTGATAAAAGAGCCTTTAGCAAGCGAAGGAAAAATAATTACAGTCTGTTTTGATTTTCAAAAAATTTTGAACTGTCCTCATCAAAATGTTGGTTTATTTTATTACAAAAGAAAATTGACAATTATTATCAAGATCGAAACCGTAATCGAAACCGTATAAAAATATTTCACAAGTTTTTGGAGCGCGTGCATACACAAAATGAAGAATTCACAAATGATTCTGTTCACGCTTTGAAAGAAAGAAATGTATCCTTTAGTTAGATGGTCAAAAATCAACCTCTAAACTATAACGTCATCGAAATGAGTGTTACAAATTTTCATAATTATAAAATTTTATTAGCTGGTAGAAATTGGACTAAGAATTTTAATAATGAAAAAGTATCATGGACCAAAATTAGAGAAATTCATGTAGTGTCAAGTGAACCCTATGTTTTAAACTATCGTTATAATTTTAATGACGTAAATTATATGAATGTGATAACTAAAAAAGGTTACTCGTCCCGGAGAAATAATACATTATTAGGTACAGAAGTATTAGTGCCATGTTATATTAGTCATTTACTTATTACATTAGCGAAATATAATAATTTATTTATGGCAAGGGCTCATTATACCTCAAGAGTATCACAGTTATTATGAACAGTTGTCACAGAGCGGCTCTGTTGTAGAACAAAACAGTAGCAATACCTCTGAATAATATATAATATAGCTCAATTAATTTAATTTCGACGAGTTTATTTGTTTATAGTATCTGAGTTTCAAAAGCTCACCGATAGTTTTATTATTCTAGAAAGAATTATCGTTGTTTTCTTTTGTTTTAAGTTTATTATAACCTTCATGGTGATTCAAGAAGACTGAATTATGTACCTATGATTACAATTACTGTAATAAAGTTGATTTGAGGTTATTTCTTTGTTGTTTTCAATTGTCAAATACATTGTAAAGACCCCGTTTATAAAAAAATACAGAGAATGTACACTTCGCACAAAGTCGTATTTCAAAGATACGACTTTATTCTAGTTGTCTTTACGAGTCTTATTGAAAGCATATAGTCGTAACAATGAGATATGACGTTTTTCTACTACGCATATGGTCGTAAGTTAGTAAAATGAGCTTTTTTCTTTAAATCAGATTTCTTATAACATCCAAGTTATACATATATTTTCTTTAATTAAGAATTGACAGCGTAGTATAATTTTTTTTTTTTGAGAAAATTGTTTACAAATCATTTTTATCATAAAAGTATACAAAAAATGCTCTCCTGAAAAATTACGTTTTTATCATTACGCCCTTATGCGTAGAAGGCGTCGATTTGGTACTATAAAAATATTATCTTCCGCAAAAGATATCGTTATGCCCAAATTAAAACTTATAGATAGCACCGTTACTTATCGGTTCCAAAACTATCTCTATATTAACGTATATCTCTTGAATTGGACCAAGTTCTAAGTATTTCAAAAATTCTATTAAAATTGGTAGAACATTTTCTAAGAACAGCGCGGACAACCGTGCATTTAGATATATATAGATACATATCCCTTTGTAACAAACCGGCATCAATTTGTTTCATTCATTTCAATGAATTAACTAATTTAATTTTTACTAAAAACAAATTGAAAGCGGGTTCCTTTTCTCATCTCCCATTTTCTCTTTAAAATCTAAGCGTGTAATAAACCAAAATTGATAACGGTAACAGAGAAAAGATTAACATAATCGCCTGTCTTTTAGTATCTCTTCCTTGAAAATAAACGGGCGGAGCGACAGGGACTTTACAGCTTTCAGAGACAATTGGATTGTTATCTGAAATTTACGCTTTTATCGTAAATTCATGGTTTTTACAGAATTTATATTTGGATACTAAAAAGTTCGGTCATAAAATCCAAAAATAAATAAGACTCAATGCATTCGAGTTCACAGATTCATTTTATTATACTTTATTAACAGTATGGTTTTTTATGTTGGATCATAAACTCCTGAAATAGATTTGTGTCTATTTTTTAAAACATACTTTTACCATAATATGTACAGTATAAATAAGATAATGTATTATGGACAGTTTATGGTAGTACTAGGAATTTCCTGACAGGTTTCGCAATACCTCATGTGTGTAAGTTAAAATGTTTAAATTATGCGTAAAAACAAGAAACAAATTCACTAAGTTTTGTTGTAATCGTATAAACAGTAAGATGACGTATAAAACATAAACAGATATTAATTTTTACATAGGTATTATTCAGAGATACGAAATAACATACGCTATTGTGTGAAAGATAAATCATATCAACCTACGATGTTTATTGAGGATTTTCCTTTGAGATTCCCAATGATTTTTCACTTTCAGATCCAAATTTCACTTTCCATTTAACTGTAGTAGTAGATTGAGCAATATACCGACTGAACATTGTGCGAAATTTTCTGATATTTATAATTTATTCTATTCGTGTGCATACGCTTTCACTTATTCTAGAATTCTCATATACAGGAACTATTTGAATCTCTTTTTACTTGTTTAACCTTTTTTATTTCTGTGCTACTCCTTTCCATAAACCATATAACGAGGTTCAAAAAGAAGATTCGGAATGAAACAAGTTAATATATAACTTATTCGTTCGTTTACAGTGATACAGCAATTAAGATTTGCCAAATAATTGAAAAATAAAAGATTTTCGCATCAGTTACATAACACAACCGACAACGTTCTAACAGACAGTTGGGTTTAACTTTATCCCACAATATCGGGTATCTGCGGAGAAATACAGTGTTTGTAGACTATTTTCTGAACATTTTATAAACCGTTGATATAATGGAGCCAAGCAGTGTATTGTAGTACGTTGTCAATACTTCTTTACACTTCTCTAGCAATGTGATATGTTTTTGTTTCATTTCTACTTGAATTACATGACAGATGTCTATATTTTTGAGCCCGCTTTTTTCTACAATAAGTACACCACAATTAGTAGTACAAGGCACTGCATAATGAAAGCAATTGGCAAAGTCCAAACTTTCGCTTGCATGCCATTAAACAATATTACTTTATAGTGAATTATATTATATAATATTCTACGATATATATGTGATAACATTATAAAGAGATAAAAAGAGTTTTACAGAGAATAATTAAAGGGCTGCTTAGGACTAATATTAGATAGTGAAAACTAAAATATTCAGGTAAATCATGCATTACAGAAGATATCAACTTTTCTAATTAATAATAATCTATAGGTATCCTAAAATCAGACAGATGATTTATACATACCTTTTAAAATTTTGTTCGGAATGAGAGACTCCCCGAAGAGATATGCAAGATCAAAAAGCTGAAGGAGGAATTCAAGGGCGTCTAAAACTGGCCATACTTACATTCTGGCATAATATTTTTTTGCAGTAGTTCGTAATGCAAGTATCTTTGCAGAGAGGCAACTCATGAAGAAGGGATTCAAGGACGCTTAAAACTGAGCACAAATGATATCCTGGCTTAATAAGTTTTGAAAATGAAGAAACCTAACTTGACTAAGAGTGGAATTGACGTACTTTCTAGTTTAATAACTTTTGGAAGAGAAATCTTCGAAGATTGAATCCACCCGAAAATGAAAAATGTTAAAATAAAGAAAGGCTATCATATAATACTCTAGGTGTATAACGCTTAAATATAACAAACTTGAGCTTCCAGGAATGTTAAGGTCACGCTGCGAATCGCATTAATTAACTGTCGCACCGCTGGCAGGTCGGCGCTAAGCTTCAACCTAATAATGTCGACACGTTTAACATAAAGTGATTGTTATTTCCGTTTTTGTAATTAATTATCAGCTCACCCCATCTTTGTTATTAATTTGGACGGATTCCTAGTAATTATGAGAGCAAACTCGTATAATTCTCTTTTCTTAACTTATTCTTATCTGACCTGGTTTAAGGCTTCGGTTGCAGTTAGTCATACAACTTTGTCGATAAATTTAATGATAAGCTGAAAGCACTTCCGTGGACGTTTTTAGTGAATCTACTAAAGCAGATACAATTATAACGATTAAAATTAACGAAAATCTTAAAAGTCTCTATTCCTTTATAGGTTTTTAAATTTTTTTTTATTGCTGTGAAATGCAATTTACGCACTAACCCTGATCGATGACAACCCGTAAGGAGTGTGGGATCCGGCGATGAAAGGTCTCGCAATACCCACTAAAATCCAGCGGAACCCTCTTCATCCATTAGTGAGGAACGAGGTGTTTAGCTTTTGCATTCTGTCCTGGTGTCCCGGATGAGTCCGACGGAGGATTCACGGAGGCGGGTGAAGGTGCGCAAATATGTATTCCGCCTCCTTCGGCGATGAGGGGGAGCATCCAGTGCATTCTCCCTCTGTATCTCCTGGGCTTCCTCCAGCGAGACTACCGTCTCGCAAAAGAAGGCCACTTCCGCCCACCATCTCTCACTGGACAGCATCGCGCCTACAATGCTCCCCAACGAGAGGTCGCCGCCGATCAACGCTAGCAGGAGGTGTTGTGCTGAACCGATAGCTGCGCCACATTGATGACAAGCGAGTAACTCCTCCCGGCCAATTTCGTGCAGGAACTTTCTGAAGCACCCATATCCGATCAGAACCTACACCAATCTATAGGAAAGCGTCCGTGCTGCCTGGAAAGCTATTGTTCCAAGTGAGGACGGATCGCCGCCACAGTGGCCATGCCCGCTTCTGGGGATCCGAGATTATCGCTCTATTTTTGGACCATAGCCTTGTCGGCCAGGGCTCTGATCCTTCGGACTTCGTCGGCATCATAATAGGATATAATGCCACAACCGTAAATGTATTTATAATCAATACATTAAATTAACTTACTGCCTCATTCGTTTAGTAGTTAGCATCTTCGACTACAGACATGAGGTCCTGGGTTCAAGTCCCGGGTCGGGCCACTTTAAACATCGATATTGAGTTTTCTAATAAGATATTCCCAATATTTTCTCGAAGTTGGGAAGTTAGCAGTGTACTCCACCTCCGTGCCTCGGAGAGCACGTAAAGCCGTCGGTCCTGCGCCTGATCTATCTCCGATCTTGTTGGATTCCTGTCACATCGGACTATGGGATCGAAGGAATAGAGAGTACACTTGTATACTATGCTAATCCACAGCGGAGCAGCGTGGTGGGTCTATGCTCTAAAAACCCTCTCTCATGTGAGTGAGGTGACCTGTCCCCAGCAGAGGGACGTTAATGGGATGTTACTAACTTTACATTAAATTACAGTAGTGTAAGTAAATCAAAGATATTTCTTTTATTGCTGACATGTCAGCGATTGGTTGTGTCCTCACATGATAGCAAATCATGCAATCTGAGATGGTAGCATGTTAAACAGCAAATAATAATTTAATTTACAATGGTTTCTTTATTATTAGAGAGGGAGGGATTGACCATAATCTGATGATAACTGATGATAAAGTTTGAGACGGAATCGCGGTAACGTATAAAGGTTTTTTTTTAATTGAACTTTTAATTTTCGTTAATTGAACCTGTCTGGAATCGAACGCCGACACCTTTGGTAGTAGCGAGTACTTGCACTATTATGCTAGCGTTTCCATTCAGTTGATAAAATATTTAAAGAATGATTTCATACCGAAACAATATAAATTTAAAAGCTCGAATGGGCACGTTTCCATGTGCACACATAGTTCTGCACTCAATCAATTTTCAAAGAAGGTAAAAGCGATTGGAATTTCGGCGAGATCAAAAGCGATGGCGCGATTCGTTACTTCGGATATACCTTCCTATATGTGTGCCTATTGACCGAGTGCTTCTTCCTATTTGATATAGCGATGTCTAGAAATACGCTAAATGCAATTTTGCCTTTGATGTTGACCAACCAAACGGCATTACGAAATAAGGACGACTTCAAAAGGAATTCACGATTTGCCAAGTTAAATAAAAATTTTCCTTCTACTGGTGGTAACTATATATCGGCAGGTAAAGGTACTCTTATTGGCATTTCACCAGTTTATATATGTAGTTCTAAGACCCAAAAATTGTTTGCAATGTCAGGGATTAAATTAAGAAGGTTTTCTTATCTCAATTTCATACTATATGTGTAGTAAAGTTATACTAGTTTACTCCACAGTAGGTTCCTGTTATTAAAAAAACTGTTAATAAACATTAAAAAAGAAAGAAGTAATGTATGTAAATCCGACAAAAACTTACGACATATGACATTTTGAGCAAGGTTTGTCTTTGTTTCAATATACATTATTAGTAATTTTGCATATAAATGCTATTTGCCGTATTCTATTCAGATTCTCGTGATATAATTATAGTAACGCGATATGGTTGTCTGTGTATTGTATAATATATCATTTTCTTAATTAGAACACTGCTAACAACATGACAAGGAAATTAATATCCCTGAATGAGAGCGACAAAATTATACCAATCTATAGATATAAATTAAATAGAGGTTTCGGTTTATAATTTCAAATTAATGACTTACTACCGTTTGAACGACTATTATTTTGATTGTGTATACTAATCTATATATGTTTACTACTACTCGTTATATGATGAGTATGGCTTCGCTTTGCGTCAACTGATGGACGTTTCCTGCTGGACAGAGGTTTCACCTAATAATGTTCAAAAACCGGATCTTTGGCGGCCTTGCTCCGGCGGTTACTAGCGACTCTCTTTATGGAATCGGTCCACCTTGAGGAAGGTTTGCCTACGCTACGCCGTCCGTTGCGGGGTGGCCATTCCAGCACCTTTAGGCCCCATTGCTACTTCAGCTTCTTGATTTAAAGGGCTATGTGACTTTGGTTCTGTTACGGATCTCCTTATTTCTGATTTGATCGTGTAGAGAAACTCCGAGCATAACCCTCTCCATCGCCCGCTGAGTCACTATGAACTTTCGTATTGTTAACAATCATGTTTCTGAACCGTAGAACATCACTGGCAACACACACTGTTCGAAGATCTTTGTCTTCAGGCACTGAGTTATTTTGGATGAAAGGGTCTGCCGTACCTTCTTGAACGCTGTCCAATCGACTTGGATTCGGCAGTTGACCTTCTTCACGAAGGTGGATCTACCTAACTGGAATGAATATCCTATGTACGTGAACACGTCTACAATTTGAGACGCTGAGTTCTCGGCGATGACTGGGTGGGGCGAAATATGGATATTAAATATATTTTTCGTCTTATATCTGTTCATTTTTAGGCTCATCTGTTGGCATAGTCAACGACCATGTTTTGGAACCGTAGTTAATCACTGGAAATACACACTGTTTGAAGACTTTTGTCTTGCGGCACTGAGTTATAAATTGGATGTAATTGTCTTCCGTACCCTCTTGAATGCTGCCCAATCGAGTTGGTTCCTTCAGTTGATCTCCTAACTGGAATAAATGCCCTAGGTACGTGAAATCGTCTACAACTTCGAGCGCTGATTCTTCGAAGATGACGAGGATATCTTTGTTCATTTTTAGGCCCTCCTGTTGAGAAACTCTTCGAAGGACATCGAGCATTTTATCAAAATCTTCAACAGCTGTCAGGTACTTAAGATTTACCCGTTCAAATTTATAAAATATAAATATTATTTACGAGTGCATATCCCGATTATATTGTCTGTACACATAATAAATATAATTAAATATGCTGACAAACCCCGAAAGTTTTAGTTTTAAATATACTTTTATAACGATACATTGTAAACGTTTCTAAAAGAATAGGAGGCAACATAATCGATCCGAGAACTCTCGGAAGGCTTAAAAAGCGCCTCCCCTAAAAGTTACCCTCAAAGTTAATTAACTGCTGCTGACACTCTACGCGCTGATCCCTCTTCTAATAATGTAGAGGGTTTCGGTATACATTAATTATAATTAAACAAAAAATACACTAACAACTTTTGAAAATCATTAACAATTTTTTAAATTGGATTTGATGACGATGCTATATATATATAACTAAAACTATGCTTCTAATCTGGCACTCTAAGTAAATTCCAAAACAAGATTTTATGGAAACATTAAGTCGCCAAGATGTGTAGCGCCTAAATGTGAACTTTATAATACATTTGGAATTTCTAGTTCCCATAAAAATTTTATAATTTAAAAAAGTCTTCGTTATAAGTAATGGTCCTTCAAATTCTACTTCAGAGATCAGATTGACAAAACAGACACTATAGTTTTATTGAAATCATTGTAAAAAAGTTATTGCTCAATAAAGGTAAGTGAGTAAAAAAATGTTAATAATGGTCCATTAACGAAATGCTGCGCACAGGCCTCCCCACTAATAAGAGAGAAGGTTTTAGAGCATAGACCCACCACGCTGCTCCACAGTGGATTGGCAGCTCTAGCACAGGCTATGAGAGTGAAGGAATAAAATGTGCACTAAACTTTCTATTCCTTCACTCTCATAGTCCGATGTGACGGGAATCCGACATAACCGGAGAGATATCAGGCGCAAGACGAACGGTTTAACGTGCTCTCCGAGGCACGAGGGTGAAACACACCGCCAACTTCCATTGGCTCAACTCGAATCCAGGACCTCATGTCTGTAGACGAACATGCTAACCACTAGATCAAGAAAAGTATAAATTCTTATTTTGTAATACAGTATTATAGAGATTATTTATTAGTGTACTAGCTTTCGTAGTACTGTAATTTTTTAAGCACCTTGGCTAAAATTAATTAATTTCAAACGATTCTCTTATAAAATAAGCTATTTTTATGGCTGACAGTTTAGCGCTTGAACGTGCTCTCACCTTGTAAATGAAGCTACAGTCTAAGATGGAAGCGCGCTAATCTGGTAAGAGGCGACATACCCCTTACGGTTTCTACATAGCATCGTACCGGAACACAAGTCTCTTTGTTAGGCGGTACGTCTTTGCTGGTAGGGTGATAACTAGCCACGGTCGAAGCCTCCCACCAGACCAAACTCAGACAAATTAGACAGAAAATTTTCTAAATTCGTCCTACCGGGGATCGAACCCGGGAACTATGCTAGCAAGGCGAGTACTCGCACCACTGCGCCAGCGAGGCCGTCAATTTTTTTTGTGCATTATTCATCCAAAGTAGCGTCATATAGTAATTTCAAATAGGTGAGCTAAAACATCTTTTCATATTTGATTTGTGCATTTAATCTTTCGTAGATACACTATTAAGAATTAATTTACTGTGATATGGAATGATGGTTGAACATAAATCGAACGTTGAATATTTAAAGCGAAATCCGATATCAGTTTTAATGGATATTACTTTATAAGCTACTGAATTAATTTCACTTATATTGACAATCCAGTGCATTTGTCAAGGGAATATTAATATAAAATTAAGCTTTACAAAAGTGAAAACTGACTCGCGAACCATTGAACTGATAATTATTTTGTTTACAAATTATATTAGATGTCTTTGTGTGACTACCTAGAAAGGTATCATTCATAACATTTGCGTAGAAAACATAACAGTTAAATTATATCTTACCAGGTTAGCGCCATATCACCTTATACTGTATTATTATATACTAGCAATGGCCCGCGGTTTCATCCGCGTAAATACCGATCTCGTGGCAGTGGGGACTCTACTAAATCGAACTATATATTTATGTACGTTAGCTTAAAAGTTTTATTTCACTTAGTTTTTAATTACTTCCTTTCAGATTATTAGATACATACTTACATTCATAATCTAATCAATATCCAGATTTAACTTTACAACGAATATATATCTGAGTAATATATTTTTAAATTCGTAACATCATGTACGTGACATTAGTAAATTTAAAAATTCTTTACAGGCATTGAAAAATCCTTGATTTCAAGGAGGTAAAGACAGAATTTTTTGAATGACTCCAGTAATTTTTAATATAAAACAGTGGAGAGTGGTGGGTATCATTGGTATCCTTGAAGTATGAGCTAACTCACCAGTCGCAGGTCTAGGTATAATGTTCGCTACAATTTTCTTTAGATTAACATTTTAATATTCATTATATCTTTTGAATAGAATGTCCGATTTTAATCATTTAAAAAGTATTGGACAGGTATTGAAACGGTCTTTCATAAACATTATAGCACAAGAATTAATACAGAGGTATGGATAATATGGTGTGACTATCGTCGGCACTTTTATGAACTTTTAAAATGTAAAAAAGTAGTTACAGTGTCATAACTACAGTAATTGGTATCATGGACTTTTTTGTAGATTCAATTCGTTCTATAATGTCGTATAACATTTTTTGTTCTATCATCAATAGTTTCCCCAGCGCAAGCGATGACAAATTTTATGTGACAAATTTATTCACATCTTGGGTTACATTAATGCATTTTTTATTAGGAATCCCTATTTTTGTTTAGATAGTAATATAGCCTATGTCGCTTAGTGAAAATGCAGCATTTAAATGTTGAAATTTTTTAAATTGGTTTAAAAGTTTTTGTGTGAAAACATTTCAAACATACATACAAAAACGCAAATGTTTCCTCTATAATATAGTTAAGATTAACGGGTGATTACATAAACTATACAAAAGAATCTTTGACGTATGTTTAAGATACTTTTTTGTATGCGTGACTTTTAACCGTACATGTCCTTAAAAAACCATCTAAACCTAAATATTTAGGACCAGAAATGAGCCATCAACCGTCAATGGTACAAAGAGCTCTTCACATGTCTCTGCACTGTACAAGGTCACTTATGCAAAGTGGTATACTCGGAGCCCTGAACAGATATCTAGATAGAATATGCACTTGGAGTTGCTAGTTTATTAATGCTCCTTCCATCTCAACAACATGTCGGTTGAAAGCTCTTCATTCTGTTAAGAGGAAGCATGAATTTATGGCTCTGCTAATAAATATTTTACGTACGGAATATATATTACTAGAAAGCATATCTCTAAATAATCATAAATATTACGATTATTTCGAGATAAATCATTGTATATATTTATAATTGGCATGTAAGACATTGTTGTTGTAAACCGAATGAAAGAGCTTTTTATTTATAGACAAAACGATATAAATATATGAAAAACTACAAGTATAAACCATTATCCTAAATTGAAGAAAAAGAGACTTCTCCGTATTCAGAATTTTTTTGAATGCACGTTTTTTTGCTTAATCATAAAATACTTCAAGATATTGTATTAACCTATTAATACATATTAATAGTAAGAGCTCGAGCTTGCACAGGGTTTGAAAGTATGAGTTATAAGAGATTACTAATAAACTACTAACAACAGCTAAGTAAAGCCGTGTCTTATTTTGATTTTTTTTATATTTTTTGTAACTTATATACCTATATTTATTAATTAAAATTGTATGTAACAAATCTTATAATTACTACTTTAAAAAACTTCAAAGATAAAAAAAAATATTTGGATTTCTAATTAACATTACGAAGCGTTTGTTATCCTCGATACTACTAGATTACTTACATTTGGTAAAAAATTGTAAATCAGTCTACTGCTTAATTTCAATGAACGTTATATTTTTATTACAGGTACCATAGCTCATTTCGAACAAATTTTATAATTCTAATACAGGTATATCTTTTCATCTTCTAAAGGTCTCGTAAAAATTGCTTTGAAAAAAAAAATCGAAATCCTTTGAAATGCTACAAAGTTTTCGTTCCCAAAAGTTGAGATCGCGATGTGAATTCCAAGTTAATTAACTGTCGCTGACAGCTCAGCGTAAAGCCTCTTCCTAATAATGTAGGGTGGAGTTAGTATGAGGTAATTAAAGTTTGAAAATTGGTTCCAACAATCGAGATAAAAGTCACAAAAATTTGCAGAGTAACACGGAATATGTACATCAACTTTGATCATTTTTTATTTATTTACTTAATAACCACACCAAAAGACCACAATAAGAACATTAATATAAGTATGAGACCGACACAATGCTTCTTTTATAGAGGAGTGTCCAACATTTATAATCAGTAAGCATTATATAAAAAATATTGAAATAAAATTATAAAAATGAAATTACAACATCAAAATCTAAGCCTTAACCATAGTAAGAGTATTATGGACGAAATGGAATTTTTTTACATACATATAATGTGTTGTTAAAACTAGCTGGGTTTGCGTAAAAATGTCAATGTCAATGTCGTTTAAATTATTGAACGTATTGGCTAGCCTATTTAAAGAGGAAAATTTACCTAACTTTGATTTAGAGGAATGTGGAAAGAATTGTGTTTGAATGCAAGCATTATCTTTAAACGCTAGGTATTTCGGAAAGGAACGTTGTTTTCGTTCTATCCTTGCAATGTGTGTTTTATAGTGCGGATTCAAAATGAAAATATTTTGTGTTCAAGTGGGCTCAAAAAGCACTTTTGAACCGTCTGTAGTCTGGCCGTTGGTGACAAATCTACCACCGGTTCGGAAAGTTGATTTCGCTGAGAAGAAACGGGCAAGAAACTCAACGGTTACTCCTTTAAACATAGTTTTTGTACGTTACAATATGTTTAGCTGTCATGTGCAACTGGAATCAAGTCCAAACATCTTTATCGCTTAAATAATCGTCAACATTATAATATGCCTATTGTAATAGGACATTTTTAACATTTTTCTTTAAACTATGTGGAGGCAAACCCAGAAGAGATACCCGTATCTTATTAAAAGTACGTATGCTCAACCTGAAAACTGATTTCTGAACCTTCTTCACTCTAAAATATAGCATTACAAGTTTATATTGCTTATTCTTGTATTAAAATTGTGTGTTTCCGCGAATAATGAATTTTATCACGGATAATGAATTTTTCTCTTAAGGAACCGCGATATCCCGATTGATATAATGCACGTATTGCTCTTTTTTGTAATGTAAAGACAGTTTCAATGTCCGCCGCCTTACCCCATAACAGCATGCCGTAAAACATAATGCTATGAAAATAAGTAAAATACACCATTTTAGCAGTTTCAACATCATTGTATTGCCGTACTTTCCTAACAGCAAATCCAGCTGCACCAGTTTGCCTTCCAGAGTCTTAATATGGTAACCTCACTGACCTCACTGAAGCCCAGAGTCTAACGTTATTCCTAAGAAGACTGTAGACAACTTTCTTTAATGGACTACAATCTATATGGATATTTTTATAGAGTTACTATACAGACTTTTGCATTTGGCAAACTGAATTCAACACACTTAGTCTTTGCCGAGTTTAATATTAAATTATTAACAGAAAACCAACGTGAGACATGTGACAGGGTAGTATTTACATTTACGTCATAGTTTTCACACCAAAAAGTTTATTGCGCATTCATAGATTTAGAAAAGGCCTATGATGGAGTGGTGAGGAATGAGCTGTGGTCAACGTTATCTACGTATGGGGTGAGCGGTTGTCTGATCCAAGCATTGAAGTCTCTCTACGAGGGTTCTAGTGCTTGTGTCAGAATAAACGGAGCGTACACGGAGTGGTTTCCTGTCAAAAGAGGGGTTCGACGGGAATGTGTTGCGTCACCATGGCTGTTCAACCTATTCATGGGTAACTGTTTGACAGATTTAAAAGAAAGTATGTATGGGTTAAGAATGAATGAGTTACTCAACAAATGTTACTCTACGCTGATAATCAAGTAATACTTGCGTTATCCGCTAATGAGCTACGGGAGATGCTAAATATTATGAATGAAGCTTTGAAAGGGAAAGGAAACGAAAGTTATGCTTTTTGAACGAGGTGAATCTATGATGAATGGCTATATTTTTATAGATGGGGAATAAGTGGAAGAGGTAAAAGAATTTGTATACTTGGGATCTAACTTTACAAAAGATGGAACACGTGAAAGTGATATTGAAAGGAGAGTGAAGGCATGGAATATGGTAAATGGTGCCCTGCGCGCCTTTATGAATAGCCAGATGGCGTCTCAAAGGGTCAGACTGGCTGTGCATGCAGGAGTGTTGGCGCCAACACTTATGTATGTTAGTGTAAGTTGGGTATGTCAGAAGAATCACCTAAGTTGGGAAGTATGAGTGGATTGAAACCTAGTAACAAAGTGAGAAATAGTATAAGAAAACATTGTGGTATAAAAGAAGATGTGGTGATTAAAATTTAGAAAGGTATGCTTAGATGGTTTGGGCATGTAGAGAGAATGAATGAAAGGAGACTGACAAAAAGTATTTATGAGTCAAGAGTGAATGCGAAAGTTGGAAGAGGAAGACCAAGGCGAACGTTCCTGTACCAAGTCCAGGACATTAAATAAGGGCCAGGTCAAGAGTACTCTAAACCGACCAACTTGTATGAAAGGTTTAATGAGAACGAAAGAAGCGAAGGAGATATGCAAGGATCGTAGCAAGTGGAAGGACGTTGTCTCCGCCTACCCTTATGGGAATGAGGCGTGTTGTATGTACTCGTATAGTTTCCTACCTTTCTGTCTAAGTTAAACAGCAAAGAAGTATCGCCAGCAAATAGTTCTATGTCACGTTTGTTTTTCACATGGTATGCTAATTCATTTATATATATTAAGAACAAAAAGGGCCAAGTATTGATCCTTGTGTGTTTAGAAGTTCAAAAGTATTACCTTAATAAAGATATACCCACGTACAATATATCAATTTTTTTAACAGTATCGTTGGAGTAGTAGTGCAACAAACGCTTTGCTATCAGAGGTCCCTTGTTCGATTCCTAATATGGCAAATTTGTATAATTTTATAATTTGGTCTTCAATATTCTTTATAATTTGGTTTTTGGTTTTTTTCTTGGAAGGCTTCGGCCATTACTATTTACCACCCAGCCAGTAAACCTCTTTTTGCTAAAAATCGGTTAAGCTCCGGTACGATGCTGTGTAGAAACTCTTAAGAGGTTTATACCTGTTTAGCACCATACAACTTTGTCTGTCTCCGACATATTTTTTATTACTGGTAAATGAAATAATACACTTTTGCACTGGGACCTCAAATGGCTACGGGAAATTCGATTCACGTAGCTGCGCATTTGTCTGTTTATTTCTAAAGAGACAAGCTAAAGAATCAAGTACTTTGCAACTCTAAATTACCTCAAAAAATCCGGTAGCAGTGTAGTTCAATATGCGACACACAGGTAAGTATGTGAGGTAACGGGTCGCGGCACTGCTTTTGATCTCGCCGACATCCGAGCCGCCTTTGCCTTCTTTGAGAACTGATTGAGCGTGGCACTCTGTGTGCATACGAAAATATGTACGCTACTCATAGGAAATTACTTTACGTGCACCTATCAAAGAACTGTTTTCTTTTTGAAATGATTTTACAAAATATTAAAATTTTTTCGACTCCTATTAGCTCGCAATATATTTATATGTATCTTACATATTTTATTGTTGATAGGTTAGGGCTTGACTGTATTCTCACCTGATGGTAAAGGATGCTACATCCTAAGATGGAAGCGTGTCGAATGGTTATTTACCACTTATGATTTTTTCAGAGCATCATAACATCAAATTTCTTGCTTGGTTATACATCTTTGCTGGTAGAGTGGTAATTAGTCACCGAAGCCGCCCACTAGGTCCAAATATAGACATGAAGGCACGTTCCTGGTTTTGCCTAGTCAGGGATCGAACCTAGGACCCGTGCTAACAAAGTGAGTACTCTTACTATGCCAACAGTTTATCATAACATGTTTTTATATGTATAAGGTAAAGTAAGTAGCAGCCTATTAACAGCTGACAGCTGGACACAGGCCACCTCACTCACATAAAAGAGTTTGAATTGTAAACTTATACTCTTTATATACGTAGTTTAGATTTTTAATCTTGAATAATATATGGGTTTCGGTGTGATCTTAGATTGTATCATCATTTTTCGTTAAAGCAAGATCACAGTTCAGGCCTGTTATTTTTGCTGATATCGTAAAAATTTCTATCAATTGTGATTTAAGAAACGGTATACAACGGTCGTAAATAATTTTCTTTTTTTTTAAATTACAGTTTTCCAATGCGACCATTTATATTGAGTATTCATAAAAAAATCCAACAATTAAAAACCAGAACTTGTGATATCTCAGCTCGTGATTTTCTATAGAAATAAATCTAGAATATATCTGCCTTTAATTAAAATAGAAAAAATTATATAAACAATTATTTCTTCAACAGTGCGTTACAGACATCTCAATCTAACGGTATTTCTCTCGCTGCCTGCTGTTGCCTAAGCTATGGTGAGCAAGGAGGGGACGTGGGCGGCCGTGGTCACCTTCTGCGAGGAGGTGATGTTCCAGAAGGAGGCGGCGATGCAATTGAGGGAGGAGAACGTGGCTGCTCCCGCCATCAGACGCAGAAGGACTGGGCGCAGACGTGCGAAGCATATCCTCCACCTTCCACCACAGGATAACCTTAGGGCAGTAGGTACAGGGCCTTAGGTGCGATAGAGAGGTCCCACGAGCTGACGGGACTGTGGCAGCGTGCCACTAAACATCCCATGGCCTCTTCATCAAACGATGTCGGAGCACCGTCAGGTTTTAGGCGGGAGAAGTTCAGCATAACACGCAATGTCCTTTCCCCGAGATGTTATGGGCATCTAAGAAGATTGTCTGACGATAAAAACAAAAAACAGTATTCATAGTCACTTTCAAATTAAGTTGATGCAACTTTCATTGTGTATACCGACAATTTTTTTTATTTATTTATCTATTCTTTATTGCACACCTAGTTGCTACAAAAATTAGAAGTTACGCAATATAGTGATGACAGGATAACAAACAGAAGCGAGAGGTGTAAATTAAGATAAAGATGCATATATTTCTTTTACATTATAATACCCTACTTCTATCTATATCTATAAATTCGTACAAAATATGTTTTACATAAAATCCACTTTCCCGTTTAATTTATGAGAAACTAATATACTACAAATAATATTTGAACAACCATACTAATAATAATTAAAGAGCGTGTTTTGATATTATAACCAAATTGTGGCCTGAAGCTGTTTGAGAGAACGTGGGAGACTGCTGAAGTAATTATCTACCTGGGGTATACTAAAAACATCGATATAGACGCTTTAGGGCGAAAAGGGTTCACTCAAGCCTGACACTTATTTTGGAAATGTTTTACTATGTTTCTTTATATAATAACTAGCAGATACCTCCCGTACTACACGCGTCGTGCCTGATCCCGAGAGAGGATGGGGAAATACGTACTTCGTTAAAGTCTACATTGCAAATGGAGTCACTTGGCTAAATTTTAAAGGGGGAAATGGATTAAAAAAGATCAAATATTTGAATAGACAAAGTCAAAGTCTTTCCACATATTATTTTCAATGAGTGGATGAACGGCTCAAAATCTGAAGTTAGAAGGGTCTCTTTACGCCTTTTCCTCAGATGAAATCACACAAAACTCAGTCTGGTATCTGTTTTTAGATTATCGCAATTTATTAAAGCCCACGCTTTTTATTGTCCCAGTAATCCTTCATATTATAGCATGATCAAAGTAACTCAAAGAGGTTAGCGTTCTAAAACTTTCTTCTTATTATTTCTAATGAAATCGGGTACATGGTTTTAAAGTCTATATCGGATATAGTTAGAAGCATTTTTTGTATTATATATATATTTGAAATTGCTATTAAAAAAAAACTACTAGACATCCCTCGCAAATAGATTTTAAGATAATAATAAAGTTTTACATAGCGCTGGAAGGGTTTCTAAAATTTGTTTTTAATGAGTTATCCAAAGAAAATGTCTTTTAGAAGCTCCTCGCGAATTTCGTCGAAAAGGCTACAAAGTTGTACCTACCGAAAAGTTTAGGTCGCGGTTTGAATTCAGAGTTAATTAACTGTTTTCGCCAAAAGTCGGAAAGGCATTTTTGTAACACATAAAAAATATAGTTTCATGAGAACACTCGTAGTTCTGACACACATTTTGTTGTAGAATTATCTAGTATATAGTTTTTTAACTTGAATTGACAGGATAAGGGTTTAGTTCCCTTCTGACGACTATGCCAAGAGCTTTGCAATTATATACACATTTTATCTGTTTTCATTTATGAAGGAAACATCCAGCAATTTTCAAAAAGTAGAGTGAGAATTTGTTTTATTAGGTTTTTTTATTTATTAAGTATCGAAACGAATTCGTGTACATTATTATTATATACTTTGAGAATATAATAAACTTTATGCCAGTGAATGTCAAGTAAATATTATTACAGGTTTTAGAGAGATTAATCGGAAGAACTAGACAGAAACACAAATTTGGAAATTGCTTTTTGAATCGTATATTATATTATGTCACAATTATTTATTAGTAAAATGTTTTCCAATATTTATTAGCTTAGGTGCGGTTAGTAAACAATATTTATTTGCATATATATGGACATCTAAATTAGCTTATAAATTTATTGTTGTTGGTTATTTGCGCCTCTAAATATATTTTTTCTATACTGGTGTATATAATTAAATAGTTATGGTATAAGCAATTGTCAATCCAAAAGTTACACCAGTTAATTGGCATAAACGTATTGAATAGGAATCTTTTGTCCGATCTAGTTAACGATTGTAAAACACACAAAGCTGGTTAGTTTACGATCTAGATCTAAACCTTTGTCTAAAGCAATTAGTATTGTTTGGTTTGAGCACGTTTCAAACTGCTATTTGCGTGAGCGAACGAGTAAATATGTTTGGACAGTATGTTGTGGGGTTCACTTCACCGGACTACAAGCACGGTCGCCAATTATTAGTTTTCACTTAACATGCCTATACATAGAGATTCGATACTTTAGAAATTACGAAATTTCACTGAATTCAAAATAAGACTTAGTGTGTGCTTAAACTACACGAGAGAAGACAGTGAATGAACACTGCTTAATAGCAATTATGCCTTAAATATAACTTGAACGAGCGTTATATAGCCTACTGTGACGGATTAGACTCGTTCAAGCCTACAAAAAAGTGTACAGTATGTCAAAAAATTCACTTTAAAGAGAAAGTAGAGCTTTCATTCGCGGCATGAAATATATTTAATTTATTCACGTTTAGCTTAAAAAAGTAATTAAGTAGCAGCCCATTAACGTCTCACTGCTGGGCACAGTCCTCCTCACTCACATGAAAGAGGCTTTTTAGAATATACACCCACCACGCTGCTCCAAAGCGGATTGGCAGGCATAGTACACAAGTGTACTCACTATTCCTTCACACTCATAGCCCGATGTCACGGGAATCCGACACGACCGGAGAGAGATCAGGCGCAGGACCGACGGCTTAATGTACTTTTCGAGCGCACACCGCCAACTTCCCAACTTCGGGCAAATATTGAGAAAATCTTAATATAAAGCTCAATATCGATTTTTCAAGTGACCCGACCCAGGACTCAAACCCAGTATGTCTGTAGTCGAAAACGCTAACCATTATACCAATGAAGCAGTCACGTTTAGTTTCATTCCTGATAAAAGTATAAAATTTATAAATATAATATTTACCGACTATAAGGTTTAAAAATTGATAATGTTTTTCGAAAACATTATATTTTTATTTAATCATTCAAGATAAAATATATGTGAAAATATAAAAAAAAATACGCGCGGAAAATATTCCTATAATATTTTTTTTCATAATAAATTTAATTACCTAATAAACTCTTTCATTAATGACTGCTATTGGCTACATTTGACTATACCTGTATATATATATTAAAAAAAACTATATATATATTTAAAAAGTCAAGGAAAATATCCTTTTATCTTGCAAATGTCCTTTTATTTAGTGACCTTAATTTCAAATGAAGGTCACCCGGCAAACAATCTCAGAATGTTGACACTCGGTCCGTCTGAAGGATTACGTAAGGATATTAGAGTTACTAAGAACGTTTGCCAAGCTATCCTTTAACCTCATCCAAATTATTGCGTTTGGCATTGCTTTTTAAAGTGAAAATATGAAAATCGCCTGAAATGATTTCGTTTACCTATAACATGTCGCATTACGCCTACAACTTCAGAGTAAGGATAAAGAGAAAATCGCTCAACAAAGCAGCTAAAACCAATGGCAGCGTCATTGGCTCGCAAGCTGTTTTGCTGGAATCATGGCATCAAAGTCAAAGTCAAAGCCAAAATATCTTTATTCAAGTAGGTCTCGCGCCTTGATCTGAGAAGAGCCCACAACAAACTCAGTCGGGTGTACTTTTTTATGTCATCACCATTACAATATATAATTTTAACTTATTCTCTATCAAGATCTATATAGAGCAATTCATTCACTCCCAGGCTTTTTTGTCTGCCAAGTATTCCTTCAAATTATAGAACGATTTCTTTATTAGCTTTCTTTTAATGTAAGATTTAAATTCAGAGACATCTTTGTAATCATACAATATTTTATTTTTAAACCGATTCCTATATATCCTATTTCATTATGATAATAAAAATAATCACATTTAATAATGTAGTTTATTGACTAAACGCTGTTGTTCTGTCTCGGTAAAAATTTTAAAGAGAATAATATTTTTTAATTACTACTTCATCAGTTCTTACACATCCTACTTAAATTAAACAATCGTTAATATAATACTTTTTTTATTGATGCAATCAAGTACAGAAACTGTTTATAGTGATAAAACTTGTAGTGGTGTAGTAACACATGACCTTAATACAGTGTAAATAAATTTATATTAAAAATAAAATTAATATATTATTACGCCCAGCCATATAAATATCCATTCATTTGCATCTGATGACGGGTTTTAATGACTTTGACTAAATACTTCGCATAAAAAATTAACACGAATACTTTATGGTAAAGGTATTCACGATTTATTAAATTTATTTGACAAATACAGCGCGATTTATTGAAAGCTCATGTAAATAAATAAAAGTTTCTATATTATGACTTTAAAAAGTTTGTGCCACATGGTATAGGAATTAATATGAAAAGAATATATTCATATCATTTATTAATTGGTCGAAATACCAGGAGAGATACAATATATTTTCACCAGAAAATATATTTTATAAAAACCACGATGGCTCAGTGGTGAAAAGAGGGGATTCTCGAATAGAGAAATTGCTATTTCGAATCCTGGGAAGGCAGGGTTAAGTTTCTCTTTGTAAAAATAAAATTACATGCTTGATCGATCTTTCTTTTTGATGATTTCGATTTTTCAATTATCGTGAGGAAACCTGCATATCCCGAGAGGAATTCTGGCGTATGTGTTGCCTAACGTGCAGTGGAGCAGCTTGGTAGATTTATGCTCTAAAAACCCTCTCTCCTTATACCCAGCAGTAGAACGTCAACAAGCTTACTTACCTTACTTTTTCATGTAAAATATACTACGTAGGAATTACATTTTAAACAAGTAAAGTTAAGTTACAATAAAACGATATCTTCACCAATTATTGGTAGAAAATATTTAAGTGCAGTGCGATCTGTATGCAAATCTTCCTCCGCTTGACAGATATCCAATATGCCTTGTGGCGCACGGTGCAGTGAAGCAATCATAGAACACAAATGGAATGAATAAATAAAAGAACGACAAAGCAGACTCTCGATCTAGCAATGTTGCAGTCCGTTTGTTGTCACGTTAACAAACACATTTACATTCCCTTCAATTTTAACTGTTTACAATTTGTTTCAGGATGTAGGGGCATTTGAAGACAACATATTGAAAAAAGTACACATGTCAGAAATGAAACTTCTTTGGCACACAAATTTGTAAGTCTTGTTTATATTTACACAAATCTAAAACTTTACATTTCCGGGACATAGAGGAAGTGAAAAAGGAAGATATGTTAAGAATTTAAACATTAATACTACCTAACTTTCAAAGGAATTAGCTTAAAAATGCTGCACATCTTAGTGACGCTAATCACGCGGTTCAGCCGTGAAAATTTTAGCCTCATGCATCTAAAGAAGTTTCACTTCAAAAAGACTTTTTAAAATAAATAAATAACCTTTTACTTTGTTTGATTATACTTAACACAACTAAAATAAGCAAATAATTACGCTATGACACGTCATAATTGAAGTTGTGGCAGAAAAATTTTATATAATAACAGAAACACCGCTTAGAAATTATTGAGATTTTACCCCAACGCTAGTTTCCACTGGTCATCGGGATAAACACGAAAAAAAAAATTAAACTATTGAAATGAAAATAAAGTTTATATAATTACGTCAGCAACAATGACATAATAATGATATAACTATTCCTTTCATATTATGGATATGAGTCTGGATGAATTTATAACCGCTTCGCTAAACCTAGATTCGATTCTGAGCAGGGAAAATTTAGGAAATTGCATATTGGTTCGCCCGGTTGGCTTTGGCCATGGCAAGATACCAGTTAATGTTTTTCCAAAATAAATGCAAGGCCTCGCTTTGGTAGAATAGGTCATTTATTCGAATCTTAGCAGAGTAAATTTAGGATATTGTATTATATAACTTTTAATTCATCTGGGTCTTAACTGATAAATGCTTTGGCCGTGGCTAACTACCAATAAAAGTGATCCCAAAATTTTATTCTGTCAGTATCCTGTGTAGAAGCCATTATCAGGAGAATATTTTTGAATTCCTAGTATTATAGTTCACACCCGCTCTATATGTATAAATATTTCAAATTTTTAATCATTAAAATGGTTTTATTTTCTTTTAGATAAGATTATATACATTTCTTTAGACTTATAGTGGATAACACTTGATGTTTATATAGCTTGAAAAAGAAACTGGCATTATTTTCTTCCTTTTTTTCGCTAGGAAATGCTTTACGCACCCCGACTTAGAAAGAGTCGGGAGTGTGGGACTCACTGATGAGACAGAATACCCATCAAGACACAAGGCTGTGGGACAAGGCGCCCAAATCCACGCCTTCTACCGCCCAACCTTCTGCGACGTATAGCAGGGACATCAGGAGCAACCTCCCGCTCCTTCTCATGTGCCTTCTTTAGTGCGATAACCCTAACGGCCTTATTAATATTTCTCATTACTTTCTTTAACGTCCTCTTACGTTTATATCACAATTACGGTCATTAGATTCACAACATATTTCTAGATGTACTAACAAATAGAACGAGAAATCTCTTTAGCTTTTATAAAGTTAATCATTTTCTGATGAATCAATGTTACACTTTGGCGTATTTACGCTTACTTTTGTCAGTCTTTCACAGTCATTATTTCAAGGCGTCATGTCTATAGTGCTGAACTTATATCAAAAGATTTTGTTATATAAATAGACTTATTCCTTATTTTTATTAGCTACTAGCAATGCCCCGTGGTATCACCCGCCGTAGATATCAATTCCGTGGCAGAAAATCTACTAAGTCGGACTAAAGATTTATTTTTGAACAAAGTTAGAAAAGGTTTACTTCATTTACATTTTATTTACTTTTTTTCATATAATTAGATACATACTTACATTCATAATCTAATCAATATACAGATTTTAATTCACAATGAATATATATGTAACCAAAATTCATTTTTTAATTCGTAACATCATTTACATAAAATGTCAGATATTATTCAATTTAAAAATACTCTACGGGTATTGAAAGACATTTCAAAATCAGTCCAGTAATTTTTAGCTTGATTCTAATAAATTGTTAAAAATAAAATCCAAAACGCAAAACTTTTTCAATAATATTAGAGACGAGAGTTATTTGTAATATTATACATTATTGTCTCAAAACTTTCCTATACACGACATTTGACACCTTGCAATTCGACCTGGGATACATTATTTTCTTTAGATTGAGATTTTTAGTAACGCTGGATTTAATAACGATGGAATGCCCGATTTTAATATACTATAATTTAATAGAATAGTGATTGATAAAGATGTATGAATAATATGATTTGATTATTGTCGGCACTTTTATTGACTTTTAAAATGCAAAAAAGTAGTCATAGTGGCATAACTACGGACCATCACGGACTTTTTTATAGATATTAATACGTTCTATAATATTGTAGAACATTTTTTTGTTCTATCATTAATAGTTTCCACAGCCCACACTATGACAGATTTTATGTGACCAATTTTTTGACATAATGGTAACCCATTATTAATAATGCATTTTTATTAGGAATCTCTATTTTTTGAAGAAGTAATATAGCCTATGTCGCTAAACGAAAATGCAGCTTCCTAATGATGAAAAAAATCTTAAAATCGGTATAGTAGTTTTTGTGTGAAATGTAACAAACATACATACGTTCAAAAATACAAACGATTAGTCTTTATAATATTAGTTTAGAAAGGTAGTAAAAAACTTTTCTATGGTCATCTATATCTCGTATATATAAGAGATATCCAGGTATCTATTGTCTCATCACGATATCTCTGGAACCATAAGGCGTAGAGTCTTGAAATTTGGTAGGATTATTCCTCGTGTCGAGTAGAGGTCAGCTAGGAACGGATTTTACGAAATTACACCCGCAAGGGGGTTGCGGAGGTGTTAACTATTGACTCATCATGATATCTCTGGAACTGCAAGGCTTAGATACCTAAAATTTGGTTGGAATATTCCTTTTACCGTGTAGATGTCATGTTTCTTATTTGTACAACAATTTGCCTAAATTAATAAAATTGCTACCCAAAAACATTTCACGTAGACGAGACGCGGGCTCAGCTAGTAATATATTGTATTAACTAGTTTTATGTCAAAAGCCGATGGCAAATCACATCATAAATAATTAGTTGTAGTTAAATAAAGTCAGGTATGCTTCACAAGTGACTTAGTAATAAAACATTCTCATTTTATTATACTTGTTTCATAATACCAACTTCCGGTTTACAAGCAATATAAGAAGACGGGATCATTTCACATTGTTATTTATCACACTGTAAATTACTCTTGTAAAACAAAATAAAGGGTCGGAAAATACAGCCGTAGATAAAGAATAGAGGTAAATAAGGCAATTAGAGAGGTATACGAGCCTCCTGGCGTCTGCGTTTTGTTTTATTTTCAGCAATTGTTCGGAGTCTCCATTGCGTTTCGTAGAAACTATTCTGTTGATGCCGTACTCAGATTAACTACAATTAACATGTTATTTGTTATGTAACGTTGTTTTCACACGTAGATTTTTTCTTAAAACGAATTTCCTTTTATTTCTACGACTGCGAGAACTACGCGGGTACCAAGGTATAAATAAAACTCCTATATTTTAAAAACACAAGTAGTAAAATTATGTTTATTTTATCAATGAACGCCGAATCGATCCATTTTAAAAATTTATTTTATAAATTCGATAGAATAAGCTTCTTATTATGAATACAACACACATGTTTGTTTATTTTTAAATGTTTTCGTAGTAAATTAAACCAACTACCGTAATATCGGATACATGATAAAGAATTATTATTTTAAACTTTTTAAATTGTTTGTGGATAAGTAAGGGTATCGATAATATTCTCACAAACATTTATTTCCGGATTTATGTACTATAGAATTTCATGTTATTAAGTAGAAGATCATTCCACCATTGTTCAGTTGAGCTTATCTTTTGCCTTCAGAAATTTTGCCCATTCGTAAATATATCCGCTTGAAATAAATAAAATTTTATTATCTATTTGTCATTTTACATAGTGAATGTGTTGAAGTATTATACGATATACGCAACAAAAAAACAATATCAAAGTTTTTGGTCCGTTTAATTATTATTTCAGATAAAATTTCTACTGGAATGGGTTGTTCTTAACTCGTAAGCTTTACCAACCAACGAATCAAAGCAATATTTTGCATTTAATTAGACTTGTTAAGTTATTGAATATTGTTTTTCTTATGTTACCGAAATTTGAGGCTTTTAGATGTTATAATATGTACGTGTAATACAAATGAACCTTCCTCTTTAATACGTAAATAGTTTTAACGATTTCTGCGAACAGACAGCAGAAGCGACTTCATTTTTTGCATTTTATGCTGTCTCTTATAATCATTACACAGAATTGTATCGAAGTGCAAACTGTTTTGGTTTGTGGCACGTCTTTGCTACTAGTGTTCTAAAACGAAGCTCTAAATGATATTAATGACAAAATCGAACCCAGGGCTTCTAGTAGCGACGCTAGTCTTTGCAACATTGCACCAGCGAAACCTTCACAGTTCTTAGAGAAATTCTTGGGTCAAAAGCCTGCCAGATCAAACTGTTTCAAAATATTGTGCCAATAACATCAAATCTTTTTATAAGAGTAAGATGAGATGTATGTAGGAGTATCGTTGGCCTGTCTTTATCATCCTATTTTGTATCCTTATACACGTACGTGTAAGATTATAAATACATACACTTAATACGTTTCCGAAACATGTGCTTTCTCAGTTTTGGGGTCATTATTATGCAAAGCGCAGTTCTACTAGCTTTGGCAAATTGCCAGCAACATAAGCGTGGATTTTGAGCTTAGTGCAGACGATGGAAAAATACAATTTAGTTGCTAGTGTTGGTTCTGTTTGCAATAATCTCACGAAGTGGAAGCACTTGCTATCGGCGTTATTGATGCAGCTTTGGATTTACATTTTTCAACGTGTGTTAATATTTTCTTTAATATAATCGCTAGCTTATTACCGCGAAGTCGTCCGCTCTGGATTGGAGTAATTACATTCGGCAGCATTTTTAATTTTTTGGATCCATATTTTGTCCATTATGTACATACAAACTATACGAATTTTCATCCACTATATCAGCCCCATATGAGACAATATATAGAAATACTAGAACAACCGTTTATTTATTTCGTATCAAAGGCCTAAATAAAAAGAATCAATTTTCAACAATGACTAATTTCCATATAAACTTTCTTCCCGTTTTTCTGCTATAAATAGAATCTTAAATCTTTTCGTAACGCCTAGTATACTTCTATACTAAATTTTATTAAAATAGGTTCAATTGCTTAGGACAAACAGACTTAGACAAAGTTGCTTTCGCATTTATAATATTAGTAGTAGGTATTTATGAATTAAGCATTTTACGTACGTAGGGGATATCGCCACGTTGTCTGATAAATAATTAAATTGTTAATGTTAAATTAAAGGCTATTTATTGAGCGATTGCGATGTTAAACAGTATTGTATTGTTTACAAAATGGTGTAAAGACGTCACAGAGAAATATAGAAAAAGGTACAGTAGATCAACATATCTGTCAATAAGAATTTAGAATACAGAGAGTGAGTAGTCTTCTTTTATCATTTTTATTGCGGATAGGTAAGCGCTTGACAATGATCTCATCTGATGATACAGTCTAAGATGAAATCCACTGGTAAGAGGTAATTTACCTGTTATACTTTCTACACAGAATTGTACGGGAACGCAAATTATTCCTGGTGTGGTTACTAAAATAGAAAGCCTAACGTCCCAAATCAGCCCAAGCAGGAATGAAACCCGAGAACTATTAAGAGTCAACGAGGCTATCGAATTGTGTGTAACATAGATGGAGTGTAATTTTTAAATCTTTTTAAATTCAAACATGTGTAAAAATTGGCAAGCACGCCATGGTCTGAACATTGCAGTAATAATTTATCGAAACACCTGCATAATCAGCTCATGCAAATAACATTTTGTTACGACCGATTTACATTCACGCCCATTTACACAAATATGTGGCAGTGCATTTATCAATTAGTGATTATTATATACAACAACCTATATATATATATATATCCATAATCATAAATAACATCAATATACATACTGTGGGCGTTGGTGGGTAAGGTTGGTGCAACCTAACACCTTTACAATAACAATTTACATAAAAACATTAACAATAATAGCTACGAACGTGACAGTTTCAAAAGTCGACCGCACCGGTGGGCCGTCACCCGAGAACTACCGAGTCCGCCGCCGGCTCACGACACAGGACTCTGTCCCACGCCGATAAATATCGATGATGCGTTCCCCAGACTACCGCACTCCAACTCATATATATATATTTAGAGTGTCATTTTAAGAGTAGGGATTTAAAATATACGAAATAAATATATTACAATTGTTAATATAAAATACTTATTTGGACATTGGTTTAGTATATCTCGCGTTAAAACGTTTTAATAGCTTCATTTTGTGCTTTTATAACATAAAAAAATTATGTTTAATTAAGTTTTACAGCAAACTGCAAAACACGTTTAAATAAAAACATTACACAGTTATAGACAGAGACTAAAGTAAAATTAAATTATAAATTGGTTTACCAGACTCGTACGAGGTATGATAATTGTTATAAGCACGGAATCGAATAACATCCGGAACGCCAGCGTCATCTATTAGCGCTGGACAGAGTCAAAAGTCACAGGTCGGCGGCGTTCTCCACAGTTCTCGAGTCGACGGTCCGCCAGAGCGGTCGACTATTGAAACTATCGCGCGTTCCTAACTTTTGGTGTTAATGTATTTTGTTACCAGGAAAATTAAGTGATTGGACATTATAGTCTGAGTTAATTAATATGTCGGAGAAAAAGCATTATATATGTATTTAATATATAATTATAATAATTCAATATATTCACAGCGAATGTATTTATGTAAAATATTTCATAGCATGTAACTGTGCTTATTTCAAATCTAAAATCATTCAAATCAATATCCAGTGTTCATAGCAGACAATGCTGTTGTTTTAAGCTGACATATTAAATATTGTTTATAACACAAGGCTTGAATTCATTTTAATTATGTCGGAACAAATAAGTCGGTTGCAATATTGTCCATGAGATTACATTCGTTGCGGAACCAAGACTGTTAGATTTCCCAAAGGGAAAAGAGTCCCAGCGCTAAAAGCCGACATAAAGTCCTCTCGGAACTCCGGGACGAAGTTCATACATAAACATTTCTAAACGGGGTGTCACAGTCGGTCAACTACGAATGTTATTCATTTAATTTGAAACGGCCTATGTTTCTTGTTCTAGCAAATATCCTTTATAATAAGCAAACGGCGTCGCTGGTGCAATGGTCAGAGTAATCAATTCACTTCCAGAGGTACTATAATAATATATAATTAGTAGAGGTAGTATAATTATATGGAATTATATATAATATAATTTTCTAATATCTCTGAATCTGAACTCATGGGAGGCCTCTTACATGACTAGTTACCACCTAATCATCAATAGACTACAAGCCCATGGAAAAAAATAACCTGTGAAATGAATCAACGTAAATAACGCTTAGAAGGCTGTTACTATATCATAAAATAACTCTGCCGTCATTTCTGAGCGATACAGGTGAGTACGTGAGTAAATAATTTATTTTATCGCAATATTTTTATTTGTTACCGTTTATAATGAACGGCTATAAGGTTCAACGGTATTATTTAATAACATCATATCAAGAAATAAGTAACCGTACAAAAATTTATGATCTTACAGCAGTAATGATTCGGTAAATCTTAAAATGTAGATAATTGCTGCAAGACCATACAATTATGTACGGCAACTTTTTTTTGATGAAATATTATTAATTATTACCGTTGTAACTTATAACCGTTTATTATAAATAGTAACAAATAAAAATATCAGGATAAAAATGTAATGTACCCAGTATCGCTCAGAAATGACTGCACAAGAGTTATTTTATGATATAGTAACAGCCTTCTAAGCGTTATTCACGTTGGTTCATTTCACTTGTTAATTTTTTCATGGGCTTGTAGTCTACAAAGACGAGCTGCCAAACATAAAATTCGTTTAAAACATTTTATTTTAAATGTATTTTACATTGTCATCTTAATTTTAATCACTACACAATTTGTTAAGATTGTGATACTCGTATAAATAACATTTGCCTAGTTTTCGCTACAATTTAACACTATACTGTCAGCATGTGATTCCTGTGGTGTAATACAATTTACTAATAGTATTCGATCGTGTGGAAATTGCAAATGTGGGACATCGTTTTAAGTGGAAAACGAAACATTCTTCACTAGACATAGATATTTGTTCAATGAAACTAATATTGATTACATTTGTAATTGAAATAACTCTACTTGCTTTAGAACCCTATGTGTATTTCTTTTTAATAATAACTAGCAATATGATGTGAATTAACAGTAACTTGAATTCATTAGAAGTTTAGAATTTATTTTCGATTTTGTTAGATGCATTATTTTATAGAGAAAAAATGTCAGATATTAGAGGTGTCTTACGGTCTAAAGGTAACATTACTTTTTTCTATGAATATGGTATTTTGATGAACTGAATATAGCTAGTACGTAGTAGTTACAAAGAAACCGAAATTGTTATTCGGAAATAAATTACTTTTTTTTATACTCATGTTATATTGAATTTGAAGTGCATGTTTTCTTCAGGTGCTTTCTATAGTCCGAAATATACGTTTATACAGTTTGAAATACAAAAAAAAAACTCAAAGCAGAAATTCAAAGGATTTTTAAAATGTTTAGAAAGGAAGAACTATTTTAATGAAATCTAGAAGAACTATTTTAATATTAAAAGTGCGTGTGTACAAAAATACATGTCAGAAGTGAAACTTTTAAAAGCAAGATATGTTAGGAATTTAATGTATTCAATTTTGATTAAAATATTAAAAGTGACGAAAATTACTACAAATAATTTATTGAAATTTCAAATGACGAATTTTAAATAAAGATGCCACGTGTTTTATGTCAATATTAGAAATTATTAATAAAATTATGTTTTGTTTTAAAAATTAGAAAAGAGGATTTGTGAAATATTTTTATTTTATATTTTATGGAAAATAGTATATTAAATGACGGGTGGCTAATTAAAATGCCACGTGTTAATTGAAACTAACTTTCAAACGAATTAGCATAAAAACGCTGCAAATCTTCGTGACGTTTCAATCGTAAAAATTTTACCCTCATGCGCCTAAAGAAGTTTCACTTCAATAATTGCAATATATATATTTGCTTTATTCATACACAATGCTCAATTAAAAAATGCAATAATCAGCAGAACAGCTATTAAATGTTTGCGATATGTTATTGATTAAATGCATAAATGTCTATTTGAATTTCGTGGGTAAACATTTTTATTTGAAAACTCGGATTGTCCAATACCGGGGTCAGTAAGCAATGACATTGCTTCCGGATTTTCTAATATCAGTTCATAAATTTACAGCGACTACACAATTCTTTTGAATTTCAGTTCCTTTGCAAGTAGATCGAAAGACATACATTCTATAATTTGCACAAAAATCTAATTATAGCAAGTATTAAAGTAAACAATAGCATAGGCCTCCTCATTTTTAAAGCATAGACCCACCACGCTGCTACACTGCGGATTGGATGGCATAGTAGTGTACTCTCTATTCCGTCACTCTCATAGACCGATGTGACGGGAATCCGACACGATCAGAGATAGTTCAGGCGCAGGACTGACGGCTTGACGTGCTCTCCAAGGCAAGTGGATTAGGGCAAATATTGAGAAAATCTTAATGGAAAACTCAATATCGATTTTGAATTGGCTAGACTCGGGACTCGAACCCAGGACCTCATATCTGCAGTCGAACATGCTAACGACTGGACCAACGAGGTAGTTTTAATTTCCGTTGTTATTTAAGAATAGTGAACAATAGTTAAATAACAACGGAATGCAAAGGCGCTTTTATTACAAAAGTAACACGCAGTCAATTTCGTTATAAGAATCTGAATAACAATAATAGAAAACAGGTGGTGTAACAAAAATAATACAAATGTAGACCAAAAATATATGTTTATAAAGTCATATAGTTTAGTCAAAATTCTTTATAAGTATGATCTAGATTTTTAGAGTTTTAAGCTTTGAAAAACAACGTCGCAATAGTTGTGAGTGTTGTTTTCAATTATGAACATGAAATCTTATTAAGAGAGTTGCGGCTTCGATCTTATTTACGTTCGACGTTTGTTTAAAATTTTTCGTTATACAAACAATAAAGCGACAAAGTTTTATGGCAATCGGATAGACGTTAAATCGAAATAGGGAAAATACTAAGGAATAATATTGATTATGAAATATTACTATAACCTATATTTAGTCATTACTCTTTTATGACGAACGTATAAAGCACCGGAAATATTCACGTAATAATTTTTACGATTTTAAGTTTCGTATCACCTCTATAAAAATGCAATGGCTGTAAGTTTATGGCCTGATATCTAGAGAATTCCGTACTAAATCTCAGTTCATACTCTAGCGTTGCATATTGGAAAATTTCACTGCAACATTTTACTGTTTTAGCGCGGAAAATGCAAAACGATTATAAATTTATGACTACGAAGGCTTAAAATTATACATATGTATACGTTGGAAAACACAATATTTTAAGTGAAACACCTTTAAATTTGTACAATAAAGAAAGCACTACTGTATCTTCATTTTCAATATGGTAAAAAACTTGTTATCATTTTATTAAAGTGCTTCTCAATTTCTTAATATTAGTTACACTTAAGTTCTAATACATTTTTAAAGCTGTAGCGGATAACACTTGTTAATACAGATTTCTCAAAGATTAATTAATGATTTAATTAATAATCATATTTAGGAAAATTATAGAGCGCCTTGAATTGAAAGGTCACGTAAATAATTTAGACTTTTATGTATAGAGTTTAAAAAGTTCGTGCTTGAGCTTTATTTTTTTACATTAATTGTTTATTTAGAAACTACAGCAAATTTTACGCACCCTAGTTCTACGTCAAATTAAAGAAAGAGAAATATATTTGTATAAAGTTTAGATAGTTTAGTATAAACCAAATTGGAAAGACTTATGTATTAGATTTATTATTGGATTAATAAAATTTGACCACAATAGTGAATATCGTTCTCAACGACAACGCCGCAACATTCATTAACTTTCCTTACTTTATTCAGTTCTCTATTTACATTTAGGCAGGCAATGCATCAACGGTCCCTACAATGCTGCAGTTGTCCATGAGTGGCGGTAATCACTTAACATCCGGTGACCCTCTTGTCTGCCATAATTATATAAAAAGAACATACTCCTTCCTACCCTAAAGAACGTTTCGCTTTCCACTGTGATGATCTTAATACTTACTTTAACCTTCGCTCTTTATCTAATAATAAACTATCCAGTATGTAAAACTATTTATTTCAAGAATTCATTTACTGTCCATGTTATAAATTTAAGGAATGCTGCTGACTGGTAATATCTGTCACTCACGAGTCATTAGCGGCTTTCAAAGTTCTTTGGAAAGAATACTATTCATCTCAAAATTGCAGTGAATAACACAATATTCCTATTTTTTTATTTTTTTATTTCTGGCACTCTTCTACCCCATTAACTTATTAAATAAGCATCCACTTTTACAAAGTTTGTCTGGAAGATATTGCTTGCAGCAATAAGACCGCCTTTGCATGCTCATAGCTTTAGTTTTTTTAATCTTAGTTTTGTATTTCCTGTAAAAAAGTATCTCTATCTATCTATAGGTATATATCTTGTATTTAGTTTCATAGTGTACGTTATCGACACTATTTGTTTATATTTTTAGATGTGACACAATCTGTATGTATTTCTAATCCTCGTACCCCCACCCTCCAGTGTTTAATCACGATAAGAATTTGCGCGGATCTGCTTGTATTTTTGTATTATTCGTTTTCAACTAGCATAACTGCATACAAAAGATTAGAGATTAGACTGTTGTTCACCGTTGATATGAGTGAGCTATTGAAAAAAGCAATCTATCAGGATTACGTATTCATCCACATCGGAACATCACACGCGCGATTAACATCGAGTTCCATGCTATCCGTCAAACGGTGGATCAGAGAGACAATAACCATTGTATCCACAGAGCTCGTATAAAGCCGTATAACATGATGAAGTGTTTGATTCAATCTATTGCCGTCCCACATTCGTAATTCTACTTAAAAGCTTTTTAATCTACATTGTCAATGACAGCTTTTCTCTGGGTCACGGGAAACTAGGCAAAAATAAGGTCATGAGAAGCTACTTTTCGCACAATTGAGAAATTGGTGTATGTTCAGCGTGGGCTTTTCAGCAACATATATTGTTGTCGCTGGTTAGAAAAGATCTTTCAGAGGGCAACACAGAAGGCAACCGTGCCTTCTGTTTTGAGACAGTCATCTTTCTGAAGGAAGCAAATGAGAGGTTAGCCTCTCTCTAGAGGGCAAGCGGCTGAAGCCCTCTCTCGACATCGGAGGAGGCTGGGTAACAGAAGTCGCACATATGCGTATCATGTCTCATCCTATTGGATTGTAGATCTTAATAGTCGCAGTGGCCTCCTTCTGTCATTTCGCTGAAGGAGGAACACGAGAGACGACTTAATAGATGCTCTTCTGCGCTGGCGCAGGAGGTTGGGAGGTAGGAGGTGTAGATTTGCACTTCTCCTACCCTCCTCCTAAGTCCCCAGCGTGAGTATCCCGGAGTACCAGGGTAGATTGCGTCAACCGATCCTCTGGTGCTCTACTAAAGGATAGGGAGGGTATCGCTGGGTTTTAGTGGTGTATTCTGACTTACTGCCAGCGAATCCCGTACTCCCGTTTAGATTTCGTTTGAACGGAGTTCATAAAGGCATTTCCCAAGGTCAAAAAAAAGATCCTCATGGTCGGATACGCTTGGTTTCAGTAGGTATAACTAGAAAAACTTTATAACACACAGGTTCAAGATAACATAATGCATTGCAACAAAATATTATACTAATTAACCTATGTGCAAGGGCTTTGAACAATCTCTGCCAGGCAACCCTTGAATAAATATTATTAGGTATTTTGGTATCTGCTAGTCCCACACTCCAGATTGGAGAAATTCTTTCGTCGAAGTCCGCAAAGGCATTTACTAGCGAAAAAAAGGATCACGTTGATGACACTATATTTTAAGTCCCAAATTTAAGAGCATGCAGACAGAGTTGCGCGGTTTAGCTAATATATGATAAATAAATACTACTGAAACCTCCTATTTCACTTTAACAATATTACCAGTACTTTTGTTATTCGTGAAACATGAAATCTGAACAATCAACTTGCTTTATTAGGAACAGGGATTAAAAAGAGAACTTTTAATTGAACTCGCAGCTCTGTTAAAGCTTTTGCAAAAATACTACTGAAAAATGGCGAGTGTTCTTTACAGAGGCAGTTTTGCTCGATATTGCAAAGCGATGACATTTTATAAAGAAAAAATAAGTATTTCCGGGATCCAACATGGATTATAGACGTTAATTTTAATTTAAAACTATTTTGCTTTTCTTGTAATGCTAAGAATGTAGAAAGTACGGAAATGTGGAGTACATTTTTTATTTTAATCTTAAAGAATAATCTCGTTGGCGTAGTGTTGCGAGTACTTGCTTTGCTAGCATAGGCCCCGGGTTTGATACCTTGAAGAACGAATTTAGAAAATTGTATTTTCTAATTTGTTTGAGCTTTGACTGGTAGGAGGCTTCGGCCACCCTACCACCAAAAATCGCCAAACAAAGTGATTTGTGTTCCGTTACGATGCTGTGTAGAAACCATGAGGTATATCGCCTCTTACTAGATTAACGCGCTTTCATCTTACTGTATCATCACTTACCATCAGGTGAGATCACAGTCAAACGCTAAACTGTCAACAATAAAAAAAAGCCTAATCAGTCTGTGTGTGAGAGATGTAGTGTATAAGATGGTGTTCGATAACAAATATTTATTGTCGCTATTTCTTCGCTCTTAATGCCAGTTGCGATGCCTCTCATCGGATGTTTACCGATAATATAATCTAAGATGGTAAAGTGATAACTTATCTTTGACCTGGTGATAGACCTCTCAATTGTTTCAATACAACATCGTATCAGAAAGCAACATTTCGCTGGGCTTCGTTTCTGCTGGCAGTAACAGGTCACGGTTTTCTTTCTTGCTAGACCTTATTTAGATTTTGCTGCCAGCAAAGCTAGTCCTCACACCTTTTCTTCACTTTGGTTCTTAAAATTGCGATCTGACGAGGGTTGCAATTGCTATTAGCAACTTTACTTCGATTGAATGCAGGAAATTTCTTTATAAAAGATCAAAATATCTCACTCGAACTCTAAACAAGAACTTTGCCAACATTTTATATAAAATTATATACAATGTCATTTTATAATATATGTTGCAATGGACATTGAACAAATGAAATTGTAATTTGAATTTAATGATATAATTTATAAGGTATCAATTCAATTACGGAAAACCTACAAATTCGTTTAAATTTTAAAGTTTTTCTATCATTAAATTAATTCGCAAATATGTCTGGGAGGGTTTGTGAAGATTTCTGTTTTGGAATAAAAATGCTACATACGTGGTAATTTCAAACTATCAAAAGTTCATTGCTCGCAGCAATGTTGACGTTTAATCTCGCTTAAAATATAGCATTCCGGGATGCATCCGAGCATTTCTCTTAGAAATAAATAGAAGCGGTGGAAAGTGCTCACTTTACACAAATTGCAGGGCAGCAACTCGCAAAGATCTCGCTCTCTCCAGTTGTGATAAAGCGAGGCGAATCGTTTTATCACGTCACAGTGTAGAAAATTCTATCAGAATTGTTAACAATAAATAATGATGGATTATTTACCCTCCGCTAACCTGGCTTACAGAGTTTATTTATTTATTTGTAGAATGTACAAAACAATTTATAATGTAATAGATTATATTATACTGCCAAAAAATTTTACAAAAGATATCAGTATGTTTTATCAATTTAAAAGCGAATGACGCCTTACAATTATTTGCAACAGCTCTTCCGGTTATTATTAATTAATTAATATTAAAAAAACTGTATTAACATGAAGGGTTTGCCACTATAAAATTAAAAAAGATTGAACTTGAGTAAATTAAATAACAGGATTTTGTTAACGATTAAAAATTTTAAAAAGACCTGTGGTAGGAATGAAAAAATTGCCTAAGCTTAAGTATTTAATAAATTAAGTAATGCTATATTAACGTAAATTTTACGTTGCGTTTGTTTTAGATTTATTATACTGTGCGTCTGTACTGCAACATTCTCTTTAGAAGGCTCAAAATGCACACATTTGCGCAGTTCATTACCAGAACAAGGTATCTGGAAGAAAGTAACGTTCACATTGTCAATAGTCTTTGGAGACGACAAAAGTAAGGAATGTGAGCACTAGTTTTTCAAAATACGTAAGTATCTTCGGAAAATAAAGCTGTTATTTATTTAGTGAAAATTTTAACATGCTAAAAGATGTTTTAAAGACAATAAAATTGGTATCAAAAGTAGCTTCTGAATTCGCCGTATAACTTCAAAGGAACCGCTTACCGAAGCGAAGATAAAAGTACTTTGTGGGAGTTTTGGTCGAATTCAGAAGCTATTCGAATAAAAACTGAATCAAAAGGAATTTTAAGATAGTTATACGTGATTAAATTTACATGAAAGCATTTTGCAATTTAAATTATTCTTGCTTGCACTTTATCTGTGGATTCTAGTGTTTACTCATTGTAAGAATAACCATATCTTATGAGCTACTTTAAATATTGAAGAGCTACGATTTTTTTTATATATTTTGGATAAAACACATTTCAAAGTCTCAATAAAGATCTTATTTAGATTACATTTATTTTATTTTATTATTCAAGAATATAAATATCTAATACATTATATCAGCTAAGCGACACATTATATAGGGACATCACAAAGGTGGACTCGCCTTTTTGCCACCAGTTTCTCATGGTATGGTTTGGGCTGAACGTTAAGGGAGTATAGTATAGGTTGTTTTTAGTTAATATTAGTTTATTAAGTTCAAGAGAGGGAAAGAAAACACAGTCAATGCTCCCTCCCACAGCCGACGAAGGTTAGGGTTCCGGGCATCGTTTATATAAACCCGTCATGCCGCTTTTGTGAACTCTTGGTCGAATTGATCCGGGATATCAGAGAGAAGTGTGCGAGCGCTCCTCGGATCTTCTACTAATGGATGAAAAGGGTTCCGCTGGGTTTTAGTGGGTATTGCGAGGCCCACACACCCGACGCCAGTCAGGGTGCATACATGCATTTCCCAGCATAAAAAAATTGTAAGTACTGTATTTGTTAACACGAGTGAGCCAATGTTGTTCTAATAAAGATTATTATAAAACAGCAAATATGAGTTGACAATAATAAGCCATTTAACGTAAAGGAATACATATTAATTATTTACATTACGCAAATAAGTAAACGCAAAATTATACAATCTAAAATTAATTGGTAATATACCCCTTTATGTTTTTTACACAGCATCATATTGGATGCTATATGAGTATCTCTCCTATGAGTCAGCAGTGGCTGCTAATTTAGTTTTTTTTAGAATACTTCGTAGCAAGGCAAAACAGATACCGTTAGATACATTGGTTTGAAAAATTATCACGTGAATGTGTCCGGTGTCCGGCTTTGGGATTAGTTCCGAGATTGCGCTTCGGTTGTCGATGGCCATAAATTCATTCTCATTGTACTCGTTTTCTATAGATACGCTGCTCTTGAGAGCTATTTTTTCCTCTGTTCCGTAATGGTGTAAGAACTCGTTTCATTAACAGAGGATCATTTTTCTAATTTTTTGAGGCTTTTTTTATCGCTGGGAACCCCGTCCAGTCGGGAATATCGACAACTCGCACTCGGACTGGTCGGGAGTGTGGGAATCACTGTTAAATAGAATACCAACTAAAACCTAGTGGATCTTCATCGTCCTAAAGTGGGACACCAGCGGCTCGCCTGCGCAATCCAATATGGTGTCTCGGATGAAGCTGAATTGTGTTCAAGGCTCTGGGTGCAAGCGTGCATAGCCGCGCCTTCTCCCGCCCAGTCTTCTGTGACGGATAGCAGGGCATCAGGTGCCAGCTCCCCCTCCCTCTCACGAGCCTCTTTTAGCGACATAACGGTCTCGCAAAAGGAGGCTAAGACTCTCCGCCTTACTGGATATTCTGCCACGTTACGGTGAGAGTCCCACGCTGGACACTCTGCGGCGTTATGGTATGCAGTGTCTACGGGGGCACCACACTGGCAAATAACTCATCTCGAGCAGCAATCTGATGCAAGTACTTCATGAAACAGCCATGTCCGGTGATCACCAGTCTGTACTGGTTTGGTGGAGAGCTTCCTCTGAGGCTAGTTGCTGCTCTACCAGCAAGTACTTGCGTGCTAAGAACATTCTGGAAAGATGAAGTGTAGGAGAGGTAAATTACCTCTTCCTGCGTTAGCACGTTACCATCTTTTAAGGGTTAGGATAACTTGGACAATAAAAATCTAAGAAATGATTTGATTTAAAAAACTAAATTGAAATAATGTTAAACTTATTATGTCAAATAGAAAGGATACAATATTGAGTTCACTGTGGTTTGGATTCCCTTTATTTACTCTAGGAAATGTATTTACGCAGCCCACCCGAAAAGCTAGACAAAACCAGAATACCCACTAAAGGCTAGCGAAACTTTCATGATCCTTTAGTGAGGGGCCAGACAACAGCGTTAAATTTTAAGATGGGGAAAGGAGGCGAGAAAAACCCCGCCTTCTTCTCCAGGCCTTCTTCGTTGTAATGTTGTGCAAGTATTTACCAAAGCAACCGTGGCCGGTAACCACCTTTTTTTTTGGTAAGACGGGAAAAAAATCCTCAATAGGATACCGGGACGCCGCGGACGTCCCGGTTATGCCGGACTCTTACCGGCTAAAAACGACCCGCCATCCTACGCACTGTCACAATGGCGACGCTACAGGTTAGCTATAGAGTAAAACTGCGCACGCCGCCGTGACTCCCCGTGAGGGGCCCCTACCTTGATCCTAAGGATCGAGCTACCTATGGGGCAGCGCGAAGGCGCGCCGCCCGACAACCTACGGAGCCTCGCTACGTGGGACGACGGCCTCCGCGGTCCGCCGTCCCAGAGGCTAGTGCTAAGGGGGAAGACGGCGGTCCTGGACCGCACGTCTTCTCGCCGGACGCCTACGACGGAGGGCGTGGGCGGCGGGATCCGCCTCCCGACGCCGCTCCGCGGCCTCTTTCAGCGACATCACCTCGTCGCTAAAGGAGGCCACCGCACTCCAACACTCCCTCCGCTCCACCATCGCTCGCACGACGGTGGGCAGAGACAGGTCGGTCGACCCTAATACGGCCACTAGGGCAGATCTCTGGCTATCCCAACTGGGGCACACCGCAAGCGTGTGCTCCGCCGTGTCCACGGCGGATCCACACTCGTGGCATTCCTCAGTGGGCTCCCTACGGGCCACCCGGCATAGATACCTCCCGAAGCACCCGTGCCCCGAGAGGATCTGCGCCAAGTGGAAAGTGATCACGCCGTGACCACGCGACACCCACTGACCAAGGAGCGGAGACACGGCCTCGATCGTCGACCGCCCTGCGCTCGGGTCACTCAACCGGTCCCGCCACTTGGTTTGTAGGACCGCCTGCGCCTGGCGCAGCCAGTCCCTTTCGTCCCCTGGCGAAGGGGGGTCGCCTCTCTGACGGGCGTCCGCCCTCCGCCAATATACGTCCGAGTGTACTTGCGCGTCCAGCTCCCAGGGGGCGGTACTCGCTAATACGCATCCCGCCTCCCAGGATATGGTGCGGTATCCTCGGACGATCCTGACTGCCACGACTCGCTGCGCACCTCGCAGCAGAGCCTTCGAACGTGGCGTCAAATCTCCCGCCCAGATCGGGGCCCCGTACAGGGCCATCGATCGTACCACGCCTGCGTACAGGCGACGGCACCCTACCTGCGGCTTGCCGACGTTGGGCAGAAGTCTGCTCAACGCGCCAGCCATTTGGCCGGTAAGCACCTGCACCAACCTGTAAGAAAGCGACCCATGTCTTCTGCATATCCACTCCTCTAGGAGAGGATGGATCGCCCCCACTATAGCCCCGCTAGATACTGAGGCAACAAGGTCGTCTTATCATCTCTGGATCAAGGGTCTATCGGCTAAAACCCGGATCCTACGAATCCCACCACCATCCGGCCACTCTCTATTGGTTCTCGTAGCCGCTCTATACTGATAGGTGGCCACAAGGACCTCTGCCCGCAGCTCCCATGGGGGATCGCCCGCTAGAAGGGTCGCTGCCGTCGAAGAAACTGTACGATACCCCGTATTGCCTTGATCGCTATTACCCTTTGCGCCCTTTGCAAAAGGGTTTTATTATGAGACGTCAAGTAAGTAGCAGCCCAGTAACGTCCCACTGCTGGGCACAGGCCTCCTGACCCCGAAGAGCGAGGGTTTTCTGTCTCGGTGGTGGATACTTCCAAATGATTTGAATCCCTTAACTTTAAATCTAAGTCGTTGTTTAATATCTTCGTCATATAACAAAATAACTAGAGCTCATAAATCAGGTTCTGTAAAAGTTTAATTAACTAACGATTTTCGAAATTCATTTAATTCCTCTAAATTTTTCGCTTTAATAGGGTTTTGATTATTATACAAAAAGGTGACTTGTTAATACGCTTAATGATATACACGTCCCATATGGAAATTCAATCCTAGACTTGAATTTTCAACTCAAATCTACCCTGAATATTGTAATCAATATGCATAACTTCCCATCCTTACCCGACATAGGTGTTTCGTAGATTCATGCAATAATTCATTAATTAACTTACTACATGAACCGCTCGGGGCTAAATGTCGGAACGTTCAAACTAGGGCAGAAACACGTACGAGGGTCCCATTACTGGCTGTTAGTCCCTTCAGTAAATTGATTATAAGTTGGGTCTTTGATGCTTTAATGGCTAAAGAACAATATATCTTACATTAGTTAATCACGAAAATGACCTTACAGACCATATTCATGATATTATCTTTATTTAAAAAAATGAATGTGCATATATTTGTACTTATAGACTACAAGCCCATGGAAGAAAATAACCAGTGAAATGAACCAACGTGAATAACGCTTAGCTGTTACTATATCATAAAATAACTTTGAGCGCTTTGTCGTCATTTCTGAGCGGGACAGGCGGGTACCTGAGGAAACTTTTTTTAGCCCAATATTTTATCTTAACATATCTCCATCAGTGATTGGCTGGTTTCGGTGTTACCTTGGAGGACGCCTGCAAAGAATCCGCGTCGAAGACAATTTCTCATCTTGGTGTGAGGTTCGTGCAGGAGTTCCCCAGGGAGGCGTGTTGTCACCACTACTTTTTGCCATTTTCATCAATACGATTACTCAAAATATCTAAGCTAAGCGAAGCCAAGTCGCTGGAAATTTTCAAAAAACAAGTTGGACACTATTACCTTTCTCAGTCACTTTAATTGATGACAATTTGATTTGGTAATTTGTATTATTATTATATCTTATCGTAATTATTATTGATTATATATATATATATCCGTATTTTATGTATCTGCAGATTTAAATTTATGTATTAGTTTATATGTATGTACTATAGTTGAGAGGAGGTAGATTTTGTATCTATTTGTTTATAATCGTATTATTATATCCATTACATTTAAGTTTGGATTGGACACCACCTGCCCCGTTTGTTTTTAGTAATTATTCTATTATATTTACTCTAAGGTTGCCTGGTAGAAATCGCTAGTGAGCGATAAGGCCGCCTACCTGTACCTACAATTCTTATTCGGTAATTATTATTACTATTATTTTTTTTGTATATTCTGTGGTGTACAATAAAGTATATTCTCTCTCTCTCTCTATTTTTATTTGTTACCATTTATAATAAACGGCTGTAAGTTACAACAGTGATATATAATAACTTTATATAAAAAAAGAGTTGCCGTTCATAAATTTATGATCTTACAGCAATTATCTACGTATTACGGATTTACCAAGCTATTGTTTCCTCGGCAAGATACTATTTATTTTTGTTTTATTAATACCTAAAAGAAATTCAATACTTTACGTTTCAATTTTCAACGCCTGAACAACTTTCACTGACTTCGTCAAATTCCGTACATGGCAGTAAGTAACACTACCCATGTATATATAATACTAGCTGAACCCGCGACTTCGTCTGCGTGGAATGTTTTTTTGGTAGCATTTTCATTAATTTAGGTAAATTATTTTACAAATAAAAAATACTCGCACTGCCCTTTGCGTGGAATTTCCTAAAATGTACTTTTCATAGATTACGTCAAAAAAATTTCTGCCCACAGTTTATACCATAAAAGATATTATTTGTAAATGTAAAGTTTGAAATTTTTTTAATTTGAAAGTAATTTTTATTTTTTAATTAACACCCCTGCAACCTCGCTTGCCGCAAAAGAAATATTCCTACCAAATTTCACTTCAATTACTGAAGATATTTTTTACTTCGCGTTTATTTTTGGTAATTTCTTGTTAATTTTAATTTTCGTCTTCTCTTTAGAATATATAGTTTTACTGATATTTTTTCCTTTTTTATGAGGTTTGCTAAAAACTAGGTTTGTAGTAGTACCTATCATTGTTCTATTTTGCTAATTTATCTCACTATAATACAGCTGAGTTTTTAAAATTGCGTTAGTGTACAATGGAAAGATAGATTGCTCCCAAAGATTTCATTAATCTTCGGCGGCTGCCCAGCGAGCTATAAAACAGGTCATTGGGGACCTTATAACCTAGAAATTTAGCGCTTCATGGGCGCATTAAACTCTATCGACTATGAATCGATGAGGTCAGCGTAAAAACGATTTTCGGTTGCTCAGTAGCCGACCGGCTCGGCTTTAAAACCGCTGGATACGACAGTTTATGTTCTGAAAAATTCACTATTTTTCTGTTTTTCATAAGAAAAACACAGGAAAATTACTATTTAAATGTCTATTGACGATTGAATACTGGACATAATCCTCCAAAGCTACATCTCTCTTCTTCTTATATATAAAAAAATAAAATCGTTAGTCTCACTAAAACTCGAGATCGGCTGAGCTGATTTGGCTAATTTTGGTTTTGAATTAAGTACAGAGAAAGTTTATGGGGTGGGTAAATAAGAAAAACATTTTTGTAATACAGTAAAAACAATGATTTCGCTTTTAATTAGAAGCGTTTCCTACCTGTCAAACATTTGACGTTTGTGGCTTCGTTAAGAAATAAAATCTATGTCTATATACTCGTATATATATAAATCAATTGCTGTTGATTAGTCTCGCTTTTGTGATATAACAACGTCATATGTAATTAAAAATAATTAAGCATTTTTTATAACAATACTTTTTGGTCCGACTTATTACAAAAGTTTAATATTCTGCAATTTCATAATTTTTAGTTTATTTTAATTATCGATTCCATAGCGGTACGAAGTTTGCCGGTTCAGCTAGTTTAATACATTATATGTTCAATTGTTAGACTACAAATACCTTAGAAATACATCAGGTTTCCTGAAGATGTGGACTGTCAATAAAACGGACAACGACGTATTAAAAAAAATGGGCATATACGTGCATATATATTGTAAGGATCGCCGCAGGAATCAAACCTCAATTCAGTACAGTACAGTTACATCAATTTATTTCTCCTCAACAACACATCAATTCTCTAAGAAACCCTTTTTCCATCTCCCCACTCTCTCTTGTTTTTTTTCAAATCCCCGTGACAACATTCTTTATTATCTCTTTTTTTGCTTCCAAAATATTTTCACCGGCCAAGCTTTTCATTCTCACCTTTTTTGCGATCGTTAAACCATAATATGATATTTAAAAAGTAATATTACCGATTAATTTTATTGAACCTTACACTATGATTCAAACAGTTTTGCCTTTTGTTTGTATATAACTTTTGTCTAATAATGCTCACAATAACGTTTTCTTTCTTTCTTTCAAATGATTTAATTTAAAAATAAAAATATCAGAAGCGACTAGTTACGCGGACAAAGTCTCAGCTAGTTATCCATAGTCATAGTTGTAATACATCTGACAAAGTTTAAAACACAATCTAGCGTAGAATACAGCAAATGAGACTTCGTTGTTGGGAATATTCAAACAAACATTCAGCTACGCTCCGAGCTAAATAAGACTATAAAATGATAGCCGTAGAACTTTGGGAACAGTTGTCACTGATGGTAGTATAAAATATTTACGTGATTGAAGTTTAAGAACATATCATAATGAGGACTACATTTATTATTTTTTTCAAATGAAACAAATTGAGAAAATATTGTGATGATAACATAAAATAGACCCGACTGAGTTTGCCGAGCGTTCAAAGAATGTCTTTAAAAGTACCAAAAAATGTCCTGTAATATCGCCCTCTAGTATATGCCTTTCTTATTCGCTAAGGTATGTTACCTAGCAACCAATTAATGTCCCAGTGAAAAACACACTCCTTCTCACTCATTGATGAGCGGGTATAGACTCACCACGCTACCCAACTTCGGGTTTGGAGGATAAATATACCCCATAATTACTCCCGGACTATACAGGTTTCCCCACATTTTTTTCTTCATCGAAATGTACAAAGATGGATTAGTAAGAACAACCAAGAGTATCCATACGCATTTTTTTATGTTTGTCGCCGTCTTTGTTTTTTTTACGCTGGGTAATGCTTTTAAGCACCCCGATTAAAGACTCAATTCCAATCGGGAGTGTGGGACTCACCGATAACAGAATACATACTAAAACCTAGCGGATCCCTCCTCATCTATGAGTGAGATCCTCAACCGCATTTCACTCTAGTGACTCAGATGACACCGACTATGAGGACCTACCACTCAATATAGTGAAGTATGAAGCCCATAGGTGCGACATCTGCCTCCTTCGAGGGAAGGTTTTAGCCGATTGCTCCCTTAGTCTCTCATTTACCTCCCTCAGCGAGATGACGGTCTCACAATAGAAGGCAACCGCCCTCCACCTGGCGAGCGAGCGATTACTCCAGATATGCTCTCCCGTGAAAGAGCTCCTCTAACCAGCGACAGCAAGACGCGCCGCTTGGGTGCCCACAGTGGACACTCCGCCCGAGTATGGTGCGCTGTGACTACAGGAGCACCATACTCATTACAGGCGGGCGTTTCCTCACGGCCGACAACCTGGTGCAAGTACCTGCGACGTGCCTTTACTAGTAAGATTAGTACCTAGTCACCGCCGATGGAATTTTATAAATTTGCGCTACCAGGAATCCTGGACCTAAGCGAGTACTTGTACATTGCAATTGAGGCTGCCAAAAATGATGCAGACGAAGTTACGGTCAGCTAGTATTTGCAAGTTAATATCTCTACCGGAAGTAGCTACATGTTACGAATATTTGTATAGTAATTCATTAATTAACTAGCGACATGAAACGGGATCACTGCGTTGGAATACTAAAATAGGACCATCAAAGTGGTACGTGTGTGGGTCTGATTATTCTGAACTATTTGTCCTTGCGCTAAATAAATGACGACTTTACCTATAAAACTATAACTAGCGGCAAACTTTACCTTAAATAGTCTGTTCCTTTGAGTATACCTTTCATTTCATTGATATTATTTATATTACTTACCTCTTAGGTGATTAAAAAAAGCTAATTGAAATTTTTTATTTCAATTTGAAGGATTACCTGGATGATATTAATTTGTGGGTGTAATTAGATTGCTCTAATATCAATAGAATAAATTAAAATCACACTATAATGGTCATGATAAAGAGTGATTGAGTGGATTCTTCTCAGAACAGGTTGCGAAGGAACCTTCGTAACTATTAGTCGTTACCTAATAATATAATCATTAGACGTACATTACAAGCTATATGAAAAAAAGGCTTAAAAGTACGTGCGTACAATGTACACATGTGAGAAGTGAAACTTCTTTGGCAAACAAATTTTGTAAAGTCTTGGTAATATTTATTCAAATTTTAAACTTTAGATTTGTGGAATTAGACGGAGGGAATAAGTAAAATATTTTAGGAATTTGATAAATTTAATTGTCATTTAAATATTTTAAGTGTCGAATATTAATATAAATAATTTGTTGAAATCTCAAATGACGAATTGTAAATAAAAATGCCACATGTTTTATGTCAATATTAGAAATTATTATTTTTTTTTAAATTTAAAATTCTGAAAAGAGAATTTATGTAATGTTTTTATTTTATATTTTATGAAAAATAGTATGATAAATTATTAAATGACTATTGACAAATTAAAATACCACATGTCATATGTTCATATTAAAACTACCTAACCTTCAAACGAATTAGCATAAAACACGCTGCACATATTCGTGACGCTTCAACCGTAAAAATTTTACCCTCGTACGCCTAAAGAAGTTTTACTTCAATAATAATTAACGATTCAAAAGTGCTGTATAAGCCTACTAGCATTTTTACCATAAAATAAAAGGAGAGATGCTTTGTATAATGTATAATGTATTCTATATATTGTTACCCAAAGTACAGCTATAGACTAGTAAATATAAAGAAATGTAGCATTCGATCTAGTGATTCCTCTTCAACTATTACGAGGCCTTAATCTGAAATCTGAGCCATTAGATGTGATAATTTATAAAAGAGAAAAAATAGTAGTTTAAAAGAAATACTATTATCTGTTTTTAATTCATTATAAAAAAAAGTAAGTAGCAGCTCATTAACGTCCCACTGCAGGTCACAGGTCTCCTCATTCCGAAGAGCGAGGGTTTTCAGAGCATAGACCCACCACGCTGCTTCACTGCGGATTGGCAGGCATAGTACACAAGTGCACTCTCTATTCCTTCACTCTCATAGTCCGACGTGACGGAAATCCGACACGACCGGAGATCAGGCGCAGGACCGACGGCTTAACGTGGTCTCCGAGGCACGGGGGTGGAACACACCGCCAACTTCCCAACTTCTGGTAAATATTGATAAAATCTTAAACTCAATATTGGTTTTTGAATTGGCCCGACCTGGGATCGAACCCAGAACCTCATGTTTGTAGTTGAACATCCCAACCACTAGACCAATGAGACAGGCATTAGGAGAATCAGCTCTCATTTATTATATTATAACACATGTATGCGAAAAAACTGCGGTATTTTTAGTTTTCTTGCGGAGAAAAATATTTTACTTGTTACCGTTAAAAAGAAGGTTTTATAACGGCATAGTTATTCGTGTATTCTGTATTTAGCGGACTTACTGTAAAGTGCATAAATGTGAATATATTCTAAAATATTTTTTTAAATAATATATTTGGTTGTAAATCACTTTGCTTAACACCGTTTAAACGTATTATTTAAGGCTATGAGTAACATTGTAATTTAGTAAACTCTGATGGAGTTTACTAAATTAAAATGTTACTCATAGCCTTTTTGGAGGAAACTATATCGTAATTGTCGAGGCTCATATTCGTCTGCACTTAATATACGTTATATGAACGGCTACGAAAGTTATTCGTGTTATGGAGAAGTTTAATACGAAGTTTCCGTCACTTTTGAAGATTAATATATCAATTACGACATTACCAAGATCTCATATAGATTTCAATATGTTTGAGTATTATTCGATTATTAGGAACATTCTTATTATAATTACATATATTAAATAACAGTTAATTTACAAAAATAGTATTGGACACAGTCAATTCCTATGACGTCTAGCGTAGAATATTTTCCGGGAGCTTCAATAAGCGCTGCACAATTTTTCAGAAACGATTATTAATTATTAAAATTTAATTCATCATTGAAAAAATTATATTAACTTATTGAAATTGAGTGGAGTCGAAAGAGATTTAGTGTATATAGGGTGAATGTGTAGTAATTAAACAAATTGAAAAAGAAATTATATCTTTACATACATTATGGTCTTTATCTTTTAATATATTAAACAATTAGTTATAAGCATTTGTATATTTTACATAATATTGTCCATATATGGAATACAGTACACGTCTCTTTGACCAGTCCGTTTATAGTGGTAGTTTCTGGTCACGATTAATTAACAATTAACTAGTGGAATTGTCCTTCCACACGATAAAGCGTAACATTAACTCTATAGAGGCCAATTAGGTAGGAATATACATGTATGTACTAACTAACACACGCAACTTCGTCTACACTTATATTTTGGAATCTTAACGAAATTATCATATTTCTCGGTAATTACAACCGCAAATAAAAATTTATAAATAAAAATTTTTAATAAAAAAAGAACCGCCTTCAAAACAAACTTACAAATATATTAATATGCTCTAAAAAGTATTGCGTATTCTTTTATAGTGTTCTTCGTATTTTTATATTCGTGTTAGTCGGTGTTATATTTTTAAGTTTATTTTGAAGACTGTTCTTTTTTTGTTAAAATTTTTATTTATTTTTTAATTTTTCGTGACACTGAAGTAAACTAACAAATTTGTTTCAATATTTGTACACTTAAAAACGTGTTGCAATGTAGCAACAAACGTAAGCTCATTGCTATTTGATTACAGACACTTATATTTTTTTTTTTCGGGGAGTAAGGGAGAGACGTAGCCCAGTCAGTCTCTTCAATTGCCAACCTCACCTGCCCACGGTACACCCTGCTGATTAACCGACGAGGCTCTGGCGACCGATAATGGCGGTATAACCATTCATTAGTTGGCTCAAATGCTCCTGACCGATAACGGGCAGCAGCGTTATCGGTGCGATAGGGTCAGCTCTGCGATCACCAACCCGCCTGCCAAGCGTGGTGATTACTGGCACATCCCTCCATGATACAAAATACACAGCCGCGGCCCCTAGTTCCCGGTAGCCTCACTATTCCCGATCTTGGCAGCAGTTCGGGTAACGGTGAGGCAGGGGGTGCTAAGAATCCCCGGGAGAGATTCCGCTGCCAACCCCGACGACTTAACCTGGCAACCTATAACGCGCGAACACTGAGGAAGGACGAAAAGATCATTGAGCTGGAAGAAGCTTTGAGCAAATTGAGATGGGACATTGTGGGATTGTCCGAGGTCCGAAGAGACGGTGAGGACGCGATTACTCTCAAATCCGGCAATTTGCTCTACTACCGGGAGGGCGAACACCAGTCCCAAGGTGGTGTTGGTTTTCTCGTCCACAAAGCCCTCACTAACAACGTTGTTGAAGTAGGAAGCGTGTCTAACAGAGTAGCTTACTTGATACTTCAAATATCAAAACGATACTCTCTAAAGGTAATCCAAGTATACGCCCCAACATCTACACACTCCGACGAGGACGTAGAAACCATGTATGAGGATATCTCTAGTGCCATACATGCCACAAAGACATACTACAACGTTGTTATGGGGGACTTCAATGCTAAGCTAGGAGAACGAAACGGTTCAGAAATGAGGATTGGGCAATTTGGGTACGGGCTGAGAAACCACAGGGGACAAATGACGGTTGATTTCATGGAGAAGGAAGGACTCTATATGATGAATTCCTTCTTCAAAAAACGTCCACAACGTAAATGGACCTGGTTAAGCCCCGACGGATCCACTAGAAATGAGATCGATTTCATTATGTCCACTAAGCGGCAGATCTTTAGTGATGTTTCTGTGATTAATACGGTAAAAACTGGAAGCGATCACCGAATGGTGAGAGGCACACTAAGTTTAAGCATAAAGCTAGAAAGGTTCAAACTAATGAAATCCACGCTCCGACCCACTAGATCTCATATTCAAAACCCAGAAAAGTTTCAGCTCGAATTGAAGAACAGCTTCGATTGCCTATCCGATTGCAATTCAGTGGACGATCTGAACAACAAGCTCATAGAAACTGTCCATACGGTCGGGTCTAAGTTTTTCAAGACGCACCGTACGAAAAGAAGTAATAAGTTCTCTAAACACACTCTCGAACTTATGGACGAAAGAAACAAAATGAGCTTACAGTCTTCCGTGGATGCTTCTAGATATAGAGAAATCAATAGGCAAATTTCCAGATCACAAACCCGAGACTTGCGAACCTTTAATACAAACCGGATAAAGGAAACCATTGAGCAGAACAAGGGCTCAAAAGTATTCGCAAGAGATTTGGCTATTGGTAAAAGCAAGCTCACGCGTATGACTAATAACAATGGTGAACTCATTTTGTCCAAATCCCATATATTGAGGGAAGTGGAGACGTTCTTCGGACAGTTATATACATCCACACACAAGCCTGCTGATGATCAGGCTAAGGATCCTAGAGCCAAATTGACCCGGCATTACACGGAAGATATCCCGGACGTCAGCCTATACGAGATTAGTATGGCTCTCAAACAACTCAAAAATAATAAAGCTCCAGGCAATGACGGAATCACAACAAAACTGCTGAAAGCGGGTGGTAAACCGATACTGAAAGTCCTTCAGAAATTGTTCAATTCCGTTATTGACGAGCGAATAACGCCAAAAGCTTAGCAAACTAGCATGGTGGTTCTTTTCTTCAAAAAGGGTGACAACACCCTGTTGAAGAATTACAGGCCCATTTCGCTATTAAGCCTAATTTACAAGTTGTTTTCGAGAGTCATCACGAATCGTCTCGCCCGTAGGTTTGACGACTTCCAGCCTCCGGAACAAGCCGGTTTCCGAAAAGGGTTCAGTACCATAGACCACATCCACACGCTGCGGCAGATTATACAGAAGTCCGGAGAGTATAATCAGCCACTTTGCTTAGCGTTTGTGGACTATGAGAAAGCCTTTGATTCGGTGGAAACATGCGCAGTCTCAGAGATGCCGAATCGACTACCGTTGCATAGAGGTTCTAAAATGCTTGTATGAAAACGCCACGATGTCAGTCCGTATACAAGACAAGAACACGAGACCAATCCATTTACAGCGTGGAGTACGGCAAGGAGACGTTATTTCTTCGAAGCTTTTTACTGCTGCAATGGAGGATATCTTCAAGCTCTTGGATTGGAACCGATATGGCATCAATATAAACGGCGAGTACATAGCACATTTACGGTTTGCTGACGATGTAGTCATTATGGCACAGTCTCTGGAAGACCTTAATGATATGCTCGAAAGCCTCAACAGAGTATCCCAGCAGGTGGGCCTCAAAATGAACATGAGCAAAACGAAAGTCATGTCAAACTCTCATGTGCTGCCCCACCCAGTAATAGTTGAAAACTCTGTACTCGAAATAGTAGATGAGTATATCTACCTCGGGCACTCAGTGCAGTTGGGCAAATTAAATTTCGAAAGAGAGGTTATCCGCCGAATCCAACTCGGGTGGGCTGCGTATGGAAAATTGCGTCAAATCTTTTCGTCGAACATTGGTTGAGCAGCGTTGGTAGACCCCCCACCAGATGGACAGATGACCTGAAAAGGGTCGCCGGAAGCCGATGGTTGCAAACCGCACAAGACCGTGTATTGTGGAAATCCTTGGAGGAGACCTATGTCCAGCAGTGGACATCCATCGGTTGAGATGATGATGATGTTGATGACTTATTTTCTGCCATTAACAGCACCCTTACTGTAAGCCGTTGGAGAGTTCCATTGATCTTCATATTTAACTATACCGAAGTTATGGTAGGCAACTCAAATATCTGGATAGCCTATAGAAGATTTTGTCGAGTATCGTTCATTTGCTCCTAAGAATTGAAGAGTTCCGTCACTTTGTCATGGATTCCATCATCAGAACCTAGCCAAACTATCACAAAACAACCCTTGAAGTATATCCTTTGATATAAAAAAGAATCATCGAAATAGGTTGGCGTGACCGTGAGTTACTCGTCAATTTGTCGCGCACATGCTTAATGCAAATTTAAGACTTATCCGGTTTTCTCATGGATGCCCTCATCAGAACGGGATATAAAAAAATGGGACTTTATGACGTGCACCACCATAGATTTATCAAGATCGGTCCACCCAGTCGGAAGATATGAGGTAACAAATATAAAAAAAATAAAAAATACAGACGAATTGATAACCTCCTCCTTTTTTTGAAGTCGGTTTTCATCATCCCCATTTCTAACTCAGCTATAGGATTTTAAAACTAATTTATTGGGGCCTTTTTCGGATCTGCTATATAGTGGCATTTAAAAAAAAATTGCAATGGTTACCATATCGACAGTTACAATTACGTGCTTCGTTAATTGTGTAGATGTGCCGTGGGAATATAGGAAATTCGTGCTTTGTGAGCGTCTACGTTGCGGTCTGGAGTAGCTACGTTATATTTGAAAATGCGATTAGTTTCGGACATTTTGTGATAAATGTGTAAATAGTAAATCACTCATAGATTTCCAATAGTATTCCACGTACACGTTTAGACCTTTGTTTTGCCAAATTCATATTTTACCACTTCAATAGTCTAGTTAACTTAGAAGTTCTTTGAATTAACGTTTATATTAAATAACGAAATACGTTTCTATAAGTGATCTTCAAATAACATCTAAGTAGTCTTGATAAGCAATGGTCTTAGTTACTTATTGAGCAAATATTTACATTGAAACTATTTGCCGACACTATTACCTCATAGACCTGTTCCAGCTCAAAGTAAATTATAAACTGCATAAATAAATAGGAGCAGTCTGTTTGCTTTTGATAATAAAAAGCCCCTGTATGTAAGAAACTCAGTGATCACGCAAAGGGAAACCTTTGGATATTTTAAATTAAAATTTCTCTAACGTAGTCATTTCACTGTGATTGTGAAATTTAACACCACTATAATAAAATGATGTAAATATCCCCGTTCTATTTTACCCTTTTTAAAGCGTGAGGTCTTTTTTATTATTAATAGATGAGCTCTTGATTGTGATGTCTTGATGGTTAGTCAAATTATCTACTCTGGTATAGAATACTCAACATTACTGTTGTAAGACGTAAAATCATTTAAAAAATATAACCAAAGCCTGATAATGTGTTTTATTTGTATTTCTTGTTTAGTTTTAGTGCACACATGATTTAGATGCAAACGAAACGTATTTTTTTGTGTAACTTTTATGTTACAAAATGATAACGACGAAAATAATATCAGGTACTTTTATTTTTTTTTTTCAAATGAAAGTATTTAATTATAATTTTCAAAGACGTTTAAAATCAAACTTGCTTTACGATAACAAAAGTTCGAATCAGACTGTAGAGTTATACTTTTTTCTTTGGAGTTTTATTCTCATGAAGTTATTTGAATATTAAGTGTTATTTCTAATTAACTTAAAGGCAGATTTAATACAACTTTTATTTCAGTAGATTTGCATATTTCAGATTAAAATTAAACAACACAATACTTACTATACAATTATCATTTATTATATTATCAATAAATAATTTATATTTATAGCTAGCAACTTTTAGTTAAGTTAGACTTTATAAACTTCGCCCAAATATAGAGCTTTAATAAAAATATATGCTTGAAACTTCATTACATTTTTTTCGTAGAAATAAATTAGTATTTAAATGAGCTAACAGTTTTCCTCAGGTTAAGTGATTTCTGTCGCCATACATTTGTAAAACCAATGGAACTGATAAAGTGTTGTCGGTTAAAAGGGCTAAGATATTTTGCCAGGCATTTTTCACCCTCTTCTGCCTTAGCTTCCGGATCTCTCATTCTCTCTACCAAACCAAGCAAAATAATGTTGTATTTAGTAATCTCCAGTCATTTCCAGAGTCAGCTGGATTCTACACACAATCAATAACAACGTTGCTGGCCTAAAGTACTCATTTCGCTAGGAGAGGTTCCGGAATGGACTGCCGATAGAGCAAATATAAAAAAAACTAATTTGTCCGGATTTGGAGTTGGGAGGCTTCCGTCGTGGCTAGTTACCATCCATACGGAAAAGACATAGCACCATGTAATTATTTTGCTTTTGGGTTCGATGTTGTGTAGAAACCATTAAAAAATAAACTACCTCTTACCAGATATGTGTAGGATCGTAGGGCGCCATTACCATGTATGCCAAATTGAATACAGATGTGCCACTTTCTATTATTTAGAGGTTGTTGCAGTCAATAAAAAAAAGTAAATATTTTCTTATATCTAAAAATGATCTCACCCAAGTTTGTCGATCAGTCGGTCAGCAACTTTATCGATGAGTTTAAAGTGCACTTGTAACAAACGAGCTTTCAAGAAAAATGATGAAGAAAGGATTTTTTGAAGTAATGCTTAGCACTGAGTTCTAACGCCGGGAACTCTTTAAATAGCCAGTGTTTATAAATTAATGAACGTTAATTTTCGAGGCCTTTCTTCTTATATAAAAGGCTTTATGAAATAGTATTCTATTACGGTTTAAAACTTGTTTTTAAAGTAGGGTAAGATCTTGAAAGTTTGTATATTTAACAAAAAAGCTATTAGTGAAGGCTCTTGATTATCCCTACAAGGAAAAACATGTTTTCAAGCAAAGTTTGTGTTTGCGAAACATTTTTTTTTCTTGCTGACAGTTTAGCGCTTGACTGTGATCTCAACTTATGGTAAGTGATGATACAGTCTAAGATGGAAGCGCGCGAATCTGGGTAAGAGGCTACATACCTCTTACGGTTTCAACACAGCATCGTACCGGAACACAGATCTCTTTGTTTTGTAAATAGCCACGGTCAAAGCCTCCCACCAGACCAGACTCAAATAAATTAGAAAATACAATTTTCTAAATTCTCCCTACCGGGGATCGAACCCGGGGCCTCTGCTAGCAAGACGAGTATTCACACCACTGCGCCAGTCAGGCCGTCAGATATGTAAACACCACTAAATTATACCTTTATCAACCTTATAAACCAATACCATTTACCTAGTTAGCGCGTTGCTATCTTCGCTTATATTACCGTTATCATAAGGTGGAGTCACATTCAAACGCTAATTTATCAGCAATTGACTTGATTTTATATCACTGACATGATTACCCTTGATTGTAATCTTGACAAAGATGGAAGAGCGCTAACTTGGTGTGAGGTAATTTATCGGTTATGGCTTCTGTACTCATCGTACAAGAACGTAGTTCCATTTGCTCGGTGGCACATATTTGTTGGTCGGGTGGTAACTGGCCATGGTCGAAGATTCCCATCAGTGCAGATTCAGACAAAATAGAAAACACAAATTCTTACTTTCCCAAAACTTCCACTAGCTTAACAAAACACGTGATATTAATTGAATCCTGACATCCATAGACATTTGTTAGATCATTTTGCCAGTCCCTTTCCATTCCAACCCTTGGCTTCCAGATCCCTCGATCTCGCAACGGAATGCAACAAAAAAGTATTTTCTACCTTGGTCTATCTAGTACATCTAGTATTCATATATTAATATATATGTAGCCTTAAACTTCATTCTAATCTTCTTCTAAATATTCATCTTTTTTATCTTCGATAACTATTGTGCGTTTTAAGAGTAATTAACTATACGTATATTAAAATTTGCAACAAACCTAAAAATAAATACGAAATCAGCCAAAATATTTCCGTTTTAAAATTTTCTTTTCTAATAATAATAATAAACATTTCCCTTTCATAATCCTATTGTGCCCATTAAATAAGGTATCTTAATGTACACGGCACCCATTATCGTACTGAAAAGAAACGATCCTGTTATTATGCAATGGATATTATTTATAAGACTCGAGGTGGATTATAATGGGATCTTATAAGAAATAAATAATATTTCTGACGTTCCTTAGGATTACGATAAAGTGTAAAATTTATTACATTAATTAATTAAAGCATTAATTAAATTAATATCATAATTAAAGGTCTAGACATCATCTTATTTAAAGTAAATATGCCTCTTATGTCAGCTATGTATACGTGTAGATGCGTAAATATTAATTTCGTGATACAATTTTTATGGTTGTGTGAGTAACTTATACGTTAATATATATTATTCTTGTGAATGAGTGTGTATGGCTGAACTTCTTAAGATGGACCTACTTTAATGATTTTTTTAAATAATATAGAATGCGAATTCGTTCCGAAATATCGTCGATTCTGCCATATTAACACGCGATAGAAAACTATACGGGCGCAACAGTGTGTATATATATTTCGGAGGGCAGGTGTCTGTGGAACGCTGGCGTCATCTGTCTATCGGCGTGGAGCAGAGTCAATAGTGGCAGTCCGGCGGGAGTCTCTCAGTAGTTCTCGGGTAGAGCTCCACCGGAGCGGTCGACTGTTGGAACTGTCGCGTTCCTAGCTATTATTGTTAATGAGTTTGTGTAAATTGATATCAGGAACATTAAGTGATTGCACATTATAATCCGAGTTAATTAATAAAGTGTTTGATTGCACCAAAATTACCCACGAACGCCTAATGGCGAATGGATGCCATTAATGACGTTGTCGGCGGAGAACCCCACGCCCCTATGTTTTATGCTTTTCTTCTCTCTTTTTCTCCGACAAATATGATCACCAGACCAAATGGTTTATGATCACCAGACACATTCACTCATCATGAAATTATCAACAATATTTGAAATTAACTTGATATTTAGCAAATTGTCTCCTTTTACTATAGAAAATTACTTTATATATTAATACTCACTAATTCTTACATACCCACTCACACCTACATAACACTCGCTAACAACACAGCGAATATCTCAGTTTTTTCTTTTCATTGTTTCCTAATTCTTACTTCCTAATATCTACTCTGTTATTTTGATAATTATTTAATAATTGGTGTAATCCGTAATTGGCCTTATTTTAAGTATATTAATTATTCTATGTAACAATTTGTTAAAACGCTGTTGGGTTACCAATAAAGAAATAAATAAATAAATAAATAAAAAGTATGTATTTCCTCATGCACCCATGGGATCGGGCACTACGCGGTGATATCACGGGGTACAACTAGTATATAATTTTTTTACTAAATCTTGGGTATAATAGAAAAATAAATTCACAAAATCCATTGTAATGTAAGCAATGTGTGATTTGTGAAAAGGGTAGCTCCTTTATTTATGCCATTTGCAAATTCCTCTGTGAATAGAAGGAAGGGTGCTCGGATTTATCAAAGAGATGTCTTATATGTGTTAAATCAAGTAACTCATTGAAATGTATGCGGCTTTGTCTTTATTGAGAACAATTTATCCCAATTGTCTATTCTATGCATATTAAGAATCTCACTTACCGTAATAAATCCGATTTTCGCTGTAACCGTCCCAAACTAAATCAAATTAAAGTTCTTTCAAACAAGTAGTGTGCAAAAATTGAATGTCAATTCCTACATTATTTAGCACGAACTTCTAAGGTTCATTGTATACATAGAAAGCTTTAACCTCTTTATGTGATGTTTTAAAAAATGGACCTGTAAAATTTTTCTAACTTTTGATAAAACTATATTAACATTAAGTACATACATACAAACATAGCATCACGCCTCATTCCTATAGGGGTAGGCAGAGACCACGTCCTTCCGCTTGCAACGATCCTTGCATATCTCCTTCGCTTCTTTCATTCTTATTAACCCTTTCACACAATGTCATCGGTTTAGAGTACACTTGATCTGACCCTTATTTAAAATGTCTTAGATTTGGCTTTTCCATTCACTCTTGACTCATAAATACTTTTTGTCAGTCTCTTTTCATTCATTATCTCAACGTGCCCAAACCATCTCAGCATACCTTTATCAATTTTAGACACTACATCTTTTTTATACCACAATGTTCTCTTACCACAGTTTTTCTTACTTTGTCTCTCAGTTTCAACCCACTCATACTTCTCAATGCTCTCATCTCTACCGCATTTTTTTTAATTTTTGGCTTCTTCCGTCATACCCAACTTTCACTACCACACATAACTGTCAGGACCAACACTATTCTATACACAGCCAGCCTGGCCGTTTGAGACACCATCTGACTATTCATAAAGGCGGGCAGAACACCGTTTACCATAATCCCTGCATTCACTATCTCACTCTACTCAGATCATGCAAGTATTACTTGATCATTAGCGTAGAACAAACAGCGATATGTGTATAATAAAAACAGGGATCGATCGTAGAGGAGGGAAAATTTAGGGTTGTATGTATTTTTATATTATAGATTGAAGTTATATATAAAACTAGATTCAAATCCAACCGTTTTTGTTATTAGAATATAACTCAGCTTTATAATATGCTTTACGTGTAAGATTACACTAATTAAAATAAATTTTAATTTGCTTCATAATATGTAACACTAATCCCTTGATTTTATAAGTAAAAACCACTAAAACTTCATTTCGTTCGGTAGCCAGAAGCACTCCGAAAGCGAAATATGAAAATTGGACAATCAATTTCCTTTATTAAGAAACATGGAGTAAAAAGAGAATTTTCATTTGAACCCGTAGCTTCCGTAAAAGCTTTCGCAGAGAATAAAAAAAGTTGATCACCGTAGGTACTGTTTGTAGTAGCAATACTGAACTTAACATGTAAGCATACAAACATTGAAATGCGATGAGCTGGCGATCTTTATGTAAACTAGTTGTTTCACGCAGTGTAATTCCTGATGCCTTTTAGAGTAGCTTAAGTTACTCCTTGCAACCGGTAGCAACTTGCCAATGAACGTCTTATCAAAAATGGTCTAGAGTTTTAGAGATAAGCGGCAAGAAACATACAGACAGACAATAAGATACGAAAATATCTTACAAATAGAATTTTTGATACAAGTATCGTATAAAGTTTCATAGCATTCGGTCAAAAGCTGGTAATTTGAAATTAAAAATATATACCCAAGTTTTATTTCTTATTCTTCTCTGTTTAGTGGCTTTCAGGTGTGCCAATTGGGCACAGTTTATCTCGCCAGTGTCAAGTTTATTAGAAAAGACACGAAGGAAATTGTTCGGTCTTTAAGAACATATGAAGTTTAATTTAGATTACCTATACTATAAAAACAATTATTTTATAACTTAATTCTATCATATTTAAAATACTTACATAAATATTTACAATTACTACTATTTACAAGACTTAACAAATATTCTACATTTATCAGACGAGGGATATGTGGAGGTAGAACATCATAAATGGATTGGGAAAGTTTGGGACAATTGAGAAGGATGTGGGGAACAAAACCTTAGTCTTGGCCACCTTCACACGGAGTGGTCGCTAATCCGAAGTTTGGCCAAGTGTACAGGTGTGCAAGCATGACCAAGGCGCAGACGCGAGATGATACTGGTGATCCACTGATTGGTATATCTATGAAAAAAAAACCAGGGTCGATATGTTCGGTTGGATGGAGGCATAATATTTACCTTTGGCCAATTTTGATAAAGACCAGGATTTTTTCAGGAATGTTTTAGAGAGTGAGGAGTTAATCTTCAGCACAATTTTGTTAATATTCGTGCGTTTCATATTGGACTGCTGCTTTCGCACATGAGTCAGCTGTCTCATTTTAGTTATGAAGCTCTAATTCTATGAGTGAGGAGTCCTGTGCCCAGCAGTGGGACACTTAATAGACTGCTCACATAAGAGTTTATTCTTTAGAGAAGCCTTGAGTTGAAAAAATCGTGTTTGATTTTTATTTAAACTCTTCGTTATGCTTATTGGTGAAGGAAAATATTGTGAGGAAGCTTGCATATCTTTGGAGTTATTCTGGTACATGTGTAGCCTATCAACCTGCAGTGAAACAGCGTGATGGGTCCATGATCTAGAAACCCTTTCTTAGACGACAGAGGAGGCCTATCCAACCGTGGGAAGTTATTATGCTGCTTTTTCCTTTACCTTATCGTGCGTATTTAGATTACGTTTGTTGGCAGAAGTAATCATAGTAATTAGGAATAACCTGATTTTTTAAAATACAACTTGATTTATATATCATAAATATTTATGTGTTGTATATATCTATTGTAATGTTGGTTGAAAAATGTCATCAATAAAATAAAAATCCTTAGCTTGGTCTCATTTCCATAAATAAGGTAACCAAATTTGTCAACGTCAGGTCACGGAGGTACGCTGATATAAAAAGAAAAACATCTTTATCCGAAAATTTCACTGATACGTATGTGTAGGTGATTGATGCCGCTTTTAGGATTTGATTGATGAGACAAATTCGCCTTTATAGGGGAGTAGTGGCAAGTGACCGTTTCCATCGGGAAAGAAAATGGATGTTTTAACATTAATAGTAAAAGTTCTACCTTATTGATTCCCGGTTAATATGACAGCATCAGCATTACAAATGCGATTTATCTATTATATGACAAGTAAGTAAGTAAGTAAGTAGCAACCCATTAACGTCCTACTACTCGGCACAGGCCTCCTCACTCCGAAGAGCGAGGGTTTTTAGAGCATAGACCTACCATGCTGCTCCACTGCGGATTGGCAGGCATAATACATAAGTGCACTCTCTATTCCGTCATTCTTATAGTCTGATGTGACGGGAATCCGATACGACCGGAGAGAGATCAGGCGCAGGACCGATGGCTTAACGTGCACTCCGAGGCACGGGGGGGGATCAACTTCCCAACTTCAGGCAAATATTGAGAAAATCTTAAACAGAAAACTCAATATTGATTTTTGAACTGACCCGACCCGGGAATCGAACCCAAGACCTCATTTCTGTAGACAAACATGCTATCTTCTTGACTAATAAGGCAGTATATGACAAACTTTTTAAGAAAATTATTTGCATATCCATCTGTGTAAATAAACGAAGTTGGGTTAGTTACACCATCTCTAACTCAAGAAATGCTGAACTTTTATGAGATCCGATTGGTTGCGGACATCATTCCACATTGTAGAATACGTACACAAATATTAGAAATATTAACATAAAACTCACCTTAAGCTTTTGAAAACCATTTATCCGATAAGACGCTCGTTAACAACGAATATCTCCGTATTCTCACGGGATCTGTGTATGTAAGTGAAACTATTCATTCGAGTTGCTCAAAATTCGGTATATATATTTTTATCTCAATATTGAGGCTTACATATATTTCACCATATTCCTACTGGATCTAGATATACGTAGGTAATGTAAGGGGGGAACAGCTATTAAAATATAAAGAAACATTTAGTAATTAAGTTGATTTATATCTTAATACTCGTATATATATCGTATATTCACTGCCTCGCTGGCGCAGCGGTGCGGGTATTCGCTTTGCTAGCAAAGGTCCCGGGTTCGATCCCCGGCAGGACGAATTTGGGAAATTTTATTTTCTAATTTGTCTGAGTTTGGACTGGTGGGAGGCGTCGGCCATGGCTAGTAGCAAAAGACAAGACGTACCGCCAAACAAAGAGATTTGTGTTCCGGTACGATGCTGTGTAGAAACCACAAGGTGTATATCGCCCCTTACTAGATTAGCGCGCTTCCATCTTAGACTATCATCACTTATCAGGTGAGATCAGTGACGCATTAAACTGTCAGCAATAAAAAAATATACTTTCTCTGTACATGTGTATTTGACTCTTCCCAAAAGGCTGGTCCGCTGATGTATTTGATATACAACGTGGTGTTCATAACCCTTAGACTGCCACCGTCAACTACCTGTTGATAAGGTCAATTTAAAGTAAATTGCCCGTATCATCTACTGGTTGATAGGGCTATTTTGCGGTAGATAGCCCTACCATGACATGACGCTACACCAGAGTTGATTTAATAAATAAAAGATGAAATTGTATAGTTTAACTATTAGAAAATATAAAAATCATAAGATCTTTCATGTCTTTCATGGACATTTAAGTCCCAAGAGCCACCTTAGCGTCATTCGACCAGTGGGGCAACAGATGCAAAAAGACCCTGCGAGACGGGGCAGGCGACGATTATTACCATTAAAAAGCGCCAGCAAATTACGGGGGCCAATGTAATGCGGACTGGCAGTCTGAGGAATAATAAATATGACAAGGTTAATATTTTTATAGAAATTATTATAACGACCTAAAATATATTTCAAAATAACATACATTTCTCTTACTGTTAGAAAATATCAGCTACTGTTATTACTACTTTGATTATTTGTTATTTTATTATGTACTTTAAATCAATTACTAAAGGGTCGTTGTAAGTTAAATCTAGACTGGTGATAGGCTTCGGCCGTGGATAGTTACAACTCCCTCTATCAGAATAGACGTGACGTCAAGCAAATAAATTGCGTTCCGGTACGACGCTGTGTATAAACTATGAAAGGTAAATTACCTCTTACCAGGTGAGCATGCTTCGACCTTACATTGTACCATCACATATCATCAAGTGAGATTACAGTCAAGCGCTAACTTATGACCTATAACATAAACTAAGCATCCATTGTTTTGTATCTGTTATATTATGGAAAATATGTAAATAACTATTTATTTTTAAATAGTAATGTCTCAGTGACGATTTAAACTGAAAGATTCTGGTACTATTTTGTTTAAAAGAGTTTTCTAAGAGATTTTCTGAGAACTCGAGCTCCGTTTGCTCCTTTGTGTGATGAACTGAGATTACATTTGCATTGTATATGAATCACAAATATACTGGATTTATTCTTTCTTTGTCGCCTTTCACACAACTTTTATTTATTACGTTTGTTGTTGCTATGGGCATAGATTTAATAGCCTGCGAAGTATGTCTGCATCGTGCTTATTATTTTATTTAAAATGCTATTAATTGCATAGAAGTTAATAATAAAAGCTACTTTATAATTAAGTACTATCCATTCCATCAATGTGCTTCTTGGTATAGGAAAACATCGTGAGGAAACCGCACGTCCTGAGAGGTCATTTTGGTCAGTCATTTTGGGTTAGGTGTAGCCTGCCGACCCACATTGGAGCAGCATGGTGGGTCCATGCTTTTATAACCCAATTTCCACGAGTGAGGAGGCCTGTGTCCACCAGTGGAACAATAATAGGCTGCTACTTGTGTTAATAATTGTTTTAGTTCTTCTTTCAAATCTATCTTGTAATAAGATAGTAAGATAAATAATAGTAAGATAATTTTTTTTAGAATAAGCTTAATTGTAATTGTGAGTGACAAAAGGCTATTTTATTTTACTTTATTTATCTTACCGTTTTATAAAACCAATATTGCGTTTAACCCCTACGTGAATTTATCAAAATTTGGATTTTTCATATACCTGGAAATCTTATTCAGTTCCTGCTTTTACTAAGAAATATATAACTGTAATAAGAACTATCACTACAAGTGCAAAAAATGATTATATTCAATGTGAATTAATAGAAAGAATAGAAACAGTAATGCTAATGAAAACGGTCTCATAATAGGGAGTTGCAAGTGAGTGAAATAATTTACACTTTGAAAAAGTGTGGGCAGAGAAAACATTGGTAATTATTCTACCTACAATGAACATTCAAAGTTTAACAACCACTCTCACCCAAAGGTAGTGTTAGTTGGCTCGCTTTGTAATTTCTCGCTTAAATAGTGCTAACTAATAGCAGCCTGGCGCTTTGACCGCAGCCATTTAAAATTGTGCAACGCTTCGACATCCCATATAATTTGCTTTTGAATAGCTGTAATCGATTTTGAATTGGAATACGAAAATAGTTGAATAATTTCAACTAGCTCACTAGTAGTTTAATGGTGAAAAGAGTTTTACAAACAGAGGCGACGAATTTTCCGATATTACGAATTTATTATTTTATCATACCTTACTTTATGTTACTTTACCCCTTTTTTTAATTTACAAAAGACGGTCTTACCGATAAATAGAGATATCTTCCAGACAAACTCTAACAGGAACCCAAGAAAATGGAACAATTTTATAACCCGTGTTGCAGAGATATGAATGTGCTAATGTTACATCTACATATATACAAGCTAAAGATAAACATGCACACTTTTATAATACTCATACATATATAAATAATATAATTATGGCTATAAGAGATGTCAATATATTTAGTATAGTAAAGTACAAGTCAACATAGTTGTAACGGTGATATTTTATCTCTTAAAATGAATAAAAAACAGGACAAATGGTTAAATCTTTAATACACAAAATACAGGAATTTAAATTCTCGAATCTACTGTCGTTTTGATATACTTTTCATTTATTGGTATCATGAATTTGAATAGGATCACAGGTTAATAATGTAAATTGACTTCACTCTTTCATTTCAATATCTGAAAGCAAAAAGAATTCCTTAATATCTGCGTGGAATGTTAATCTGATAGCATTTTCAATAATTTAGCAAAATCATTAAGAAACATACCCGCACTGCCTTTTGAGGATAGAATTTCCTAAAATTTACTTTTCATAGATTCCATTACGTCAAAAAAAAATTCTGACCAAGTTTTATGTACCATACAAGATATAGATTTTAAATGTGAAGTTTGAAATTTTTTTAATGTGGTAATTAGACTTTTTTTTATTAACACCCCCGCAACCTCCCTTGCGGATGGAATTTCGTAAAATCCGTTCTTAGCTGACCTCTAATTGGCAAAAGAAATATTCCCAATAAATTTCAAATCTCTACGCCTTATGGCTCCAGAGATATCGTGATAAGTCAATAAATACCTGGATATCTCTTTTATATGTATACATATACACAATGGGCGATAAAAAATTATTTTTTTACCGGTTAGCGCTTCACTGTAATCTAAGTGATAACATATTGTAAGTTATAAACGCGCTAATCTGGTAAAATCTATTTTACATCTTATGATCTCTACACAGAATTGTAGCGGATAGTCTTTGCTGGTATGGTGGTAACTGAACACCACTGAAGCCTAGCAAATCAAATCCAAACTAAGACAAGTACAATTTTCTAAATTTCTCCTACCCAGAAATCGCACCCAGGACTTCTTCAAGCGAAGCGAGTACTTTCTTACACCAATGTACCAATTTGTCCATATCTAGACTGTAATTTTATATTTGAATCAAAATTCTGTACATAAAATCTCTAAAAATGCTAATATTTTACTCCTGCAATATTTACGTTAATTATAAATTCGCAGAGGACGTAATATCACAGACCCATGTTAAGTTATACTCTTGTAAAAATAATGACATCGGCGTTATATAACTCGTGTAAATTAATATAGGTAGAGTAGCAGTCTATTAACGGCTCAATGGTATTCACATGCCTCTTTACTCATAGGTGTGAGGGTTATTAAAACATACACCCACCACGCTGCTACACTGCGGGTTTCTTTTTACGAAGAGAAACTTAAAGGTCCCTATCCAGGATTCGAGCCCACTTCTCTGAATCCACACCTTCAACCGCTTGGACATCATGACTTATAATTTTTAAAGATTTCATTTACAATTAATACAGAAATTATAAAAAAATTAATGTGATAATCATTGGAGATGATGTCACTGTTAATCTTTACCTTTCAATATATAATAATAAACAAACTTTGTTATGATCAAAATTATTATTTTCTCAGAGACTAGAAAATTTCCTTTGTCCTAGATTTATATAACGTAAACAGTAGGATCAAGCGTATAGTAAATTATAATGTTTTATATTGCGGGATATCCTTTTGTGCGTATCATAGCAGACATTCATGTTTTGAATTTTGCATGATATGAGAATTGGTGGAGGACTTTATCCTTTTTCTTATTTCTATATGTAATTATTTGCTGTATCCTTATATTTCCACGTTATTATATTCTTGATAACACTAACTATTTGTGTATATCTAGCTGACCCGCGCGACTTCATTTGAGTGAAATTCAAAAGATAAGCATATCTTATCTTTTTTGTGCAGAAAACAAGCGAGAAATACTCTAAAATTTATATAGTTTTTGTATTAATTTTATTTCACTACAGACGAAAGAAAATTATCCACAATTACTTAAAATTTAACGCGATGAGAACGATATCATGTTATTTCTTTTATCAAAGAGAATATTACATAATAGATATAATGATTTTGTTGAAATTTGTCTGTCTTTAGGTGGTTTCGAGACTACTTTACATTGACAGTTCTATTCCGTAAACAACAAATTTACTTATATCTCTATGATATCATGAACTACGCGGAAGATACCACCGAGTAAAGTAGTATATATTTATCTTTTTTATATACAAAATCCATCATAAAAAATCATCAAACTATTCGCCCTATTGACTTGACAAAATTGGCCATAAATATTCCTTTTGCGGCTTAGACTCTTAATAGATTAGGTCAGATCTCCCCATATTTTAGCAGGATCGACATTTAAGGGAGTAACACCGCGGAGAATAGAAAAGCTATATTACTTGATTATTTTAATATCGAATAAATTAATTATATTGACCTTTAATTCCTCAATACTCCATGCATAAACTTCCGCTGCTCTGGAGTATAATCAGCGAATTGGTTAATATCAAACGTTGCGCTCGAATCCCTAGCGTTTGCTTCATTTATAATTTTCAACGACTTCAGAAACTCTTGATAATGGATTTCCTTATCGGCTTCATCTTTGTATTGCCTGTTATAGTCTTTCATAAATTTTGCAAACAAACCTGGAGCGTCGTCTAAATTATACTGAGGTTTTTTCTCACTTGCTGCCATGACTACTAGAATGAATAAAACTAGATATATGAGTTTATGCATATTTGTACACGTAAAGCCTCGCACTGACCAACTGTGATGATATCACGGCTTTTTATAGCGTGAAGAATCCGTCATAAGATATATATGGCATTGTTTATTTGCTTTACAAAACAAGAATATGTGTAATCGTGTTATCTATAATTATGTCAGTGCACTTATTAACCTATAATTATCTATATAAGTTCTTTCCTGTGTATTTTTATTCAAGTAATACCTAAAGACGTTTTATAACCTTATTTTTAAATAAAGCTTGAGCTGAAATGGTTTTTATTTATTACTAATATCAGATTTAATAAGAGTACAACGAAAAAACTAAAAACAGATCAACAATCCTTAATAATATATTAATATCATTAGAAAGAATACGATAAGCGATTACGAATATATTGCTTTTTTTTAACTGCTGACAGATTAGTGCTTTATTGTGATATCACCGATTAGTTTTTGATGATACGGTCTAAAATAGAGGCGCTCAAACTTGGTTATTTAGCTTATATGGTTTCTACACGTACAACATCGTACCGGAACGCATTTTTTTTGGTTAGCCGTAAGTCTTGCTGTTAAGATTGTAACTTCATTCTTATTGTTAGATTACAGTCAATCGCCCAATTGTCAGCAGATAAAAACCTCTTTTCTACCTTAAACATTCAAACCTGAGTTTCAAAAACCATTCTTTGATCTTTTAAGCAAGTTATAATACTCGATACCAATATTACTCGAACAATAATAATACGAATCAGCCCTTTCCTTGCAAATTCTATGCCGGATTCCCTTTTATCTTTCTTTGCTATCGGGTTCTTTGAATCAGTTTGCTTAGTTGTGAAAGGGCCTTTAATTTAAGGAAATTTTATTTCGTTATGGCTTATTGATTTTGTCCTCGAATTGAACTCGTATACAAACATTAATAGGTTTATTTAATTTTATAAATTACTAAATAAAAGTCCTGTCAATTTCGGCTCAGTTACTTTAGACATTAGTGGCAGCAAACATACAGGCAGACAAACATTTTCAAAATTGATTCTTTGATATTCGTATCACATATAAAAAAGTTAACGTAAGTAGCAGCCCATTAACGTCCCACTGACACAGGCCTTCTCACTCATATGAGAGAGAGTTTTTAGAACAAAGCTCTACCACGCTGCTCCATTGCCGATTGGCAGGCATAATACACAAGTGCACTCACTATTCCTTCACTCTCATAGTCCGATGTGACGGGAATTCGACACAATCGGAGACAGATCGGGCGCAGGACCGACGGCTTAACGTGTTCTCCGAGGCACGACGGTAGATCACACCGCCAACTTCCCAACTTAGGGTAAATATTGAGAAAAACTTAATAAAAAACTCAACATCTATTTTAAATTGGCCCGACCCGGGACATGAACTCAGGACCTCATGTCTGTAGTCAAACACGTTTACCACTAGACTAATGAGGCAATACCCGGTACCTTGCATATGCGGTTTAGTCAAAAGCTGTTAATTTGAAATTACAAACATTCACTCAAATCTACATATTTTCAGAGATGTACTGATCTATGCATTATATAAATAACAAATAAAACAAACAAAAACCCTAAACACCAACTTCTTAAGCTAAAATAAACTTTTAAACCTTTTATGTGAACCTTCAATAAATAAAAAGATACGCAGGCCACGTCCCACTGCTGGATACAAGTCTCTTCACTTATAGGTGAGAGGGGTTGATTATACATACCTCAAATTTACTGCCGGATATATAGGTTTCTTGACGATGATTTTATTTACCGAAAAACACAATGGATTGGATTGGAAAGAACAGTTGAACACGTTACATTCATTTTTATATTTTTAAAGTTACTCACTGATTTGTAGGTTAAGTAATACTATTCTCACATTTTTCATTATTATATTACACACTTAGAATGAATTAAAACACAATATTAACGTTGATACAAACCGAGATGTCCTTGTAAAAATCCCCACTCAAAAAATAATAAGTACACCAGTCACAGTCGTCGTGAAAACGACGACTAAACAGAAGTTTTGATTAAATTTAAGAGTTTTCGGAATAGCGTTAAACCGGATATAGCACATGTAAACATTTTACTGATTACAAAAACCTCAGCATAATAAACAAATATAGTAATTTAATAGCAATCCAATAATGATCGCTAACATTATGGAGAAAACAATCTCACTAAACGAGAATCCACGAGAAACGAGAATATACTCGTATGTCATCTATTACTAATTATAAAAGATCTAATTTAACTTGATCAGATGAATGAAAATGTATTTTATTAAAAATTCTAAATTAAATTAAAGTAGATATACGAGTATAAGGGTGACTTTAAAATTATAGAAGAACTTGAAACTCGGTCCTAGGTTCGAACCAAATTTTACCAAAATACTATCCGTTCAATTGAACATCAATTTTCAACCGTCGATTACATGGTGCGTCCAAATATACAGCAATTTTAAATGCTTGCGGTGAGCGCGCCCGTTCAAACTATTAGTCCCGTACGATTTAAGTCCACAATTCGGCAAAGCGCTCTTTCTCCAAGCCCCATACTGGCCATTTATTTGTCCTTTCCTTTGAAAGTGTGGTTCTAGTTAAAGCTATTATTTAACTTTAGAAGTTACCAAACGTCCAATAAACACGTAAAGTATGCAGGATACTTTGCATAGTATATCTAAACTAATATTATAAAGCGGAAACATTTGTGTTTTTTTATGTTTGTTACCTCATAACTTTCGACTGGGTGAACTGATATTTTTTTATATGAAAGGTGGTGCTTTTCGTAGGGTCCCATCCATTTAAATCCAGTTCTGATGATGGTGTCCATGAGAAAAACGGTTAAGTTTAAAATTTGCGAATAATTCAAGATCATTCCAACCGATTTCTATGATTCTTTTTATATTGGAAAGAATATACTTCAAGGGTTGTTTGGTTAGGTTGTGGTCATGGGATCCATGAAAAAGGAACGGAACTCTTCAATTCTTAGGAGCAAATTAACGACACTCAGCAGAATCTTTTATAAGATCTCCGGATATTTGAGTCACCTACCGTAACTTCGGTATGGTCAATTGATTGTCGTAGTTATATATGATGATCAAAGGCGGCACAAACGGCTGACGCCGACTCCGAATATAAGAATACGAAGAACTCTGAAAATGAAAAGGCAATTATTATTTACTTTTTACAGCAAATTAATATATTTGTAAGAATATGTATTGAAGGCGGTTCTTTTTTTGTTAATTTTTTTATTGTATGTATGTTTCTTACACAAAAACTACTAGACCGAAAGGAGTACTACGGAAAGCCGCATTTTCACTGAGCGACATAGGCTATAATACTTTTAAAAAAATTAAGGGATCCCTAAGAAAAATGCATGAATGTAACCCAAGGTGTGATACAAAAACTCTATTGTCGCGTGCGTGCCGAAAACTATAGAAACAAACAAACAAATGTTCTACAATATTATAGAACATATTGATGTCTATAAAAAATAACGTGACATCATAGGTCCAACTATTGTAGTTATGCCACCATAACTACTTTTTTGAATTTTAAAAGTTAATAAAAGTGCCGACAATACCATAACCATATTATTCATACCTCTGTATTACTACGTCAAATGTTATGTATGGGGAAGTTTTTAGACATTATAGTATTACATAAATCTCTTCTCTAATATTATAGAAGAAAGTGTTGCATTTTGAATATTTGTTTCTATTTTTAAAATTGTTTTATAATCAAGTTAATAATAACTGCATCTATTTAAATATTTTTTTCAATACCTGTAGAGTGTTTTTTTTATTTTGCGAGTATCGGGCATTATACGTAAATGGTGTTAGGAATTTAAAATAGTTTAGTTAGATATATATTCGTTGTAAAGTAAAATCTGTATATTGATTAGATTACGAAATCTATATGCACTTAGTAGACTTTCCACTGCCACGAGATTGGTATCTACGCGGGTGACACTGCGGGGCATTGTTAGTATATATATAAAAAGATTTGGAATACATCTAAATACCTATATCAACGACTCCGTTGGGTCGATCTTCTTTTCCGCGTCCCTGAAAAATGTGGAACCAACTTCCAGCAACAGTGTTCCCCAAAAACTTCCACATGCAATTGTTTAAGAGGCAATAAAACTCCCACCTTTTGGGCAATGCGTCGGCAGGAGTCTATGGACGGCGGTGAACACTTACCATTAGGTGACTCGCTAGCTCGTTTGACTGTCGTAATTATAGATATATATCCTACTTTCTTACTAAGCCTTTTATATGAATGCATTGCCTTATTACTTACGCTGTACTTTATTTTATTATTTAAAAAAGCATAAATAAAGTTTAAGTATTTAATAAAATAAAGACCTACCTTCTCTCTCTATTCTTTAACGTATTTTGACGCCACGGTTGCCTGAAAAATAAGGGAAGACCGGCCAAATGCATCCGAAAACTACCAGTTTCTGTAACTTGTATATTTCTTTGCATCGTGGTGTTCAAAAAGCATAATATATATCTATGTACAGAAACGTTAGCATTAATTCTATCCAGACAAAGTTAGTGGTCCCTAGCTACTATCTAAGTATGTCTCTATAACGCTCCTATACAATTGTACATGACAAATACGTTGTTATTTTCAAGTTTTTGTTCTTATTCTCTGAATTGTTTCCCAAGTTCAATCTTATAGCTCTATGCCGGCACACTCCCGTGTGCTTTTTTGCTATTTAATAACAATGGGAAAAAGGGAGATATTATGGCAACTTTATATAAGACAGCGACAAAAGCTTTCTAAAACCTACTCATTATTTTGAAATAGATATTTCTGAATTTTCTTTGGAATGAATTATCATCGTTTTCCATGCCAAACGTCGATTACACAACGCGTTGAAGCAAAAAGCAATTTCAAACGTTTGCGGTCATTGCCCCTACTCTACCTATTACTCTCGTACGATTTAATCCCAGAAATTCAGCGAAATGCCTGGTGTCCATTTGATCTTCCGGTAAGGTATTACATTCCTCTAAAAGTAAAAGTAAAATACCTTTCATTAATCAAGCTTTCATTAGTAAAAAATGTTTATATGCTCCAAGCCTCTTTTTAAAATGCTTGGTACTAATTAAGATTGTTAATGTAACATATAAAATGGTAATAAATTTATCTCTTAAAAGAATATTGCTTTTCTATATCTTATATCGCATTTCCAATAAATTTCAATAAGCAGCCCTGATTTATATATGATATTCTACTTCCATGTAGTATACAATATAGCATACACAATAATACTTAAGAAAATATATTGTAGCTTTAATTAGGTTGGCAAGACGTCATTAATTATAATGTCGATATTTCTTAAAATTAGCTAATGTTTCTTTAAGAGATGCAACAATACTTTAATTGTTTTGATTATTCGAACCATTTTGGACATTGTTTAATTGTGAAGACGTTATGTTGATCATTGTCACCTGTGACTAACTTAATAGGTAATGTGATTATTAGAAGTAGCGCTTATCTGGCATTAAATCTTGTATGATTGGTACTTGAGCCATTCGAAACTTTGTGTTTCATTTAAACCACAGAGATTTATTTTCTCGTAAGGCTTTTCATACTCATACTCATACAAGCATATGCAAGAATATATAATTTATATAATAATCTATAAATCTATTTGTGTACAAAACAAATTGGAATTTTAACTAATGTAAACATTGCCAAATATTTAGTATTGGGAATGGAAATTAATATTCATAATATTTACCCATCAATGAATCTGTGTACTTAATATATGTGAATATGAAATGAATATGTTTATTATTTATTACACTTCATTATGCAGCTTAAAGAGTGATAAATTTGTTGTATATTATAAATAGCAACAGCTGCTAGATAACTTTATGTATAATTAAGAAATTGAGGAAGGGTTTGACAATAAAGTATAGGTGGATATAACATAGTAAACTTGGCTGATAGTTCAATTATATCTATAAAACTCCATGCTTTGTAAAAATTGACAAAAAAAGCTACTTTTAAAAAAGAACCATTTCAAAATAAAACTGTTTTAATCTATGATTGTCACAGTGATATTTTTGAAGTAAAACTTCTTTAGGCACATGATGGTAAACTTTTTATGGGTGAAACGCGTGATTAGCTTCACGAAGATCTGCAGCGTTTTTTTTACGCAAATTCGTTTGAAGGTTCGGTAGTATTAATATGTACAAATAACACGTGGCATTTTAATTTATCACACGTCATTTAATATAATATCTATTTTTCATAACATATAAAATAAAAATATTTCATAAATTCTCTTTTCTAATTTTTAAATTAAAAATCAAAATTTAATTATTAATTTCATATGTTGACAAAAAGCGCGTAGCATTTTTATTTACAATTCGTCATTTGAGATTTCAATAAATTATTTGTATTCATTTTCGACACTTTTAATGACAATGAAATTCATTACATTCCTAACATAACTTCCTTTTTCCCTACCTCTAAGTTTCGGAAATCCAAAGTTTTAGATTTGTATAAATATAAAAAAGATTTAAAAATTATTTTGCCAAAGAAGTTTCACTTCTGACATGTGTACTTTGTACGCACACACTTTTAATTAATTTCGTGTCACGGTGTTATTTTGTCGATTTTTAATTTGTTTTTAACATAGGAAAATAAATATTCAGGATTCTGCTATATCCTTAACAAAAATAATAAAAAATAAAATTGAAAAAAGGAGTACTGTAAAACACTTATAGTAAATTTTATTATGATGTAAATACAGGCTCGCACAGTGCATTCTTTGAAAGATCATCCTACAGTTTTATATGACTTTGGCTTTACTTGCTTGTGATTGATGGCACCGGAAATTACATGTCCGAGTTAAATGTAAGGAGGTAGAAAATTATTTCGTTTCCATCAATAGGTTAAAGGGTTAATCTATATTTTTTTTTGCATCACATGGCAAACGAGCGGACGGAACATCTGATATTAAGTGAATATCTTCACACAGAAATACTTGCAGGATTAAAAGGACTTCCGATGTTCAAAAATGAATATATTATAAAAAAACGTACGTATAAAAAGCCTCTATCTTTATAATAAATCTAACTAGAAGTAATAGAAATCGTATTTATAATTAATAAAAGTATATTGTCCGATTTCACCAACATTACCAAAAGTATCACATTCCTAGGAGACCCGTTAGCTATAGAAACAATCCAATTATAGGGTAAACTATAGGGTAAATATCCATAAACCTTAAGGGAGATTGAATTCGGTCATAATTTAAAAAAAAACAACATGAATCTATCATTCGAAGAAGTGCTAAGTATAGTCTATACTTAGAATTTACTCGCAGACACTATTGGAAGAAATTTTAAATTGATGAAATCGGACATAATTAAAAAAAAACAACCTGAATATATCTTTCGAAGAAATTTAAAGTAGTCTATACTTAGAATTTACTCGCAGTCACAATTGGAAGAAATTTTAAATTTATGCAATCGGACACAATTAAAAATAAAAACAACCTCAATCTTTCTTTCGAGGCAATTCGAAGTATAGTTTATACTTAGAATTTAGTCAAAGTCATAATTGGAAGAAATTTTAAATTGATGAAATCGGACATAATTAAAAAAAAGCAACTTGAATCTATCTTTCGAAGAAATTCTAAGTATAGTCTATACTTAGAATTTACTCGCAGTCACAATTGGAAGAAATTTGAAATTGATGAAATCGGACATAATTAAAAAAAGCAACCTGAATATATCTTTCGAAGAAATTCTAAGTATAGACTATACTTAGAATTCACTCGCAGTCACAATTCGAAGAATTTCAAGTTGATGAAATCGGACATATTTAATAATAAAACAACCTGAATCTATATTTCAAAGAAATTTTAAGTACAGTCTATACTTAAAATTCACTCGCAGTCACAATTGGAAGAAATTATAAATTGATGAAATCGGTCATAATTAAAAAAAAGCAACCTGAATCTATCATTCAAAGAAATTCTAAGTATAGACCCTACTTAGAATTTACTCGCAGTCACAATTGGAAGAAATTTTAAATTGATGAAATCCGACATAATTAAAAATAAAACAACCTGAATCTATCTTTCGAAGAAATTCTACGTATAGTCTATACTTAGAATTTACTCGCAGTCACAATTCGATGAAATTTTAAATATTATAACGGTTTTAATTAATATATAATTAATTGTATCTGCATCTCATAAAATTGTAAATAATTTGGTTTTAAGTTATTGGTCTGTAAAGGTTTTTTTTTATAACATTTTTACTTACATAGACTTTATTTCATTTAAGGATACATACTTGAAATTTACATGTAACTAGCTGACCCAGCAAACGTTGTTTTGCCATATCTTTACTTTTATCGCTATTAGAAAATAGGGGTTGGCGATAGAAAGCTGAAAATTTAGGGTTCTTTGTATTTTCGTGTGCTGTATCACAAAAAAAAAATTAAGGGTGAACAACCCTTATCACTTAGGGGTATAAAAATAGATAGTAGCTGATTCTCAGACCTACTGAATACGCATATAAAATTTGATACAAATCGGTAAAGCCGTTTCGGAGGAGTATAGGTACAAAAACTGTGACATGGGAATTTTATATATAAGATTTATTAAACTGTCTTTGTGTTTTACTACAATCAAAGGCAACAATGTGAAATTGAATTTTTCGCCACACCACTTTCCATATACTAGTGTCAATGCAAATAAGCTAGTGGGTATGAAAGCGGAAATATTTCAATCCTTTACTTGATTTAGCACGTAAAAGATATCCCTGCTATGGATCCGACGTTCTTTGTCTCATTTGTATGAGAATTTTATTCATATACCTAATATTGTTTCCAACTGAATTGAAATATTTCCAATAAGTATCCGCTCCCTAGTTTGCATTATCTTGCGATTTTCTTTCGAATCGGATAACATTATTTTCTGTTCTTTATGGACTACTTTATGCTTTAATATTTTCAAGATATATTGGACTCTGTGTTTTTCAGAAACGTGATTATTCGTTGAAAAAGTACATTCTAGCTCCACAATTCTAATTATTTATTTTAAATAAATCTTTATACCATAGGTTTTTACAGCAACTTTGTTTTTTACACATTACTTCAAATTGACTACTAAAATGACGACCTAAAATCTAAAGTTTCTTCATTCCCACGTTTTTTATCATCTCGTAATCCTTCAAATTATAGTATTTCTTTTTTCGCTGCTGGTACACTCACAACATCTGCTATATCTTTCCCAAAAACATATTTGAACCTCGTAACACCAAGATAACAGTGAGTAATGGATTAAATTCAAGAAGGATATAGTTAGAATTCTGTTTTTTTTCCAAAAAAATAATTATATATGTTTAAAAAACAACGTACATCTGGTCTCTTCAGATGATGAACACTTCACAATGATGTTTACTAAATTGGAATGTTCAGGAATACAGATGCACATCCTACAATTTAATGAGATACTTTATGGAGTACGTGTAGTAATTCCGGTTTAAAAATCCGATTATTTCAAGTATTTACAGGAGTAATTTATAATTTACGGTGAAGTTTGTTTACCTGTTTCCTGATTTGCTTACGCCGTAGTCATTTCTCTAACACCGAATAAATTTGATTTCTAATATATATAAAGCTGCGAAATAATAACAAGTTAAATTGTTAATGTGGGAATTCAAGTGCCTAATCAAATCAAAATATTCTTTATTCCAGTAAGCTCAAAAAGTTCTTTTGAACCGTGAAAAGTCTGTCCGTTGCTAACAAATCTACCACCGGTTCGGAAAGTTGATTCTGCTGAGAAGAAACCGGCAAGAAACTCAACGGTTACTCCTTTAAATATAGTTTTTGTATGTAACAATGCGTTTAGCTTTCATGTGCCACTGGAATCAAGTCCAAACACAAATTAACTTTGTCATTTAAATAATCTTCAACATTATAATATATCTTTTGGAATAGGACGTTCTTAACATATTTTTGAAATATATGTGGAGGCAGACTCAGAAGTGATTCGGGTCTTATTAAAAATGCGTATGCTCAAACCAACAAATGACATTTGAACCTTCTTCACTCTGAAATATGGCATTACAAGTTTGTCTTTATTTCTTGTATTAAAATTGTTTGTTTCGCTACTTTTGCTGTATAAATGAGTATTAGTACATATACATCTGAGTTCTTCACGTATGTACTTACTAACGCAACAAGTGTTTAATATTCCTTAAAATACGTAAACTTTAAATATGCACATATATAAACATAGTTAATTATTTCCAAAGACACTGACTAATAAATTTTAAAAAACATTGTTTTAACAAAGTTTTTTATGTTTTCATCCTATTTTACCTTAATAAGTCAAAATTGCTACAAATCTAACAGTCTTAGTAAGAAATAAACAATGTTATTACAATATACGAGTATTAACTAAGTAAGTAGCAGTCCATTAACGGCCCACTGATGGGCACAGGCCTCCTCACTACGAGGAGCGAGGGTTTTTAGAGCATAGACCCACCACGCTGCTCCATTGCTGATTGGCAGGCAAAGTACACAAGTGCACTCTCTATTCCTTCACTCTCATAGTCTGATGTGACGGGAATCCGACACGACCGGAGAGAGATCAGGTGCAGGACCGACGGCTTAACGTGCTCTCCGAGGCACGGAGGTGGAACACACCGTTAACTTCCCAACTTCGGGCAAATATTGAGAAAATCTTAATAGAAAACTCAATTTCGAGTTGTGAATTGCCCCGACCCGGGGCGAGTATTATAATGTATCTATTTGTTAAGATGGATTTGTCTGTATTTCCATGGAACGCCATGGAAATATGAGAGGATCCGCTATGTATAGGATCGAATAGTAATTTTATACTATTCTTGAATCCATACAAAACCTGACCACGGGAAACATTTGAGAAAAATCGGTGCAGGTATTTAGACAAACTTTCTTCACATACTTAACTCTGACCTTTTATTTCTGACAGGTTAACGGTTGAGTTGAATGATATAAGCACAATGCATAAGAATAAAAGCAATGTACTAATATTGCACAGAGTCGTTGAGATATATTAAAAGGATATGACAAAACCCTTCGTAAGTTTTTCAAAAGGTGACGATAACACAGCTGATGTTACGGTATTAACAATAAATTCCAAGTATAGAGATTGCGATTTACTTCTTAAAAACCGAATATCAAATAAATAGATCCGAGCTGTCAGCACTGTCCATGAAGTTGGTATAACAGGATAATTAGTAAACAGATGCCAATAATTATTAAATTACACCTTCATTTTAAATAATGCTTAACATGATTACGTTAAAGAAATTTTAATAGGTTATATATATACATAAAAAAATTATTGGGATAAATATATATAGTTCACAGATATAACAATGCCCCTGTAGAAGGTATACTTAAACCTGTGTTACTAAATGCTCTAATCCAAAAAGTCAATAATCTCTATTAAAATAACCATTAAAGAGAAACAATAACAAAAATTAAAAGCTACTACAATGTTATACATTTGCATGTACGTGTGGCTGCGAGCGTATGCGTGCATGCGCGTGCGTATGTGCGTCATACGTGCGTGCATGCCTGTGTATGTGTCAGTGCGAGTGTGTGTGTCAATTTTTTATTAGATACTATGTTTTGTCCTAATTTTTTGTAAATAAGAAACCAGTTAATACGCCTTTTAATTTCGATGTTGTTAAGAGGTTTTTATTTAATTCTTTATTAAGTTTATTATATAAAAGGAAAGGTATCCAATAAAGCATGTAGGGTGATTGGAGGTAAAAGGTCTAATCCGTTAATAAGACAAAATGGAGCAAAACAGGGGTTCAAAGGTGCCTCACTAGGTCTTTCTATTAAATAAGTACGCCATTATCCGAGCTCGCGCCAGAGTAAATAGAGAAACGGGCGATCATTTCCTTGAGAGCGTCGGACGCATCTGGCATTTGTTGGATTATGTTGGTTAAATTCAATAATCTCCCTAGAACCACCTGAGGAAGCTTATTACAAGTTTTTCGGGCTATTGACCAAGACCTGACGTCCATAACGAAATTCGCTGTACAAATTTAACGTTTTAGTTACTCAATTTAATTTTACGTTTAATATTTGCGTTCTAACTTCAAATAATTAAATATTAAATTTTAGGGATGAAAATTGTAAAGAAAGACTAACACTTCGCTAACAGAGGTCCTGAGTTCGACTCCCGGAGGTCCAAATTTTGAAAATTTTATAATTTGTCGTGAGTTTAGACCACACCTGTACCATATAATAAAAACAATATATGCTGTTCTTTGTAACTTCGTCTGCTTACACTTAAATGTGAGACTTAAAGCACAACGCCATCTAGAAAAAAAGGTAAGTAGCAGCCCATTAACGTCCTACTACTGGGTACAGGCCTCCTTACTCATATGAGTGAGGGTTTTTAGAGCATAGACCCACCACGCTGCTCTATTGCGGATTAGCAGGCATAGTACACAAGTGCACTCTCTATTCCTTCACTTTCATAGTCCAATGTGACGGGAATCCTATACGATTAGAGAGAGATCAGGCGCAGGAGCAACGGCTAAAAGTGCTCTCCGAGGCACAGAGCGGCACACCGCCTGAGAAAATCTTAATAAAAAACAAAAAAATCAATATCGATTTTGAATTGGCCCGATTCGGGACTCAAACCCGTCGAATATGCTAATCACTAGACCAATGAGGCAGTTCAATGCCATCTATTTCATGCTTTTGTAACCCTTGTAAATTTACATTTACAACATAATCTATGAACGGGATATAACGCAGAGTCTGTGAATGTCACGGACGAATTCAAATAATCATTCATAATGTACACTTATAAAAATAGCTTTCATTAATCTATTTCAACCATTAGGAGATGGTTACCTCCTTGGCGCAAATAGAGGCAATTTTAAATTTCCGTCAAATTATTTTTTTCTGATTCCCATCCCATTTCTTAATTGGACGAACTTTTTATCTGCACCACATCTAGACTCGATGGAAAAGAATTTGTCTCACCTCAGTCATACGCGCGAATTGAGAAACTGCGTCTACGTTTTTAGTAGCGATATTCAAACGAATATGTATCACTTCTACAAACTAAATCAAAGTGGACATGGTCGTCAGGCAATCTGTACCCAGGGGCGCTTGTCCTCGTGAGAGAACACAGCCAACTTCCACTACTATGGCTGCTGGCGCGAGTGGCCTAAATACAATAAGTTGGTGTTATAAAAAACGGTCCATCATCTTGAGGCACCACGAAATACACTTACTTACAATCGAATAGCAGTTTCTTTGCAAACTTTTCCAATCAGCACCAGAATAACTACACCCCGTCTTCTGAATACCTAGAAGAAAAACAGTAACATCATTGAGCTTTGCCCTGTTCGGAATCGAACTCAGAATCTCTGCATACAAAGCGAGTACTCGCATTATTGCACAAGTAAGGGCGTCGAATATTGGATATATAATTGTATACTTCATAAGTGATGAATAAGATAGTATATTTTATTGTAAACAAAGATACAATAAGTAAGGTGTATAAAATAGACAATTATTGCCAGTGACACTAAAGCAAGAAATATTCTGTTAATCCCAAAATGTACTTACAATTATTATGTTGGACCCTTTTCGTCATTTAGCACCGGGAGGGTATTTGATTAACGATTGGTATTAATTACCAACGAAATTCCCATAACGAGTTGACGGAAGTATAAATGACATAGAAATATTATCTTCTCAAAAATAATCGTTGATTATGACGATATTTCACAAGTAAATTTTCTGAAGTATCTGGTTTCTTTTTAATAGATTTTTATACTTTTTTTTATTCTATTTACATGTATCCTTGTTTTTAGTAAATTCATCATATATATTAGTTTATTACAGGCTTTTGATCTATGGTCTTACAGGTATGTTATATAAAAAATTTCAAAAAAAATTTAACCCTTATATAGACGTGCAAATAATTTTAGAGTTTACAGAAGAGTCAGAATAACCATGTACTTCAATTAAAATAATATTTTATATGTTATTGAAGGTTTTTTCTTTAGGTTATTATTAATTGTATAATATATTTGTATTATAAATACATATTAATGGAATTTTATAAATCATTCTTCGTTATTAGTTAAACAATAATTATTTCATTGCATGTTTATTTTAACTGAATTTATATAATAAATAAAAATTACATATTTAAAAAGAGAAATAGATGAGGAGTGGGAGTTTTAGTTTAATAATACCGGCACATAAAAAAAATTGTCTATACATTGGGCGCCACCTATCTACGGGCATATTTCTCAACCCGCTGAATACAAATTTCAAGACAGTTTAGGCCGTCAAAATTTCGAGTAGATTGAAAAAAACCTGCTACCTCCAGTTCACATCAAATAATTGTGTATTATTTTTTAGAGTTCTTGGTATTATATATTTGTAATAGCTTGTTTTGAAGGCGGTTATTTTTTTGTTGATTTTTTTTTATTTTTAGTAAATCTGAAGTAAACTAAGAAATTTATCTCAATATATACACCTAAAAAACGTGTTGCTCATATGAGACAACAATAACATAAAAAAGCACAACACTAACGCAAAAGTCAAGGTGGTTTCACCCATTCGAAAGTTATGAGGTAACAAACATTAAAAAAAATATAGAGGAATTGTTAACCTGCTCTTTTTTTGAAGTCGGTTAATAATATGTCAAAGCTCTGGACAAAGATGGTGATTGTTTTCAGTACTTGAGAGAGAATTTTTCGAATTACGATAAGTGATGCCAAATTAATGGATCCCAAATCTATTTCAGGATGATAATTTTAAAGTTAAAATGAATGATGCGTAGAGAGTAGCGTGGTTAAGTTTTAAAAATGTGTGTCATAACTTTTTAGGAAATCACTGACATATTGTTTTATGAGACCTAGTTTTATGTGAAGTGACGGTAGCAGTTTTTTGCAATTTACTCGAAATTGAAGGCTGGACAGCCCAAACTAACTTGAAATTCTTATGTAGCGGATCGACAAATATACACCGTGAACAGACAATTTTTTGTGTTCTGATGTAATCAGTGTCATTTGTTCGATTACGGATGGAAAATATATATACGATATACATTACCTACGCACATATGCACACTGCATACCTAGTTTTGGGATCACAGGAAACACATTGTTTAAAGTTAAGAATTACATTTTCATTTATAATGTTTTCTAACGCGTTACATATATCTATCGAGGCTCTTTTAAGGAGACTTAAAAATAGCTCCCGTTCTTCACGATTAACAAGATGGAAACTGTTGGCGAAAGGCTGTCAAAGGATATTGACAAGTATCTCGGCTTCGTTTGCTTCAAGTTTAACCATTAAATAACATGACATTTTGCTCAATAAAGCTGAGATTTTTAAAAACAAATTTGTTTAGATAAAATTTCTGTTCTAATGACGGTTAAGATATATCCAAACTCTTTGCCATTTAATCTTATAAGTTCACACACACAAAGACAAAACTATTAATCGTCGGATTTAACCACAGTTCTATTGTACCTCGGAATCTATTATCTCTGTCTCGCTTGTCCCTTTTCTCTGATTGATAGCGCCGGAGATTGCATGTCAGGATTACATCTGAGGACGACGTGGGGATTATTTAGTTGGGACCAGGTAAATGGAGCAGGGAATAACCAAAAATATACAAAGTAAATAAAAATTCAAGGTTATTAAAAATATCGTATTGGAAAAATAACATTTATGTACTTAAAGTACATTTGCTGACGACTTAGCTTCCGGAACTTGTGTAACCTGTAATAAATATCATGAATATATAGAACACTAGCAGTGCCCCGCGGTTTCATCCACTCAGATACCGATCTCGTGGCAGTGGAAAGTCTATTAAATCGGACTCTAGATTTAAACATTTTGCTAACATAAAAGTTGTATTTTGCTCAGTTTTTAAACTTCCTTTCGGATTATAAGATACACACTAATATTCATAATTATCTAATCGATATACAGATTTTACTTTGCGACAAATGTATATGTAACTAATACATTTTTAAAACCGTAATTCACGCAGAATGTCCGAAATTAGCCAATATAAAAATTATCTACAGTTATTGAAAGGATTTCCTAAATCGGACCAGTAATTTTTGGCCTGATTATAATAAATTGTTAAAAAAAACAACAAAAATTTAAAATACAAAACTTTCTTATATAATATTAGAGAAAAGATTTATTTGTAATACTTTATTGTCTCGGAACTTCCCTATACACATAATTTGACATTCAGGAGTTCGACTAGTGATACATTATTTTATTTGTTATATCTTTTGAATGGAATGGAATGGAATTGATTTTAATAACTTAAAAAAATATTTTTCAGGTATTGAAACGGTCTTTAATTATATGTATCATTTAAAAGGTTAAACATTAATAGAGAGGTATGAATACTATGGTTTAACTATTGTCGGCAATTTTATTAACTTTAAAATGTAAAATAGTAGACTTAGTGGCATAACTACAGTAGTTAGATATATTGTATCTCGGAGTTTTTTGTACATATTAATAAGTTCTATAATATCGAGGAACATTTTTTTGTTCTATCATCAATAGTTGCCTCAGCGCACGCGATGACAGATTTTGTAAGACAATTTTTTCAAACCTTGGTTACATTAGTAAATTTTTATTTGGGATCACTTTTTTTTAAAGTAATATAACTACTTAGTTCAGTGAAAATGCAGCTTTCCAATGGGGAATTTTTTTTTAAAATGGATCCAGTAGTTTTTGTGTGAGAATTTTACAAATATACACACATACAAAAACAAATGTTGCCTCATATTAATGTTAGTATTAAACAAAAAAGGAAACCAATAATAAGAAAGGGAAAGTAATTGTGATTCAAAAGAAAATAATTTTGCTTTTATATGTTACAAGTTAACAGATTAATATGTCATTATGCATATGCCATAGACAGGCCATCCATTTTTACGTAGATATGACGTAGTGGTGATGTTATTTACCTCATTACGTCGATTATCATACGTATGTCATATTTACGTGTGTAATACTGACTCATATGTGACGCGTATCTTACGTGAATTCTACAATAGTAACATTAAAATGTTTGGTAGCCTATTAAAGTCCCACTGGTGGGCACAGTCCCGTGAGTGAGGGTTTTTAGAGCACTTCCTCACTCACACGAGATAGGGTTTTTAGACTATAGATGCACCATACTGCTCCACTGTGCGTTAGCAAGCTACACTTTTAAAATTACTCCCGAGATATGCAGGTTTCTCCAATATGTTTTCCATCACCGTAAAACACAATGATTGATTGAAAGGTGTAACCAAGAATCCAAGTTTCTTTTTATAAAACGAAAGTGAGTGATTCCCTGAACGAGAATCACGACTTTTGGCATTGTACAATATTATTTACGTCATTGTCACGTGGTTTACATTTACGATATTAAACTCTTAATTTATGAATACCTCATTGGTCAATGAATTTAATTGTATAAATTACTAAATATTATACAATATTATAAGATATTTAACGATTTAATTTAAACAAATATTATATAATAGGCATATAAATTTATTCTTTTACATGCNAAAAAGTATTTTTCAGGTATTGAAACGGTCTTTAATTATATGTATCATTTAAAAGGTTAAACATTAATAGAGAGGTATGAATACTATGGTTTAACTATTGTCGGCAATTTTATTAACTTTAAAATGTAAAATAGTAGACTTAGTGGCATAACTACAGTAGTTAGATATATTGTATCTCGGACTTTTTTGTACATATTAATAAGTTCTATAATATTGAGGAACATTTTTTTGTTCTATCATCAATAGTTGCCTCAGCGCACGCGATGACAGATTTTGTAAGACAATTTTTTCAAACCTTGGTTACATTAGTAAATTTTTATTTGGGATCCCTTTTTTTTAGTAATATAGCTATATCGCTCAGTAAAAATGCAGCTTTCCAATGGGGAAAAAATTTTTGAAATGGATCCAGTAGTTTTTGTGTGAGAATTTTACAAATATACACACATACAAAAACAAATGTTGCCTCATATTAATTTTAGTATTAAACACAAAGCAAACCAATAATAAGAGAGGGAAAGTAATTGTGATTCGAAAGAAAATAATTTTGCTTTTATATGTCACAAGTTAACACATTAATATATCGTTATGCATATGCCATACACAGGCCATCCACTTTTACGTAGATATGACGTAGTGGTGATGTTATTTACCTCATTACGTCGATTATGATACGTATGTCATATTTACGTGTATAATGCTGACTCATATGTGATGCGTATCTTACGTGAATTCTACAATAGTAACATTAAAACGTTTAATAGCCTATTAAAGTCCCACTGGTGGGCACAGTCACGTGAGAGAGGGTTTTTAGAGTATAGATGCACTACACTGCTCCACTGTGCGTTACCAAGCTACACTTACTCTAAAATTACTCCCGAGATATGCAGGTTTCTCCAATATGTTTTCCGTCACCGTAAAACACAATGATTGATTGAAAGGTGCAATCAAGAATCCAAGTTTCTTTTTATAAAGCGAAAGAGAGTGATACCCTGAACGAGAATCACCACTTTTGGCACTGTACAATATTATTTACGTCATGGTCACGTGGTATACATTTACAATATTTAACGATTTAATTTAAACAAATATTAATTCAATATCATATAATAGACATATAAATTTATTCTTTTACATGCTTTTCAATTATATCTTCATTGGCGTAATAATGCTGGAAAGAAAGAAAACTTTATTCGTAGCATTGTGAAGAAAGAGTATATAACTCTTTTTTTTAATTATAGAAGTCGATATGCTTGTAGAAGCTCTGGTTTCGATACCCGGTCGGGCGGATGTAGTTTTAAAAATCATTACAAGATAGATAAATCAACATCGTGAGTATCTAAGGCTGCTTCATCACTTATTATCTTGTTGGATTACAGTTATTCAGAATTCTGAACATCATAAGGAATAAAGAAGTAGAATATAATATATTATCAATGACATAATTATAATTGTTTAAAATAAATAATTTAGCATTGTGTCTTTGTATAATATGCAAATGTATTGTAATTGAATATATAAACAAAATTTATATTAAAACATTACTATTTTAAATGCTTATACATTTCTTTGTTCTGAATAATTTCTGATTTGCCTAGAGCGATTTAAACAGGACTTTTTATCTGCAGGTTTCCACACAAAGAAGGCACGTAATAATTACGTTAGTTAAGTTTATATCCATTATATAAAATCAGATGTATGTTTATTCGAAATGACTTTTAAAATCTTTGTAAGCGAAATAATGTTCATGAAAACCAAATGAGGTGCCCGCATGTATTCAAATAACACAAGAGAAAATTGATACAAAAGTTCTTGTCGGTCTTGTGAACGTGTAATTTCAAACAATTGCTTTCACAACCCGCCGCTTTGCGATTACAAACAAAGAGACATGTTTATCTTTTTAAAAGATACATTAGGATTTCGTAATTCGCTCCATTTTGCTAAGGTTTTGTCTTTGCGTTGTTTAGATAAATTACTTTATACAAAATCGTGTAGAGATCTAAATCTTACGTTTTATTTCTTTTGAGATGAGTTTATTTTCTTAATACGGTTACTGTTTTATGGTATTGTAAATGGTTGTTTTAATCCAATCTCAAAATCTCCCAAAATATAATATTTATTACAGACACGTTAGTGCTTGACTTTAAGCTCTCATCTGTTCTGTAAGTAATAATAGTCTGAGATGGAAGTGCGCTAGTAAAGATATAGTTGCTACACACCTACGTACCGGAAAGCATTTTTTTGACAGTGACGCTGAAACCTCTCTCCACTCCAGACTCAGACAAATAGAAAAGTTCTATTTTCTAAATTTCTCTTGCTGGCCGTCGAAGGCAATTTATTCGCTCACAGGCTTTTTATCGCTTAGATAATCCGTGTAACATTTTAGGCTTTTTTTTAGTGGAAATGCTGAGTAAATTCAGCCACTTCTCTAAAACGTCTTCTAAGATTTTCTAACAGAACAACAAAAATTCCAAACCATTGTGTTTTTAATAAGTGTATGTAAATTCTCTATGTAGTATAGAACGAAATAAAATGCAAATTCGCGCTATATTTTAAAGGAGTAAAGAGCTTTCAATTTTCCACTACGAATAGCACAATTGACCGGCAATCCGAGTGCAAATGGACGCATCACTCTGTAATCTGTCTCGTGAAACCGTGTGCAGCATAAATTAGCTCTAGTTAAAAGCACCCTTTTAATGGAACGGCCAAATGAATGGGCAGTGTTGGTCGATGCGCTTTGCTGAATTTCGGCTTAACATCATGTAGGCCTGATAGGCCTGCTGGCCTTAAATATTTTGTAATTGGCTTTGGAACACCAAAGATCTATTATAGCAAGGGTTGGCAACCATTTTTGGCTATTTCAAAATAAGCCAAAATGTCATTGTAATTAACAAGTTTGCGTTAGAAATATGCTAACATTTAAAAAAATCTTTGAAACTTTAGTCCAAGGATCAATTCAGATTAAGGCAAACTGAGGCAATAGTATTTTATGATTTATCTGAATCTGCACTAATTGCAAAGACATGCCGCCAAGGAAAAAAAATGCGTGTATATTAACCATAAAGAGGTAAATTACCTCTTGCTAGGTTAGTCCGCTTCTATCATAGACTGCATTATCATTTATCTACTGGCGAGATTATAATTCAGAACTTAGTTACTTAGCAATGAAAATATTTTAATGCTTATAATAAAGTAGGTGTTTAACTGGGTATATCACCGTTTTTTACCTAGCCCTTAATAACAATTTTATAAAAAAAGATTGCACTTATATAGATATCATGCTTAACACGTTAAGGTAACTAGCAAAAAACTGTTATAATCCCTCATTAATATAAAAAAATATATATTGGCAAATCCATATTGACGGTCCGCATAACTAATAAGTGAGTTTTGTAGTTAAAAACCATCTTCTTAATATTAATTTTTTAATTAAACTGGTTTAGGACCAACCACCAGTTGAATGGTTTGAAAAGGATCAGGTGGAAATATTTTAAAGTTTCTTATAGATTATTACTTATAAATTAGTTCATAATTTACCCTGATATTACAACGAAAAATTTAGTATACATTTTATTGCTTTACAATTCTATGAAGCTTAATTTCTTCCTTTCTGTTGATTGTTGCTTTTATTTGTAAGAAGATGCCTTTACGCGTTGATCTGGATACTCTAAAAGAATAATTGTGCACGCAGTTTACAAGAATCCTACAGCCTGAGAGTATATCTACTAAATGGCTGCGTATTTCGGTGACATTTCAACATTTACAAAGTTGAATTAATTACCCTATATTATATTTATATACTCTCTTAGTTTCACCGAAAATTCATATCAACATTTCTACATCATGAAAGCGAAGTTAGCTATTATATGTTGTTTTGCGTATTAATGACAAACAATATGATATGTATTTCTTTTTAAATGAAATAGTAGCAGTTAGTAGATAATCTATAAGCTAATATTATATATGCCAATAATTAATTATTCATTTAAAGACAATATACGATAGTCGGATATAGACTTATCTATGTATATATAAAAGAGATATCCATGTATCTATTGAATCATCACGATATCTCTGGATCCAGAAGGCGTAGAGACTTGAAATTTGGTAGGAATATTCCTTTTACCGAGGAGAGGTCAATTAAGAACGGATTTTGCGAAATTCCACTTGCGTAGTTGTTCATTAAAAAAAAAANAGTCTAGAGTGGAATGCAGTTAGGGAACCGCTAGTGATCTCACTCATGGATCCGCTGGGTTTTAGTGGGTATTCTGTTATCAGTGAGTCCCACACTCCCGATGGAATTAAGCTTTTATCGGGGTGCGTAAAGGCATTTCCCAGTGCAAAAAAAAAAAACATTTACAAAGTTCAATTAATTATCCTATATTATATTTATATTCTCTCAGTTTCACCTAAAATTCATATCAACATTTCTACATCATGAAAGCGAAGTTAGCTATTATATGTTGTTTTGCGGATCAATGACAAACAATATGATATGGATTTCCGCTAGCACTTTCTTTTTAAATGAAATAGTAGTAGTTAGTAGATAATCCATAAGCTAATATTATATATGCTAATAATGAATTATTTATTTAAAGACAAAATACGATAGTCGGATATAGACTTATCTATGTATATATAAAAGAGATATCCATGTATCTATTGACTCATCACGATATCTCTGGAACCAGAAGACGTAGAGACTTGAAACTTGGTAGGAATATTCCTTTTGCCGAGGAGAGGTCAATTAAGAACGGATTTGGCGAAATTCCACTTGCGTAGTTGTTCATTAAAAAAAATCAAATTTTCACAATAAAAAAAATTCAAACTTCACATTTACAAATTATATCTTTTATGGTATGTAAAATTCGGTCAGAATTTTTTTTTAACATAATGGAAACTATCAAAAGTAAATTTTAGAAAATTCCACCCTCAAAGGGCAGGGCGGGGGCGTAAAAAATTAAATACCCAGCAAATGGCTCATTTAAGTATTTATACGTATGTTTCTTATTTGTAAAACAATTTGCCTAAATTGATGAAAATGCTACACAATAAACATTTCAGGCAGACGAAGCCGCGGGTTCAGCTAGTTATAGGTAATTACGAAAATCTGATAGTCTACGTAATGTGCCATTATTAATTTTTTTTTGTATTTTAAGTAAAATGCTTACAACTTTTGCATAATGTATTTTACATTTTATACTGAATTTCATGTTAAAAGGTAAAGAGTAGCAAAATTGAAATCACGATCACCTCCTGCACCGTCGTCAAAAGGGATCCAATCGTCTTCTTTTATTGAAACGAGTCTCTGGCGTATTTGTTGTGGGAATTCGTCTTTATTCGATCAATGCAAAGTATTTCAGTAACGAGAATTTCTTTGAAGTACCGCACGTTAGGATCAAATGCAAAATTTTTGCTAACCGTTACATGATTTTACGGATACCAACATTTTTTGCTTCTTATTTAATGCTAGGTATTTTTTATATACTTCAAATGCGGCACCGGAAGCCTCATTAACAAAGGCTTGGTTATGAAAGTTATATTTATTTATTTATTAAACCACACCATTTGCCACCACACCATTGCCACACTTAAGAAGAATAGAAAAACGAAACCTTACCTAAAATATTAAGTGTGGCAAAATTGGTGGTCTTTTCGCTTTGAAGCGACTTCTTGCAGACAATATAGAAATATATCGGAATAGAAGATTAATTCAATACCAAAATTTTTAAAGCGTTTCTGGTGCGTGTACTCGCATCGCCAGCAGAGGCAAAATTTCATTTTTGAATATGTTTGAATCTGGATTGGAATGAAGCTTCGACATGTCTACAAGAAAAAACATACAAAAGTTCCGGTACGATATCGTGTAAAAACTATAACTGGTAAATTACCGTCATTTAACATCAGGCGAGATCGCAGTCAAGTTAACCTGTAGAAAAATTACGTATAAGTTATGTTGTTGTTAAATTAGAACTTATAAGAGGGAGAGATAATGACTCAAAAATATTTATAGGGCAGATTCAGGGCAGTGAAAATAATGACAATTCACGGCGTATATATATTAGAAAACTTGTTGTACGTCCATAAAAATATTGACTCTTTTAGGGAAAAAAGTGAATGCACCTCATATAACTTGATAGAACTATAAAAATAAAATTGCTGGAAATTATAGTGGGCTACATAAAATTGTCAAGTCATTCAACTGTTTACGTTGCTACAACAAGCTCGCAGAAGAAGTTACGAAGATGTCCCTTAATAAATTTAAATCTTTTATTAAAAAAAAAACTAATTGAGAAATCTTTCTATAATTTGAAAGAATACTTAGAAGACAAAAAAGCGTGGAAGTGAATGAATTACTAATTATATTTATTAATATGTATATAGATATAGAACAAATTTAAAATATATATTGTAATGATGATGACAAAAAACAACGTACACACGACTGAGTTTGTTGTGGGCTCTTCTCAGATCAGGGCGCGAAGGAACCCTCGTAACTTCAGATTGTAAGTCGTTCTTTAATGTTATCATCAGTCATTCATTTAAATAATATATAGAAAAAACGTTATTTGCCGATTCATAAGTGCTGAAATAGGCCTACTTGAATAAAGATATTTTGACTTTGACTTTGATTTTGAATAGGTAATAATATCTTAATTCTGGTAGTTTTTGGTGAAGTGTTGAGGCTTTTTAGGAGAAGAGAAAATTTTGTCGAAGAATAGAAATGACACTTATTTTGCAGAAGTAAGCCATGAGCCTTGAAAGTTACTTTATACAGCCTTGTCGCTGTCCAAAGAGGCATTTTGGGTACTTATCCTTTTGCCTCCGATGGCGGCTTTAACTTTCAGTACTTTTATTTTGACTAGTTCAGTTTTTTTAAGTTCGTTTTTGTGTAGTAAGTCTATGTCAGTACTAAGAATCAGATATGTGACTACATTTTATTCAATACTAGCATTTTATAAACAAGTGTAAAAAAAGTGGACGATACCTTTGTTAAATTAGGACAAAATATACAAATAAAGTTCCCTACGGAATACTCTGTCGTGTATTATATAATTTTATTATCATGAAATCTGGTTATACTGTAATTCAAGTTTCGGGATAAAACTTGTCCTTGTTCATATTACATATTAACATATATCCTATGAAAATCATGTCAGACTTAAAATAGGAAGCAAAATGACAGCCTCGTTGGTGCAGTGGCTCGATTAATCGCTTTGCTAGCAGAGGTGTCGGGTTCGATCACCGGTAGGGCGAGTTTAGAAAATTGTATTTTTTAATTTGTCTGAGTCTGGACTGGTGGGAGGCTGCGGTCGTGGCTAGTTATCACCCTACCAGAAAAAACGTGAAAACGCGAAAACAACGTGAAAAAAAACATTAGCACGCCTACATCTTAGACTATATCATCACTTACTATCAGGTAAGATCACAGTCGAGCACTAAAACAGTCAGAACTAAAAAAAGAAATATATATGCTGTTGTAAAAATATTATAACGTAAAAAATGTAACTATATAACATTCAAGATTGTCTTTTATCTGTGACGTAAAGAAGTTTTTAATATAGTCTCTTTCTACACACAAATCAATTGTTTGCTTCGCTGTTAACCGGTCAAATAAGACTATGCCATATATCTTAAAAGCTATTTTTACTTTAAAATACTTTTTGTTATTAAAGCTTTTTGTGGTTGTACAAAAATATAAAAACTAAGGATTATTTTGTTGGAAATCCATTTGCGGTGTAAACAGTACTGCGGGCTGGTTCGCTTTTATCCGAAGTCGAAAGAGTGTTTTTATTTTCTATTTCAAATTTTTTCAGGTGGTTTTAATCAAGCTGTTGCCAACAGACTGAATCCTAGCAGACTTTTCTCATCATTGAATCCTTAGTTTTTAATCAACGATCCGATTCTATAATATTTTGCAGGTCTTTTACGGATTTCTGTCGCGAGTGTGGGTCAATATTTTTGTTTTATTTAGTTTTTAATCATCATTATTATCTTTTTAATTTATTTACATGGTCCAAAAAGATAAATAGCCTATCAAACGTCCATATATTATAATTTATAAAATACTAAATTTTAATTTCATATAAATAAAATGTTAATAAACTTGAATATATTGCATTTAAAAAAATGTGAGGATTGTATCTACTATCTGCGATCGAAACTTAAACCTTAAGACCTGCACCAATTAAGGAAATATACATTATTAAACATGAAAACTCTGTTGGCGAACTCCGATTTAAAAGAGATCTTTCATTACATCTGTAAAATTATTCGGCATTACGTAAATCAACGTTGGGAAAGATATTAAATTTTTCTGCTTTGGCCGTAAAAGAAAACAAGCACATTATGTGAAATTCTTAATATCTTTGGAATTAACCTAGGGTACATGTACCTTGCTAAAATACGCCTATCGTAGAAATAAACTCACAGACGAAGATACGATATACATGATGTTACAGCAACTGAACGCAGTAAATTAATATAGCCTCTTCACGCAAATGTTTTTCGAGAATGATTTAGTGAAACTTCTTTATGGGGGTAAAACCTTATATATATAATTCGTTTGAAGGTTAGGTAGTTTCAATATTTGTAAATAACATGTGGCATATTAATTTACCACTCGTCATTTGACATACTATTTTTCATAAAATTTAAAATAAAAATATGTCAAAAATTCACTTTTCTAAATTTTAAATTCAAAAACAAAATTTTATCAATAATTTCTCATTTCAGATTTCAAAAAATTATTTGTATTATTTTTCGAACTCAATATATTAATGGCAATTAAATTCATTAAGTTCCTAACATATCTTCCTTTTTCCCTCCAAGTCTCGAAAATATATAATTGAAATTGCATAAATATAAACGAAACTTAAAATTTAGGTGCCAAAGAAGTTTCACTTCTGTTATGTGTACTTTGTACGCACGAACTTTTTTTTTATTGCTGACAGGTTATCGCTTAGTTGTAATCTTTTCTGATGGCAAGAGATGCTACAGTCTATGGTAGAAGCTCGCTTACCTGGTAAGAGGTAACTTGCTTCACATGGTTTCTACTCAGCATCACACTAGAATGCTTAGCCGTGCGACTTTGCCGATAGAGTCGTAACTATCCAGAGAAGCCTCCTAGGCCAGACCTAGACAAGTTAGAAAATTATATTTTTTAAATATGCTCTGCTGGTAATCGAACCCCGGGTTTTCGCTAAGGGAGTTAGTACTTTCACCATTGCGCTAACGAGGCCGTCATGGTACCTCTCCTCTCGAGTAAGCCAATGACGAATAGTGGAATGTTTACAGCTAAGTTCTTCCATTTAAAGCTTGACAAAAGATGATGAAAACAAGTTTTTTACAAACAAATTTTTACTACCCTGAAATAGATTTATCGGCAGCATCATTAACTATCGCGATTTTTTTCGCTTCAATGAATACATGCATATTGTTGTTAAGGAAATGTCATGTAAAAATATCGTTAGAATACCCAAAATCAAATGGTAAGATATTTCAACTTGAAGAACTGATACTTATTGGAAATATTTCCATTGAAGCGGAAACAATATTAAATGTATGAATAAAATTCTCATGTAAATGAGACGAAGAGCATCGGCTCTATCTCAAATATAATATTTTTACGTGTAAAACCAAGGAAAGGATTGAAATATTTGCGTATTCGTTTTGGCACTTCGATTCATAAATGATATTTTTTTTATGTACACGCGTAAAGCAGTGATGAAGGTTTTAATCGTTAAAATAAATGAAATTGAAGTATTAGTTTGTAATTTCAAATTAACAACTTTTTATCTAATGAAAAAAAAACATATTTTTGAATTTGTTGGCTGTATGTTTGATCTCGGTAGCCTTTGAAACGGCTGTACCGATTTTAAGGCAATTTTCGATGGCAGATTGATGATCTAACAAGAAGTAACTTAAGCCGCTTTCATTTCCACACGGAACAGCCACTAAACGTATATTTCCGACTTAATCTTAAACACCGTGCGTTAGGCCTTGCAATATATTCGTCAATGGCTTGACCACTATTTTGTTCGCAACAAGGATGGTTTAAAAAAATAACGATAACTGGACAAAAAACGACAAAGTATTGCTGAAACGCCGATTTTTTTTTATTTTGTACTTTGATGTCAAAGAACTCAATTACGAGTGATATGAAAATCACCAGGTCATATATATCTTTTGCTGTAAAAATGAAAACGTTGAAATTTGAAATACTAACTGCGAAATATGGTAAAAGTAGTTCTTAATATCTATACGGAAAAACGAAGCAATCGCAAGGCTCTTGTTTAGATAAATTATAAAACACTATTATCCTATAGCTAGTATTGTATTGGTAACACAATGTTTTCTTTGATGAAAAGACGATAATTTTAATTCTAATAAAAGCAGGTCCAGAAATCGTTTGATGGGTATGCATTTTTTTAACAATATACTGCAAGTTTTGCATATATGTCAAATACTTTTATACATAAGGCAAATTATTAAGTCAAAGATTATTTATGAAAAAATATTTGCATTTGATTCCAGTTGCACATGGATGCAACAAAAACTACGCTTAAAAGACTTAATCCTCTAAATTCCCGCTCTTGTAAACAATCTTTGATAAATTGGTTATGCCATTTTCATTATAATAGAATTGAATTATTGTTAAACATTAATTTGCGATTTGATATGATATAAAAATACAAACACGTTTACGGCACACACAACGACACACTCACTCACTGACTTAATGTCTTAGGGAGCGTACACATTAGGCGTTTTGTATCGCGAGTTTTGGTAACGCGCGTTTAGAGAATAAAGAGGTTGGCCGATTGAATACACATGCAAGCACGTGAAATTATATATAAAATAATTTATGACATATTTCAAATAGAATAATATTTTAAATAAAGGCTACGGTTCTTCGTTTGACTAAATCGTATTCTTAGAAACAATGGCCTTCACAATGCCGTTCCCATTGGTGAATTTGTAAACGTTGTAAATGATGCCAATTTGAGATATAATTGTTGTAATGATTTAAAAAGTGTAGAAGAACAATTACTTAAATTATATTAATTGTAACTATTAAAAACTAACAGGGAATGGTAGTTTCTTAACAAATAAGATAATTAAGAAATGTATTTGACGCGAACGCTGCCATTGGTATTTTGCCGTAATAACCTCATTAGGGAAAAATGTATATAAATTCTTGGAAGTTAATTGAGTTCTCAGTTTTCAATCAATGTTAGCTACCTGTTTTAAGTTAGTTGTGTCGGTAAAAAGGGCTGCTCTACGATACAAAGCTAAGTGTATTTCTTTAAATTAAAACTCATGTCTTTCTAATATGTCATAATGATAATTGTGTGCTATTTGTTTTTATATTTAATGATAATAGTGGTTTAATGTTGCTGATGTATTTTATTGTAACTTATATTAAATATATATGGATAAAAAAAGAGTAAAAGACTATAGACTTTCTTGCCGGTTTCTTCTCTTAGTCAGTTAGATTCCGAACCGGTGGCAGAGCCTTTGACAAAAAATTTTGACTTTACTGGAAGTGAAGAATATTTTAGTTTGGTTATTGACTTTTATTATGGAATCCTATTTAATATTTAATACATTTTAAAAAAGAGTTTAAATTATGAACATATTATTAATTTATTAATAATAATTGTTATTATTACAATTGCTCTAATTTCTGACATGCGCGTTTCTGAACAAGCGCGAGACTGACGCGCGCTTTAAGAATTTTGTTCGAACGCGTTTTTCTAAAGCGTTAGCTGCGCGTTGTAGGTATATATGCCGCCATTTAGTTGTACATTTGATCACGCGTGGTCGTGTAGGGTGGTCGTAATATTCAGCAAAATGGAAGACGAGAACTTCGGTACAGACTTATTTATAGATGAAATCCAAAGGCGTCCAGCTATATAGGATATGGAATGTCCGGATAATAAGAATAAAATATAAAAACATAATTGGGATGAGTCTGTTGACTTTTTTGCATCTACCGTCGTCTTTTATAGCGGCACACACACACACACAATTATTTCGACGTCCATTTTTCTTTTTGTTTTTTTTCTCGTTATCATTTTCTGATTCAGCCAGTGTTAAGCGCTGTGTGTGTACGCTGCCAACGGCCGCTGAACGCAACGCAAAACGCTGTGTACTCGGCGTTATTAAAACTAAGTCTGGCTCATTTTATCATTTTCTTTTATTCTAATTCTTTCTTTGAATTTAACATACTAAATTTAACTACCCAGTAACAATATAACCAGGACGAGCGGTGATTTATGGTACAATTATAGTCTTACTAGACTTAAAAGAAAACCCCAACTCATTATGTATCTACTCACAATGAAATAAATTTAGAAACGATTTTTTTAATTCAAACTACTGTTCTTTGAAGGTTTTCTTTCAGTATATTTAGCTCTCTGTATCATTTAGAATCACAGATTTGCTACCAACCGACAAAGTATTAACGATTTAAAAGACCTTTTTGAGCCTGCTTGAACTAACAATATATTGTTTTTGACTAGTTATTTACACTGATACAAAAACATCTTATCGTAATGAATAATATTTCGAATAAGAGATTGCAGTTGCTTGTTAATGTTTAGATAATGATGTACATCATTAATTAAGAGCAATATGTAACAGTCACGATATTATGATTCTAAAAGTAAAACATTGTACAAATAAATGGTTATTGTTTATGAACACGTGTATCGTAATATGCTAGGGAAAATATTATATTTTTTTTTATTAAAGTTGATAACCACTCGGTCATACTTTATTTTTATAAACAGCTAGTAGGTATAACGGATTTGAATATTACGAGTATATCGTAGGAATACTCCACTGTAATTTAGTCAAATGTTTCCAATTACATTTCTAACAACATCTTTCATTTGAGATGAACATTTTGGTAGTAAATTTGTAAGCAAAACTATCAGCCAATATATTTCAATTACTACTGTTAGCTTGTGTGTATGGTTGATTGTAATGTTTTCACACAACTGCTGAATCGATGAAAAAAAATTTCACCATTAGAATGATGCATTTTCACTGAGTGATATAGGCTATATTCCTCGAAAATATAGGGTCACCTAATAAAAATTCAATAATGTAACCCAAGGTGTGAAACAAAAAATCTGTTATCGCGTGCGCTGCGGAATCTATTGATGATAGAACAAAAAAATGTTCTACAGTATAATAGAACTTATTAATATCTACAAAAAAGTCTTAGATACAATATGTCGAACTACTGTATTTATGCCACTGAGACTACTATTAAACATTTTGAAGTTATTAAAAGTGCCGACAACAATTAAACCATATTATTCATATCTCTATTTTAATCCTTGTCCTTTTAAATGTTAAATATCGCTAAAGACCGTTTCAATATCTGTGAAATACTTCTAAAATTATTAAAATCGGATATTCCATTCAAAAGATATAACGAATTTAAAATGTCAATCTAAAGAAAATAATGTTTCCAGAGTCGAACTCTCTTAAAATCTACGTCAAATGTTGTGCTTAAGGAAACAATAAATTTAAATAATTAAATCTCTTCTGTAATATTATGAACTAAAGTTTTGCATTTTGAAATTTCGTGTATATTTTTAACATTTTTAAATGATGTTACGAATTTACAAATGTTTTAGTTACATATATACTCGTATTCGTTGTAAAGTAAAGTCTGTTTTTTGATTAGATTATGAATCTGTGTGTATCTAATATTCTGAAAAAAAGTAAATAAAATCTAAGTGAAATAAAACTTTTATGATAATAAAAATAAATCTATAGTCCGACTTAATAGATTTTCCACTGCAACAAGATCGGTATCTACGCGGGTGGAACCCTGCGGTTTCACCCGCGTTTCGCATAAATATTCATTCTCTTTCTAACCGTTTTTTAAATAATAATAATAATCGTAATATCTGCGAATGCTCTGATCCCAGTCAGTCTCTCTCACCATCTGATACGACTGGGCTTCCGTGGCAGTTCGCTCGCAGCAAGGATGCAGAAGGCGGTGTTGCTGGACTCGGCTAGGATAGTCCGGCGGTTTCTCACCCTGTAACCTTGAGCCCCGGCCGTTTGGTTTCCCTGGCGGGGTTTATCCTCCGCCCGTTATATTTATTTATGTAATTGTTTATGTATGTGCATGTATTATTTGATATTTCTGTATTTGAGTAATTATTATAAAATACCTTGTATATAATATAAATATTTTTTATTGCGTAGACGGGCGTGAGTGTAAAAGTAGGATAATAATAATAATCATTTATTTGTTTTATTTATCATTTTTTTTATAATATAAATACGAGTATGTATATATTTGCGTAAACGGGCGTGAGTGGAGTAGTAGTATAATCATTTATTTCAGACGACAAAGATCCATAAAGTGTTAGTAAAATTTTAATATTAAACTTAAAATTAATCAATACAATTACAATTAAAGATCCAAATCTAAATTAGAAATTAAATTAAAATAAAACGATGTCAAATATAAAAATGAAATAACAATAAAAGTAATAATTAATTAATAATACAAATATTACATTTCTTACAAGGAAAAGTTAGTTTTGTTCATCCACTCAAATTTAAATATATGATTTGATAATACAGTATTTTCAAACTTTAAAACATTAACTAAATTTATTTCGCCAAAAATTAACAACGCCGTTTATTGAAAGCTCGTATAAAAGGTTTATTATCGCTAAAGAGTTTTAGAAGTTCGTGCTAGATGGCATGGGAATTGTCTTTATATTTATGTTATATTAAAATTATTTTTTTCAAATAAATCTTTTATTGTTATCTCTTAAACTAAAAGTTAATTAAAGAAACCTAAACTAAGAAATGGACCTCTAAGAACTCGCAATAGGCTTCCTCAGATGGTACTGCGGAGATTATTGAATTTAACCAACACAATCCACCAACGCCAGATGCGTCCGGTGCTGTTAAGAGAATGGTCGCCCATTTCTCTATTTATACTAGAGAAAGATGGGATAATGGCATAGTTATTGAATAAAAATAGACCCTGTGAAGTTACCTTAACATATTTTTTAATAGTTTATACAATTAACCATATGCCAATAAAGACTAAACCATCAGACAAGGTGTTAAACATATCATGAAGACGTACAAAAAGTACATTTACCATAAATACGCGCACTCCCATGCACATTCTCTCTCCCACACACACACACACACACACACACACACAACCATACACATACATTAAAATTATGATTATTTTATCTTGTTCATTTATTATGAATATCTTGCTATATTGATATCCTTTCGTAAAATCTTAATATATATAAATCACGTGTCACGTTGTTTGTCCGCGATGGACTCCTAAACTACTTAATTGCACACCGTGTGCAGTTTAATCCAACTTGAAAATTAGGATAGATCTATATCTTAATTTAAAGTCACAGTATTATTTTATTGCAAATTATTCGTCTATTAAAAATCTTAAAAAAATAATTTAACCTGGCCACAGCAAAAAATGGCCAGGTTTGCTAGTATAATATAAAAAAGGATGGCAACTACTATCTGTAGTAAAGCGTAATCTAGTTTAGGCACTAATGTCCAACCAAACTTATATTTAGTTTATAATTTAAGGATTATGTGTATAAAAAACCTAAGGAAGCCGAGGTTCCGTTTTCTTTATTTTTGTATGTTTTTTTTATCAGATTATGAATATAATATTAATTATTTACAAATATTTCACGACGTTCAATTTAATGTGCTGATAGAACCAAAACCTGTTCATTTTATTGACAATAACTGAAAATTATCTATTCAACATCTCTTAAAGTCTGAGCTTCCCCTAAGTAGGTGGACCGATGTTAATAAAATTTTGTGGATCAGTTCCGGTGGATTTAAGGAATTAGTTTGAATTCCCAATCCAAGCCGATTAAAAGAGCCGAAGTAACAGATTTCTCCTTATTTCCTGATGATCGCAAACAGCTATTTGACCTATTTGGAAAGAGTTTAGATATAATTACAGGCCTTTTAACTGGCAATTTATAAGGTGGTCAGGTTCAGAAAATGTCTGTGGGCGACACTTCACGTTTGATGGTCTTCTTCTACACAACAGAAGTCTGAACTTGTTCAACGCGAGTTTTATAATACAAAATACGACAATTTTGTTCTTTTATATATTATAGATAGAAAATACTTTATTGCACACAGTAACAAGATAACATAATTTATTACAATAAATTATTATACTAATTAACCTATGTGCAAGGGCGGCCACATTGCTTTGAGCAATCTCTGCCAGGCAACCTTTGAATTTATTATAAATAATGTGCGATATGTAGTGTATTCATTATTGTCAAACTATTATTGCCAGTTAAATTATATTTGATAATGAATTTATCTACATTGGTAGTGAAAGTTGGGTATGGCAGAAGAATCACAAAAGTAAAATAAATGCGGTAGAGATGAGAGCGTTGAGAAATATGAGTGAATTAAAACAGAGTGACAGAGTAAGAAATAGTGTGATAAGAAAATGTCGTGGTATAAAAGAAGATGTAGTGACTAAAATTGAGAAAGATATGCTTAGATGGTTTGGGCACGTACAGAGAATGAATGAAAGGAGACTGACAAAAAGGATTTATGATTCAAGAGTGAACGAAAGTTGTAAGGGGAAGACCAAGGCGAACGTTCCTGGACCAAAAGAAAGGTTTAATGAAAATGAAATAAGCGAAGGAGAAATGCAAGTATAGATAGGCAAGTGAAAAGACGTGGTCTCTGCCTACCCCTATGGGAATGATGCTCATCTATGTTTATCTATATATATAAAAGAGATATCCAGGTATCTATTGACTTAACACGATATCTCTGGAACCATAAGGCGTAGAGACTTGAAATTTGGTAGGAATATTCCTTTTGCCAAGTAGATGTCAGCTAAGGACGGATTTTACGAAATTCTATCCGCAAGAAGGGTTGGGGGGGTTTTTAACTGTTGACTCGCGATATCTGGAACGAAGAACGCAGACGAAGTCGCGGGTTCAGCTAGTATTGTATATAGCAGTGACGGGTTGACTATAACTCTCAAGCTCTGTTTGGTGATGACAGCCAACTTTATTTGAATTAGCGGTGCATAGCTGGGCGTGACGGCTCAGTCTCATTTGATATCCACCGAATAAAGTGCACAGCGCGCCTAAAACTTACACTTCAAAACGTTACATTGGTGTTCAATACACATAAATAAAAAAATCGCGCGAAATCAATAAATCTTTTGTTTCATGATACGAAATTTCAATAAAATAACTACATTTGATAAGTCGTATGTTTATATTATTCATAAAAAAGTCATGTGTGCCCTTGTCATAACAGTATGATACTTTAAAATGTCAATATTTTCATAAAAAAACAGAATATTTTCACGGAAAAATGTCAGCGTTTGTTCGTTAGTGTCAATTTAGTTAGATGACTTTGCAAATTTACCTACATCAAAAGGTGAAAAAAATGTATAAAAGGGCTTCGTCGACTATAATAAGTGTCAAATTTTTTCCTAAGAATTTTCTTTACAAGGACATTACTTTTACAATTAATCTTCCATTACCTATTTTAATGAGAAAATTTAGATTCTACTTCTTGAAATGAATTTCTTTATATTATATATACTAGATGAGCTAGCGGTATTACAATTCAGCGCACTATGGCAGCCTGGGGACCTCAGCGTCACCTCCTGGTGGCTTTGATCTGGCGGCGACCTTTGGTTGGGGAGCATTGTAAGTGCGATGCTCTCCAGTGAGAGATGGTACGCGGAAGTGGCCTTCTTTTGCGAGACTGTAGTCTTGCTGAAGGATGACCACGAGAAGGAAAGGGAGGATGCAGTCGGTGCTCCCCCTCACCGCAGAAGGAGGCGGAATACAAGGCGGCGCATGTTTGCGCACCTCCTCATACCTCCCTGAATCCTCCATCGGACTCATCCGGGACATCAAGGCAGAATGCGAAACTGAATACTTGGTGCCTTGCTAATGAATGAAAAGGGTTCCGCTGTGTATTGCGATTGCGATTGCGATTACCTATCATCGCCGAGTCCCACACTCCTGACTGGTCATCGATCAGGGTAACTGCTTAAATTGTATTTCCCAGGAACATAAAAATCAAGGTAGTTTTAGTATGTAGAAATAAAATGTGGCATTTTAATTTGCCAAACATAAAATTAAAATATTTCATAAATTCTCTTTTCCGGATTTGAAATTCAAAAACGAAATTTGAATAATAATTTCTTATATAGACGTGGCATTTTAATTTATTATATATTTATATTTATATTGATTTTCGATGCCTTTAACATTTTAATTACAATTAAATTCATTAAATTTCTAACATATCTTCCTTTTTCCATTCCTCTCAGTTTGCAAACACCGTTTGCCAAAGAAGTTTCACTTCTGACATTTGATCTTTGTACACACACACTTTTTTTTTGTATATTGGCTTTTCCCTATAAAATATTTAGTAGTGTTTATTATTACATTAGTGTTCGATGTAACTATACTCGTGTAGTGTAATTATGTGTAATTTAAGTTAGTTTAGTTTTAGTTCTAACATGTAACTTTGTTGCTAGTTCATAGGTATAAATAAATATAATAAAGATGGAAACGCGCTAACAGGGTAAATGTATATTACTTATTGATCACTTTAACCTCTTGAAATTTGATAAACGTATTCCTTCCGTGATGTAGTCACACACTAAGCGTTTTCCTATATCACTATGGGATTAGCATATGTGAGTTATAAGCAGTAATTTATTAACTCTTTCCGAAAATATTCTCTCGATTATTAATTGATTAGTTTTTTATACCAAAATTAAAACTAATAAAATGACAATACCATGAAATAAGATAAAATATTTAATATAACTGATACACGATCTACTGATATGGTACTGTTAGTATACAAAATAATTATTTGTATATGGTACGCAGACAGATTAGACTAATTAACAGCGTCCCCTAAATTTTCTAATCCAAGCTTATCATAACACACCAAAAACGTTGTACAAAATACAACAACTCGATAATTTATTTATGTGACATTCTTTTCAGGAATTAGGAATAAATATATATACACACACAAATATATATATATATATATGTATTCCTAACCTTTAATTCTATCCATTAGATCACATTCCAATTTTTTATACCACATTGTCGTCGCAGTAGTGCGAGTATTCCCTTTGCTAGCAGAGATCTCGAGTTCTATCCACGGTAGAGCGAATTTCGTCTTAAGTTGGACTAGAGGCTTCGGCTCTACTAGCAAAGATGTACCGCCAAGCAAGATGTTTATATTCCAGTACGATGCTGTGTGTGCAGAAACCATACGAGGTAAATTGCCTCTTCCCAGATTAGTGTGTTTCCATCTTGGACTGTATCATCACTTACCATTGATCAGGTGTGATCACAGTCAAGCACAAACTTGTCAACAATTAAAAAATACTTACAGATTTTTTACAGTTAAGAAACTATAATGATACAACCATGCGAGAAAAATACATGTCTCTAAAATAACATTATTTAAAATTTTAATGAAAAGATAAATATTTAAATGACACAATTAAAAAAGCAATAATTAAAAAGCTACAGACAATTTTATTGAAACCTAATAATCATTTAACAACCGTGTTCAAATTTTCAATCGTTAATGAAATACGTCTTTATTCATACACGTTTGTAAAAGGTTCTATAAAAGTTTACAAGTCAAGTAAAACTGTATCAACCTAAAATCTCATCCACTACAAGTGTAAAGTTTTATCAAATCGTTGTTGTCGTCGTCGTCGTCGTCGCTTCAACCGATGGACGTCCACAGCTGGACATAGCTCTCACGTAATGATGTCCACAAGGCCCGATCTTGCGCCGCCTGGCTCCAGCGGCTATTTATCAAATACTTATTTATAATTTAAATTTGATTAACTAATAATAATATTTACGGAAAATTTTAAAGCATCATCAATTAAAAGCGCCCGAAGAAGTTCACATACATAATGAATTAAAGAAGTTCGTTCTAGGTAAGGTTCGTAGGTAAAATGATGGTGTTAACTTTTCCGTATTACTTGTTACAAATATATGAAGCTATTATGCAATCGTCAAATAAATGTTTGTGGTTATTATTTGAGCTAAATGTTGATTATAAAAGTTTAAACTCAAATATGAACATCAAAGAACACCATATAAGCTTTGTTTTGATATTGCAAATAAAAATTTCAGTTTTAAAGATTAACCGCTTGAAATACAGTTGTGGAGTTAATCTTTTTACAGATAACATGTTTAATATAGCACTATAATTTCCGTAGAAATAGTATTGATTCAAGTCACGTTTGGACTTACACATCACCTGGGTCGAATTCAACTAGCCACGTATCGCTTCGTTAACTCATCAAAATGGGACCCAAACGAAACGACATACCCTCCCTAAACCAATTTATGTCCCTTCTGATTGATTAAATCAGATTAATATATTTTTTGTTTGTTAGAAGTCCCTTGTTTATATTATTACAGCTTTCAATAATTTGTAATTTATGCAAGAAGTAAAGGAAAAATTTTGGTTTTTGGTAATATATTTCATATGCTTATATCTTTTAAACCTCTATGGTTGGTTTTCATTTGATACTATACTACTCATTGATACTAATGTATTTTTATGAGATGAGTCGTCAAGGATTATTTTAAATACTTTTGATCGTATGTAATTGGATAAGTTTTGATGATTTTTTTTTGTTTGTGTTATATTTCCACAGGATCGTCGCAGGTAAAATAAGAGTAATTATTGGTAATCAATTATATTACCAATAATACACAAACGTATATGACGGCGGCAACGTTTTTTAATGTTGTTAAAAAGGTGTGCAGCGAGCTAGCAACAAACGTCTACCAACATTCGAACTATCCACACTCGCAGAAATAGTATAAAAGGGATTGCATAAGACTTGCGGGCATTCTTACTTGAAGTGCTGCCGGGTGCACACCTTGCACCCATAAATTATTGATTATTGTCATTTAATTTTAAAAAAATAATCATATAGTTTAAAGTATTAAATAATAAAAATTTATTTAAACGATGGAAGACCAGAACTATATATATATATATATATATATATATAGTTAAAGACAAGCTTAATCTTCCCCTCTCTGCTGCTGATAGACGTGTATTGCGAGATTAAACATTTTTATTTAAACTCTTGAGCTTTAAAATCGACTCCCCTTATCTTCTTTCAAAAATTAATTTCATCTGTCCGCGAATTAATTCTCACCGTAGGACTAATTTGTTTCATATTTCGCATTCTAAAACAAGATATTCAGAGAATACATTCATAAGAAGGAGCTGTAAACAGTACAACATGTTATTCTCTGAATTTGACCCATTTCATCTCTCTCTCACAAAATTCAAACTAAATATCAATAATAGTCTACTTCATAAAGATTAATATTTTGAAATAGATTACATAGTAGGTTATATAGTATGTTTTGCTTTGTCTGCACTCACTTTTCTCTTTTTCGTGTAATTATAAGAAATTAGTATTATGGGAAACTGTTTTGGTTGTACAATAAGGCCCAAAAAGAAATAGATGAGTATTGGGAAAGTGTGAGTGATACGTTGAATGAATGTGAACCGAATGAGCGAATAATTATGTTAGGAGATTTTAATGGATGGGTAGGTGTGAAACGTGATGGATATGAAAGGACTCTTGGTATGTTTGGTGACAAACGGGTGAATGAAAATGGACGAAGTTTGCTTGGAATATGTGTGGAACATAGTCTTTTTGTGGCAAACACTATGTTTGAGCACAAGGGGATTCATGTGTATACAAGGGAAGAAGGGAATGCTAGAAGTATGATTGATTTTGTAATTGTGGACGAAAAACTGAAGAAGAAAGTTCTAGATGCTCGAGTATACCGCGGGGTCGACATCGATACTGACCACTACCTGGTCGTTGCCCGAATCGGTGGTCTTTTTAATCGGTGGCGCCATAGAAAGAAGGAAACCTCGAGCATTCTTGAACGAATAAAAGTGGAGAGATTGCAAGAAGAGGATGTTAGAGAAGAATATCTGAAAAATTTGAGTGGGCGATTCAAGAGTGAAGACGAAGGAAATGAGATTGAAAGTTTATGGAATAAATTTAAAGATGGAGTGGTTGGTGCTGCTATTGATGTATGTGGCGTGTCTAAAAGGAGGAAAGGTAAGAAAGAGAAGAATTTGTGGATGGACAAAAATGTTCAAGCAGCTGTGTGTGAAAAGAAGAAAGCTTGGTCCGATTGGTTGGCTACAAAAGCGAACCAACGAATGCAAAAGGCAACGAATGATGACGTAAAAAAGGCAAGAATGGAATACAAAAGGGTGAAAGTAATCGTGAAAGAAGCTGTAAGAAAGAAAAAAGAAGAATACAGTGATATGTATGATAGGAGACTTTCTGATGATTTTCAGTCAAACAAAAAGTTTTTCTGGAAATCAATACAATTTGCCCGAGGGAGATCTACTTCCTCGGAGCTTTGTAAAATCAGAAGTTTAGATGGAAGTTTAATAAAAGGAGAAGAATGGATATTGAAGAGATGGAAGGATCATTTTGAAAGTTTGTTTGAAAGAAATGAAGCAGAGGTAAATATGGCCTCTGCGGATAGCAATGAATGTAAGACAAGTGATAGCGAGATTAGTATGGATGACATCATGAAAGCGATAAAAGGTATGAAATCAGGTAAGGCTGCTGGGTATGACAGAGTGTCAGTCGAGATGCTGAAGGCTGGCCGCGGGATTGTGGTAGCTCAGCTGTACTGCCTTTTCAATATATGCTGGGAGAAAGGTCAAGTCCCAAGAGATTGGAGCAAGGCCGTAATTGTCCCTCTATATAAAGGAAAAGGGTCACAGCAGGAGTGCAAAAATTACCGCGGTATCAGCCTTCTTAGTGTCGTCGGCAAATTGTATGCAAAGATATTAATTGAAAGGGTGATTAATGAAACTGATGGGAAAATATGGGACGTGCAAGCGGGATTTAGAAGAGGAATGGGATGTACGGATCAGGTCTTTTCTTTACGGTGCATAACTGAAAAATGTTTGGCTAAACACCAAAAAGTTTATTGCGCGTTCGTAGATTTAGAAAAGGCCTATGATCGAGTGGTGAGGAATGAGCTGTGGTCAACGTTATCTACGTATGGGGTGAGCGGTTGTCTGATCCAAGCATTGAAGTCTCTCTATGAGGGTTCTAGTGCCTGTGTCAGAATAAACGGAGCGTACACGGAGTGGTTTCCTGTCGAAAGAGGTGTTCGACAGGGATGTGTTGCGTCACCATGGCTGTTCAACCTATTCATGGATAAATGTTTGACAGATTTAAAAGAAAGTATGTATGGGTTAAGAATGAATGAATTACTCATCAAATGTTTACTCTACGCTGATGATCAAGTAATACTTGCGTCATCCGCTAACGAGCTTCAGGAGATGCTAAATATTATGAATGAAGCTTTGAAAGGGAAAGGAATGAAAGTGAATGTAAACAAAACGAAAGTTATGCTTTTTGAACGAGATGAATCTATGATGAATGGCAATATTTTGATAGATGGGGAACAAGTGGAAGAGGTGAAAGAATTTGTATACTTGGGATCTAAATTTACAAAAGATGGAACATGTGAAAGTGATATCGAAAGGAGAGTGAATGCAGGGAATATGGTAAATGGTGCTCTGCATGCTTTTATGAATAGCCAGATGGTGTCTCAAAGGGCTAGACTGGCAGTGCATGCTGGAGTGTTGGTGCCAACACTTATGTATGGTAGTGAAAGTTGGGTATGGCAGAAGAATCACAAAAGTAAAATAAATGCGGTAGAGATGAGAGCGTTGAGAAGCATGAGTGGATTAAAACTGAGTGACAGAGTAAGAAATAGTGTGATAAGAGAACGTTGTGGTATAAAAGAAGACGTAGTGACTAAAATTGAGAAAGGTATGCTTAGATGGTTTGGGCATGTAGAGAGAATGAATGAAAGGAGACTGACAAAAAGGATTTATGAGTCAAGAGTGAATGCGAAAGTTGGAAGGGGAAGACCAAGGCGAACGTTCCTGGACCAAATCCAGGACATTTTAAATAACGGCCAGGTCAAGAGTACTCTAAACCGACGAACTTGTATGAAAGGTTTAATGAGAATGAAAGAAGCGAAGGAGATATGCAAGGATCGTGGCAAGTGGAAGGATGTTGTCTCTGCCTACCCCTATGGGAATGAGGCGTGATGCTATGTATGTATGTATGTATGTTTTGGTTGTAAGGTATTATCATATATTTTATTATTATTGTGTATAAAATGTACTGTTTGTTTCCAAAAAAATAAAATAAATAAAAAGCTAAAATAAAATAATATATATACTTAAATGAGCTATTTGCAGTGTTTTACTGCAAATAACTTATTGGCGTTTCTAAAGCTATCTGTGTACCAAATTTAAATCGTTTTATTAGATTTGAACTGCCTCTATAGTCTAGCGATTAGGATGTTCGACTACAGACATGAGCACTATCTATTTCTTCACTCCCATAGTTCGACCTGACGTGAAATCGTACACGACCGGAGAGAGATCAGGCGCAGGACCGACGGCTTAACGTGCTCTCCGAGGCATGGGGATGGATTCCACCGCGAACATCCCAACTCCAGGCAAATATTGAGAAAATCTTAGTAGAAAACTCAATATTGATTTCCAATTGGCCCGATCCAGGACTCTAACCGAGGGCCTCATAGTAGAACTTGCTAACCACTAGAACAATGCGGCAGTCAGCCATATTAGTATGTCAATATAAATAATTCCATGTTACCTTATTACATTTTACAGTTTTGCCCCTGTTTGAGTTTGTTTCTGCGTCATGCGGGAATGTTGCACTTACGTAATATGTATGCACGTGTCGTTGAACGGGCGCGGGGTCATCACTGTTGGGAAAGGGCTGAAATTGCACTGCACATAGTATATTATATTATTTTTATACATTTCAAATATACACAAATATTTTACAGCTGAGGAGTTTATAGGTCGGACGCACTAATTACAGGAACTACTAGTTCGAATTGAAAAATAATTTATTGACGAATAGGTCATCTATCGAGGAAGGCTATTGGCTACATAATATCGGATTACGTGTAAAAGGAGCGGAGTGTTAACAAATGTTACAAAATCTGTGAAAATTTAATTATAAATCATGTACTATGGAATTCTCCTCTTAAATTAAAAAAAAATTAAGTTAAATGATCGTGCGTACAAAGTACACATGTCAAATCTAAAACTTCAGATATCCGAGACCTAAAGACAGGGAAAAAGGAAGATATTTTAAGAATTTCATGCATTTAGTTGTCATTAAAATATTAAGTGTCGAAAAGAATACATATAATTTATTGAAATCTAAAATGATCGTGTTTTTGGGCAATAATAATAGAATTTATTAATTAAATTTTGTTTTTGAATTAGAAATTTAGAAAAGAGGATTTATGAAATATATTAAATAACGAGTGGCAAATTAAAATAACTCATGTTATTTGTAAATATGAAAACTACCTAACCTTCAAACGAATTAGCATACAAACGCTGCACATCTTCGTGCCGCTAATCCTTAAAGATTCTACCCTTATGCATCTAAAAGAGTTTCACTTCAAAAAAAGTCGGAATTCGCATTTTTTGAGGTTGACGCACTATAACTGTTTTCATTGTAATGAAATTTGCTCTTTCTTTCTCTCTAAGTGGAAGTTTCACAGATCATCTGAACTTTTTATAGATATTGCTGCAATTTCAATAAAGTTTGTGTTTTTATTTGAAAATAAAAAGAAATTGATAGAAACACGTTTAAATTGCGTGTTAGTTTATAAAGCCATTGTTTATTTTCATTTTTACTTCAGGCAATCAAGGAATCGATACAGCATGAACTAAACCGAGTCTGATTGACATTTTAATTAATGCTCATACACCCTTCACGCTTGCAACTACGTTTACATTTCCGTGAGCCGATTCTTATTTTGTGAAGGGTATCCTAATTTTATTTTATTGGTGACAAATTGACGTTTGAATGTGATCTTATCTGATATTAATTGATGATACAGTCTTAGATGGAATCACGCTAAGTTGTATATACAGCATCGTATCAGAACGCAATTGTTTTGATTGGCGGAACAATTTTGACGATGGAGTAACGAGCTCAAAGCTTCCTACCAATCTAGACTCAGAAATAGTTTTACAAAATATTGTTATATAAAACACCGCTAAAATTTACGAAAATGTTTTCATATATTTAAATACACATACTCTTGTAGTTACTGATTTTGTTATTTATATGTACAAATAATAAAAGTCATATTTTATAATTGTAGATAAGAACTAGGGTATAATTCATAACAAATCAAAATAAAAAATCATTAGGAATTATTGCAAGTGACTGAATAGTATTTAATACTGCATCCAGATTTTCGTTTACACTGTAAAAAAAATTATTGACTACTTGAAATGTTGTCATATTTATCTAAGAGTTGGATGGTTAAATTTATAATTCAAAAATAAAATATGAAACTTTAAATTGAACTTGCTGAATTCTAAAAATGCCTATATTTTAAAACTGTGACGCGTCATGTAAACGTGTCATAAAAATATAGACAAAAAGATGGCTTTTTGGTGAATAGGTTTGACTGTGTTTGATCAGCAGTTTGGATGTACTCGTATTTAATTATAAACAAAAATTTATTAATTTTATTAAAATTAAAGAACCACACACCTCTTTATCGGGTACAGTTTCTAATAAATTTTACGTTAAAGTATAATTCCTATTAAATCAGATATATTGAACAGTAGAATTTGAATCGATTACATTAAAATGTCACTTAAACATAAAATATTTTCTTTTCTTTTTAAAACATTATTCATTCACATTTAAAATAGACGAATAAAAATAAATTGGTATGGATTTCGTTTCTGAATTTACGGATTTACTTCTATTCTTAAAATGGTAAGTACTCAAATCGTTTTTGGACGTTTTGCAGCCATGATTTTTCTTCCTGCCAGCCCTCCTCCTTTATAACCTTGGATCTTATACATCATTATAAGTTGGAAGAGATTGTAGCGATCATGGTGCAACACGTAACCCAGGTAGGCGACTCTTCTTTTCTTAGTCGATTGGAGGAGATGCCTAGTCATCCCAGCTGACCATGAAATGACCAGCTGAAATTTACCCTACCAGAAACTAAACACAGGACCTTTACTACCAAAGAATATACCAGCATTAAGCAAGCAATGTCGTCGAAGGTTCTTATATCTAATATGTTTATTTTTTGTCATGAAAATATATTCAACTTATTGATTTCTCTCGTGTAGAGTTTTAAAACTGTACAGCATAAAACCTGTTTTCTGCTGTGTCAGACACGTTAATATGTGTCATGTTCGGGACGTTAGTTCCTAATCCCATGAGAAAATAGGGTAACTTCGTTCGAAATACTAAATATTTTTCGTTAAATGAAATCAATAACGAATAGTTAGTTTACTAGCCTGAAACCATATTTGCATTATTGCCTAAGGACTTATTCTATTGTTCATTTAACATCGAATGCCAACAAATTTGATAGAACAGCCTAAAATTAAGCTACTCTTTGATCGTTGTTAATTAAATATTGGTCTTCACTGTTAATTGGAAAGGGTTGACCCAATGTCGAATAGTATGATTAATCGGGGTAAATCAATATGGTCCTGTTTTAATAAGGCTTGCTAACTATAGAATATATAGACAAAATTGTATAACTAAATAGTAAAACTTCTCTTTCCCTATATAACATTGTTCAATAAACGATAAAAAAATACTGGTTTTGTCATTTACTCAAGTACAAATATATTTCATAAAATTTGTATGGAATGATACCTGATTTACTAAACGTTGGAAAAAAATTTCAATTCATTAATTAAATTTATTTTGCGAATAAGTGTACAGCGCGGTCTATTGAAAGTTCACGTAAAAGTTATAATAATTACTTTCTATGTAAATATGTATTTAGTAAAAGATTATGTTAGGTGGTAGATGAGTTGATTTTTTTTAAATACTTGTTTACTTAATAAATTAAGTGAGCCATGAGCTAATAGATTAACAATTTAACTCTTTTTTAGCCACGGGATCGAATCTCCGGAAGGCACCACTTCACTTTCTCTTTAAAAAAACCTTATATACCTGCTTGTTATTTATAAAAATTTATAATTTTATTTTCTGACGTAGGAAAACTGTTTATACTGAGACTGATTCTGTAGTATTTGTAGCCTACCTATTTGTTTCTATAACAAACTCCAAGAAGAAGTTGTCCATCGGGAAATTTAAATCTTTCATGAAAAGAAAGCTAATAGAGAAATCATTTTATAATTTGAAGGAATATTTAGAAGACAAAAAACCGTGGAAGTGAATGAATTGCTCTATATACATCTTGATATAGAATAAATTTAAAACATATATTGTAATTATGATGACGTAAAAAAAAGTACACCCGACTGAGTTTGTTGTGGGCTCATCTCGGATCGGGGCGCGAAGGAACCCTCGTAACTTTAGATTGTAAGTCGTTCTTTAATGTTATCATCAGTTACTCATTTAAATATTATATGAAAAAAGATATTTGACGATTCATAAGTGCTGTAATAGGCCTACATGAATAAAGATATTTTGACTTTGAATTTGACTTTGTATTGCAGTAGCGTGGTGGGTTTAAGCTTCAAAATGCTTCTCTCTTAAAGTAGTAAGTAAAAGTAAGTAGCAGCCCATTAACGTCCCACTGCTGGGCACAGGCCTCCTCACTCCGAGGAGCGAGGGTTTTTAGAGCATAGACCCACCACGCTGCTCCACTGCGGATTGGCAGGCATAGTACACAAGTGCACTCTCTATTCCTTCACTCTCATAGTCCGATGTGACGGGAATCCGACACGACCGGAGAGAGATCAGGCGCAGGACCGACGGCTTAACGTGCTCTCCGAGGCACGGGGGTGGATCACACCGCCAACTTCCCAACTTCGGGCAAATATTGAGAAAATCTTAATAGAAAACTCAATATCGATTTCGAATTGGCCCGACTTGGGACTCGAACCCAGGACCTCATGTCTGTAGTCGAACATGCTAACCACTAGACCAATGAGGCTGTTTGCTTCTCTCTTGAGTAAGCCAAATTAGTTGGTTATTTTATTATTTCAGATTGTTATTGATTGCTTTATTTCTATTATCGGAACATAGCGTCAAAATCCATGTACATCATTGTAAGTGCGTGCGTATGAAGTACATGTGCTAGAAGTGAATCTACTTTGGCAAACTAATTTTTAAGTCTTTTTTATATTCATGCAAATCTAAAACTTTAAATTTCTGAGACTGATAGGCAGGGAAAAGGGAGGATATGTTAGGAATTTAACGAATTTAATTGTCATTACAATATTAAGTGTCGATAATTAATACAAATAATTTATTGAAATCTCAAATGACAAATTTTAAATAAAGATGCCACGTGATTTTGTCAATATTAGAAATCATTAATTAAATTTTGTTTTTGAATTTAGAAAAGAGAATTTATTTATAATATATTAAATTATAAAATAACGAGTGGCCAATTAAAATGGCACATGTTATTTGTTAATAATAAAACTACCTAACCTTCAAACGAATTAGCATAAAAACGCGGCACGTCTTCATGAACATTTTACCCTCATGTGCCTAAAGTTTCACTTCAAAAATTGTAACTTGCATATAACAAAATATTTTTGAAATTCTTCCCTATAAATACCAACCTGATAAAATTTTTCATACAAAGGAAAACTCCAAGTAACAAGGGACGATAACGCACTTTGATCTACTTGTAATAAGGACTTAAAACAATGGGCTTCATAATCGTTCTTTAATAACATTTTTTTCGCTTGTTATTGCAAGGTGGTTTAACATCTATTTCCGGGAAGGAAAAGAAAAGGTGTTATTGAAATGAGATTTTATATATCATAGTTATTGTACAAGAATTAGTTTTTAATGGTATTTAAGAACCTTATATTATTATATAATATTACTTCACAGTGTGTGTGCGTGCGTGTGTGTGTGTGTGTGTGTGTGTGTGTGTGTGTATGTGTGTGTTTTCTTCAGATAAGAAGAATAAAACATAGCATAGGATTCTCCGCCAACATCGTAATTAGTGAGTTCCATAATTCAACATCCAAAATGTGGCCGTTGGTGCGTAATGTTGGTGCAAGCAAACACTTTATTAATTAACTCAGATTATAATGTTCGACCACTTAATGTTCCCGATACAATTATACACACAATTTACACAAATACATTAACATACAATTTACACAAATACATTAACAATAGCTAGGAACCCGACAGATTCAATAGCCGACCACTGCGGTGGACCGTCGCTCAAGAACTAGAGCACGCACGGCTTGTGACAATTGACTCTGTCTAGCGCCGATAGATAGATGGCGCCCGGGTTCCCTAAGCAATTTGACTCCGACATTTAAATGACGGCGGCAACGTTTTTTAATGTTGGTGACAAGGTGTGACGCGAGCTAGCAACATACATCTACCAACATTCAAAATACCCCCACTCGTAAAAACTAGTATAAAAGGACTTGCATTGGGCTGGCTGGCATTTTTGCTCGAAGTTGTGTCCGGTGCACACCTTGCACCCGTAAATTATTGGATATTGTCATTTAATTAAAAAAATAATTAATGATTTAGTTTAGAGTAATAAATAATCTCTGTAAAAATTGACTGTGGCTGTCTTTATTAAAACTATGGAAGACCAGAACCCGGTATATATATAAATAACTGCGAACTGTGTGATATATGTATTGTGTCAAATGTTTGTGTATTATTTAGAACTGCAGATCGGTTGGACCGATTTAAATAATCCACAATTTAGTAAAATATATGAAAAATAATATTAACATATGATTACTAATGTGCAGGACTAGGATTTTCACACAATCATCAATTGACGATTAATTGGTGGAATAATTCATTATTAATAAACAATTATCTGAATATAAATCAAATAATTAAATGGACATAAACAGTATCTTCTAATAATTATGCGCAAACTACGTCACGTCCGTGGGGCGCCTATTGGGTACTCGTTAACGTTACATTAAATTCTCTCATCGACTCGTTATGAGATCTCCAAGACTGTCAAACCGATTGATACGAATTCGGAGCTACAGGTTGTTTATACAACGTAAACACTAAAAAAGAACGGGTTGCCGCATATTCCTACGGGAATATCAGCGATTAATAGTCGTATGCTGCAAGTTCACCGAATCATTGTTGCCCGATTGACTTGAAATTCGGATTACATATTTCGTTCGCGACGTAGACTCGCATATAGAACGGGCTTCGCCATATTGCATGAGTAGCATGACGGGGTTCAGCTAGTATTTTATATAGAACAGATAGAATAAAAGTATTTTTAATATGCCGCTCGCTACAAATTGTAGAATTTCTACGCCACCGAATACTTATAAGCAACATTTATCAAATGTACTCATACTCCTTGAAAATATATGGCTTTTCAAGTGACCGCCTTTGTCTGAGATTCCCTTTTCTCAGAAACTATAACGCGCGTATATTCCAAGCTAAAATAAGTAAATACTCAGAAGACGTACATCAAACAACCATTTTTGTTTTCTTTCAATTATTTATTTGTTGGTAATAAATAATATGGTTTCTCAGGGTACAATTTTAACAATTTCAATACTAAAATTAAATGTTTCGTAAATACTGTATATATGGCATTTTTGTCTACCATGATATCTGGGCCATATACAGCTCACTTTTATTGTGACTCGTTTCAAACGTTAGAATGCTATTTTTTATATACGCATGTTTTGGTTTATCATATTATAAAAAATACTTGGGAATCACCCAATCCAAACTTTCATAAATTTTCACAAAGCAGAATCAGATATAGAAGACATATATGTTTGTATATTGTGTTATTATATGTATGTATGATCTGTATAGTATTATATGTTGCATATGTAATAATGAAATGTATTGATTAAGTAATGTATAACTGAGTCTAGTTTTCTCTTTTAAAGTAATTTGCCTGGAAGAGATCGCTCTTAGTTAGCTAAGACCGCCTTTGCGCCCTCTATGACTTAATTTTCTGTTTTTCTTTATATTACATAATTTGTATTTACATTTTCTTATATATGTGCAATAAAGTTTTAAATAAATAAAAGAATCTACCATAGCAGTGAAAATAATAACAGTTAAAGGCGTATTGGAAAATTTTTACTTTTATTAAAAATAATAGACTCTTTTACGAAAAAAAGTGAATGTACCTCATATAACTTAAGAAAAAAAATTTGCTGTAACTTCTAGTAGGCTACATAAAATTAACAAATCAAGCAAAGGTATCTATATACGTTTCTATAACAAGTAAGTCTAGTGAGTAAGCTAATTGAGAAATCATTCTATAATTTGAAGGAGAACTTCAAAGACAAATATGCGTGGGAATGATTGAATTGCTCTATATATATCTTGATATAGAACGAATTAAAAATATATATTGTAAAGATGATAAGACAAAATACCTATACCCCACTGAGATTGTTGTGGGCTATTCTCAGATTAGGGCGCGAAGAAACCCTCGTAATTTTGTTTGTAACCCGTTCTTTAATGTTACGAGTTTAAAAAAAAAAGAATATTTGCAAAAGTGTCGCGGCGTGGTATCACAAAATGTCATTATGTCACTGGTATTCAAACTTTTGTTTCATTAACGTACGACATTCTAAATCTCCTTTTATTTTAAAAAATAATGTGACAATTAAACAAATTTTATGTTAATGTAAAACAATTATTGCTTAAAAAAAATAATGATATAATATAAATTCACTGAAGCTGAAACAAAGGTATGTCAGAGTAACACTTACTTCAGGAGGTAACGTGTATGAAAGACAAGACGAGGCTTCAAACTACGAGAGCTGCGGTAATGTAAGATCTTGAATAAAAAGCCCCCTGGCAGTTCGCGAGACTTGTCTTAGCGTTGGATGTATTGTTACACGGATATTTTCACAAGCAAAGGAGGCGGGAATAAACAACATTTTTCATATTTAAATGAAGATAAACAATAAACTTAAGACCATTTATTATGTCGAGATATTTTAATAAATATTTCCTCATAATAAAATATAACTAGTGTTTTTAAAGGGAAAATTTTACTGATCAAACGTGTGATTTGCGTCACGGAGATATGCAGCGTTTTTTAATAACTTCGAAAACAAAATTCAATTAATAATTTCTAATATTGACACAAAACAAGTGCCATTTTTATTTACAGATCGTCATTTGAGATTACAATAAATTATTTGTATTAGTTTTTGACAATTTTAATATTTTAATGGCAATTAAATTCCTAACATAAAATATGTTCCTTTTTCCCTCCCTGAAATCTAAAGTTAAGATTTGTATAAACAAGAGTTAAAAATTTGTTTGCCAAAGATTATATATTAACATATAAACTTTTTTTTTTAATTGCCAACAGGTTAGTGTTTGACTGTGGTCGCAGTTGATGGCGAGTGACGATACAGTCTAAGATGAATACGCGCTAATCCGGTTAGCAATTGTTACGGTTTCTACGAGTACGGCACGTAGTCGTTGGTAGGGTGGTAACTAGGCATGGTCGAAGCCTGCCATCAGTCCAGACTGAGACAAATTACAATGATAAAAAAGTAAGTCAACTAATTATACGTATTGTATATCTCACTGAATTCGATTTATTGCTATGGCTTATATATTTACTAGCTGACCCAGCATACGTTGTTTTGCCAAATAATTACTATTAACGCTATTGAAAAATAAGGGTTGGTGATAGAAACGTGAAAATTTAGGGTTGTCTATATTTTTGTCTGCTGTATCACAAAAAAATATAAACAAAAAATTTCGTTCATAAATTAAAAAAAAAATTAAGGGTGAATAGCCCTTATCACTTAGGGGTATGAAAAATAGATAGTAGCCGATTCTCAGACCTACTGAATACGTATATAAAATTTGGTGCAAATCGGTAAAGTTTCGGAGGAGTATGGTAACGAATATCGTGACAGGGAAATTTTATATATCAGAAGATAATATGCCTAGATTCGTTCGTTTTCGTGATAGTTTTGGGATAAATGAAATCTATAATTTATGTTATAATGTGGGCTTTCTGTCAGTTAAAGCCCCATTAAAATTTCAGCGGACGGTAAAATGCACACAATTGGTGAAAAGTATAAAACGCTTGACGATAAGTAATTAACAAAAGGTTTTTTTTTTATATTACAAATTATTACTGTTAATTCTTTAAAAAAACGTATTTAGAAGAATCGTTTACATAAATAATCAAGAATATTATTATTTTACAATTCAGCAAAATATAAAATTTATTATGTATGTTATAATTTTGTAAGTTTTCAATTGGTGTTCCTAAAATGTAGCTAATATACTTATATTATACAGTATTTGAAGTTATACTTCATTTGGCGCGTTAGGGAATAATGATGATAGTAAAGTTTTTTTAAAAACCGACACCCTGAAGTTAGGTATAGTCAACATTTTAGTTTTTTTTTAATATTACATAATTATATACCTTAATTAGTTTATTATATTACTTGTAAGATATTCTGACACTGAAAATATCAATGTGACATTCTTATCAAAATTATAACTTTCAGACTCAAGTATGGAAAACAGATTATAAACTATTTATATCCAATGAAAGTTACTTTACGTTTATTATTTTCAAATTTTTGGCCTTTGCCTTACATTTAGTGAACGAATGATGTATTTGATTTGACAAGTAACAAAAACTACGGCGTGGATTTATGGTTAAAACTTCGAAGATACTTATATATTATTTTGCATCCTTTTATGCAATCAAGCGTGAATTTCAATAAGACATTAAACAACCGCGATAAAAGTTGTGCATCTAATAATAATGACTGATAATTTAAAAGTTCCGAGACGAAGTTTATGCATACACTTGTTTTAAATTAATTTCAAAATAACGTAATATTTTTTGTCTTATATCAAACCTTTCTTCTTATGTTGGTTACTTGTTATGTTCGGAAATGAATAACAAAATAACCTGTGAAACGTTTTCTAGTAAACCCACCGAATACATTTTCATATGCATTTTCTAGGAAAAATTCCGAAATTTTTATACAATTTCAAAAATGAAACCTACGCCTGTTTAAGTAGGTCGGGAAACAAGAAGCCTTCCGCGTTGTTTTCGTGACTCGCTGCTCTTTTTCAACAGACCGAGTAACTGTGTCATTCGAAGAGAAAAAGATATAGTTCTTTCAGGAAATGGGCCATTCGCCGCCCTTTTCAGCTATCGGGTAATAGCAATTTGCTTTGAAAGACTACTTTTTCGCAAGTGGGTAATCCGGTGGTTAAGATAAAAGGTATTTTAATAGGTTTTTCATGAAACCTATGCTTCTTTATTGATTTAAGCTTTGTTATATAAACACAGGCACGGATAGTATGGGATACCTGCGAGGTATATAACACATTATGAACTTTTCTTCATCTTATTATTACTTGACTCTCTCTCCTTCAGTGTATACATTTCATTCTAATGATATTTGTAATAAATTTAAGAAATTAATGGCAATGGCGTTAAGAATTACCATTAATTTCTGTAAACGTTTTTCGACAATATTTTCGATAAGTTGAGGGTATAATCTAACTTGATATTTTATAATATCGAATTAACGTGTGTTAGTTTTCGGTTTTTCGCACAATCTCTTTGATTGGTATAACTCTCACTAATATATTATTATGGGTCCTTTTATCCGCAAAAATATTATCTTTGTACACAGAAAAAATCACTATTTTATATCTTTTTTATAGTTTATCTAAAGGTGCGTAAAGAACTCTATAATAAAGATTTTATGTAGTGTTCTTAATGCCTCATTTACTCCACACTGGGACTTTGTAAAATAAATATGAAATACGTAAATTTTGATTGAGTTTATATTCAACATTACAGCGTAATTACAAGAGATTACAATAAAAAAAATTAACACAGTAATTTTATTAAGAGAAATTTACGATACTTATTGATTCATTGAAAAAGTTTTCAACTTTTGCATCATAATTCGCTCGGATTAAAGGTAAGCCATATTCTTGCAAATAATAATTATTCAGCACATTAAATGTGGTTTCTTTGTAAAAAGCAATAAATTAAAAATCGATTTCTGTTCATATCCAAAAGCAAACCGTATATAATTGGATTCCATGGAAAAAATACATTCTAGCTACATTTAATGATATTGTGGGACTCTAAATTGTTATCGTACCTATTTCACATATTGTACGACTGTTAATACTCAAGTCAGCACAAAAGTGTCTAAATATCGCAAATCACTGTTTCTGTTGTTGTACATAATGATGTAGGAGTCAGTTCAAGGAGACGTAAAAAGTGATACCAAGACCTATGTTGTCAGACCCATTTCAAATAAGACAGACTTCACTTTGATCTCGTCTTCTCTGATCCTAAGTGAAGTGAAATATATCATAATATGTAGCGAAAACATATAGCTCCATTTTAAGGTGTTCAAGTGTAGCGAAAATTTGTATATATTATTTATGATAAAGACATTCTAAAATGGCATTGTTATAACTTACTAAAAGGTTTTATTTAGCTTCTACGCTATATAATATAGAAAAATACTTTTTACAAGATGGTAAATAAAATTTCATCGTCATATTTCCGCCAGTTTTCATAAAAAAAGTAAGTAAGCAGCCCTTTAACGTCCCACTGCTGGGCACAGGCCTCCTCACTCCGAGGAGTGAGGGTTTTTAGAGCATAGACCCACCACGCTGCTCCACTGCGGATTGGCAGTTTGAGTTTTCATAAAACTGTTCTAATTGTAATATATACAAATCTTTCTCATAATTTAATGGAACCATTTTTGAGAAACCGTACGGATATCTATTCATGAGTTTACCGTGTTTAGACACAAACGGCGATATCTAAGCTAATATTATAAAAACGAATAATTTGTGTTTTTGTGTGTATATAAGTATATTTGTAAAGTTTCACACAAAATTAATAAATTCATTTCAAAAAAATTTTTCATTCATTCACACATTCACAACATTCGAAAGCTGCATTTTCACTTAACGATATAGGCTATATTACTTTCTAAAAAATAGGGATCCTTTGTAAAATGCATTAATGTAACCCAAGGTGTGAAAAAGGTGGTCACAAAAAATCTGTTATGGGAAACTATTGATAATAGAACAAAAAAAATGTTCTACAATATTATAGTCCGTATTAATATTTAAGAAAAAGTTCGCGATACCATATTTCCAACTAGTTTAGTTACGCCGCTATACAATATACATTTTAAAATAAAAAAGTACCGACAATAATCAAACCATATTATTCACAACTCTGTATTAACCCTTATCCTTTTAATGTTCATTTCAATACCTGTAAAATACTTTTTAAATTAATAAAATAGGACATTCCATTTAAAATACGAAATTTAAAATGTCAATCTAAGAAAATAAGTCCAACCTAGAAGACTCTCCACTGCCAAGAAATCAGTATCTACGTGAGTGAAGGCGCGAGGCATTGCTAGTTGTGCATAAATTATGTGAAGCATTGTAGTGAGACCCTGAATGAATTTTAGTTGATGCGGAATAGGAATATGTAGGCATTAAAAGGTAAAAGTAAAAGTGAAGAAAATGTTTAACTTTCAATGCGAATGCGAAAAAAGTAATTATGAAGTAATAATCTATACATATTTTAACTTCAACTAATTTTGAAAAAAAAACACAAATGTAGATAAGAAATGCTGCAGTGTGAATTATTGAATTAGTCAGCTTCGTTAGTATAATGGTGTGAAATCTCACTTTGCTGGCGAAGGTGTTGGATTTGATTCCCGGCAGATCAAATTTAGAGAATTCCATCATCGGATTTGTTTGATGGAAGGACTTGGCCATGATACTAATGTGTTCTGTAGAAATGTGATGTGATATTGTGTAGAAATCATAAGAGATAAATAACCTCGGACCAGTTCAACGCGCTTCCGCTTTGGACTATATAATCACTTACCATCAGGTGAGATAACAGTCGAACGCTATCATAAATAAAATGTAAATTACCGATTCTACATTGTCATCACGAACGTGTGTTTCATATTGTTTTTTACATCGTATTGCCTGGTGATAAATTATAATATAGTCTAAGATATAAATCTGGAAAGGTAGACAGTTAGTTTAGTTGGATTTTGAAAATTACATCGATTAGAACGTCGTCAAACGTACCCATAGGAGATAAATTATTTCCTTCAAGGTTAGCGCGCTATCATCTTAGACTATATCATCACATACCATCAGGTGACATTAAAGTCAAGAGCTAACCTGTTAGCGATAAAAAAATTCTAAAGCTAAAATTCGGAAAACACCTGTGTAAAATTCGAACCCGTGGTTCTGTATTAAGGCACTTGTTCCATATTACTCTACTCTAAAGCTCACTTTTGTTCGTTAAGTATACATGACCTTACATTTTACGAGAAGAAAAATGAACGTTCCATTTTTCACCGTTTCTCTTAAACTCTTGAAACAAAGACGCTTATTTTGAAGTTATTCCATGACTGCTACATGTAAAGCCTTTTACGCCAAAATCAAGCTTTATATAAAGTTGAAGTTTGAGGAATTGCGTTTTAGATATAGAGTATTTCAAGAGCTCTAAGAATGCAATATTAGAAAGATGAACAAAATCATTTTATATATTTACCCAAAAAAACATTTTAAAGTTTCATTCAAGATTACTACTTTCAGATCTGTAGTTGAAGAAAATGGCACATTACACTTTAATAAAGCTATTTAATCTGTTTAACTATTTTAGATATTTCAATTTTTTTTTTTAAAGAACGAAGTAAGTTCTAAAAATAAGAGGGTTTTGTTCTGATAAAAAAACCCATAGCAAAGTTGTAGAAAAAATATTATATTATTACATTATTAGAGAAATTCAATTACCCTCAAGCTTTTTATCGTCTAAGTTAACAGATTATCTTTCGTTTAACGAGAATAGTTTGTAATAAATCTTGTACTGTTGTTATTAATTAATTTATTAAAATTAAGCCCTATTTTGAACTACTCAAGGTATGGAACGATTGCAGATAATACCATATCATGTTCTCTTTGAATACGTCTACTGTGAAGTCAAAAGATTAATATGATTTAATTTTATTTACATAATAAAGTGTTTGTGAAAGCATTTTAGTTTCTTCGCTTTTGAGAAAACCTAAGGTTCTTGATTTCGTAGTTGTAAAAATTTAATATTTGTGTATAATTTTCAAATACGTTTCACTATAAAGAATATTTTTTGGTGGATCAAGTAGTATATTCTCAAAGGGGGCATATAAATCCGATCCCAAGCTAGGCTTACGTGAAACAAGGAAGAAAATTGCAGACTCAGATTACCCAAACCCGTCATAAATGTGTTTATCTTGGGGTAAAATCTAACCCGACCCGTAGGTTCATGTAAGTGTAGCATGTAAAAACAATTTCGTGGTAAAGGGATTTAATAGTATTACAAACTAACATTTGTTAAAAAATACTTTCAACGATACTAATATAAACCTATTTATCAAATAAAATACAAATTATAGAATTCCTATGTTTGATATATACAGAACAATAAGCTTTAAAAAAAACCCAATTCAAACCAAATCTTTACAGGTTTTTAAAGTTTCTAAACAGATGCAGCCTATTTGTTATCAATGTTAATAAAAAAAACTGAGCACTTATTAACTTCTTAAATATATAAAGAGAAACCTTTAAACTTTTTACATGAGCTTTCAATAGATGGTCGTGTACAATTTTTCATGAAATAGAGTTAATCTAATGTTTGAAGAACTGTATTAACATTAAATATCACTTTAAAAAATGTGTTTAAGATTTTATTAGCGCATGAAAATTTGTGCAAAATAAATAAAGAAAGTACTAATAGTAGGAATAAAACAATAATAACTGTATATTTAATGTCATATTCTATAAAAAACTTGCTATAAGCTAATGTAAAAATCATTTCTGTAGAGTTCCATTTGTAGTTGAAAACTTTTTTAAAATAAACACTGGGATTGGAATCTTTAAACACTATCGCGGTGAAGAAACTTTCTTAGGTCAAGTTAATGACTTGAAAGTTCACTAACTTTGCTTTTAAGAAGAAAGTACCGACGCAAGGCAGTGGCTAACTTTAATTGACGAAGCTATAATAAAATATTATAAAAATGAAGAGATGGTAAACGTAAGGAGTAAAGGTCTCGAATTCCATTCTCTATTCCGAGAACAAGTTCAGACTATCCAAAAAGTATAGAAAATATACTATTGCGATATCTATATACATTTCTTTGGAAGAATAACGACATAATTCAAAAAATACACGAGAGCCGTTGGAAGATTAACACAAAAGGTTTAAGCATGACAAGATGACATTTTGTTGTGCTTTAGTGAAGTTTTGCCGATTAAAATTTTTTGGGACTAGAATATTTAAATTCAAATGAAAATTCAAAAATTCTTTATGCAAGTGGGCAATATTATTTTCAATGTGCGACTGATGATAATATCAAGGAATGACTTAGATACTTAAGTTCCTATATTAGTCATTAAATAATCTCTTTTTTTTTTCTAGATTCCGAAGAAATACTATTACTATTCATCAAACGCAGCGAAATTTTGATAAAATTACTGAAGTGAAACTTTTTTAGGCACATGAGAGTAAAAAAATTTGCAGAAGAAACGAATTATTGCAGCGATTTTTATACTAGTTCATTTGAAGGTTAGGTAGTTTTAAATATTTACAAATGACATGTGGTATTTTAATTTACCACACATCATTTAATATACTGTTTTTCATAAAATATTTCAATAAAAATATTTCACAAATTCTCTGTTCTAAACTTTTAATTCAAAAACAAAATATAATTCATGATTTCTAAAATTGACACAAAACCACGAGGCATTTTTATTTGCAGTTCATGAATTGAGATTTCACTAAATTATTTGAAATAATTTTCGACACTTTTGATATTTTATTGATAATTAAATTCAATAAATTCGTAACATATCTTCCCTTTTCTTTCCCTCAACGTCTCGGAAATCTAAAGTTTTAGATTTGTATAAATATAAACAAGTCTTAAACATTACTTTGCCAAAGAAGTTTTACTTCAGACATGTGTATTTTGTACGCACGTATTTTCAATGTATTTATTGTATCTATGAATTTCATAATATAGAACAAGACGTCGATAGTTTTGAAGGCTGGCGCAATAGTCCAAGTATTCGGTTCCCTAGCAGAGGTTCTAGGTTCGTTTTCTAGCAGTGAAAATTTAGGAAATTGCATTCTCTAATATCTCTGAGTTTGGACTGATGGGAAGGTTCAGTCGTGATTAATTACTACCCTACCAGCAAAGACGTGATACAAAGCTACAAATTTGCGTTACGCTACGATGCTGCTATGAAATTATAATAGGAAAAACATCGGTAATGGCCTTACATACAAGTTTGTGTCTTTACTTACCATCAGGTCAAGAAGTAATCTGTTATCAGCAAAAAAATATTAAAGAAAAATAAAAGGAAGAGCTTAAAACAACGTCATCTTGCCTGCATGTTTAACACCCTGAGATTCAGCATCTCGAAGCCGCCTTCAGTGTTTACCGCGACATTACTTGATTAATTGCCAACAAAGTCTTCCCTCCCCTATTCTTGATTGATTACGCTGTAATCTTGTTTGTGACTTGACTGATGTTCAGTTATTGTATCAGACTTACTCATATTTTTATTAAAGACGCACATAATTAGCGAAATAAACTAACGTGGGACAGTGGCGTATTTTTAATTATCAAATGTAGTAGCTTATTTAAAATAGCATATTCATCAGTTCAAAGAAATGACGGTATTTCAAAAGGAAATCTAATATTTTACATTATTAAAGTAATGACTTTGTATTTACACATTATTTCTTTATATTGTTTTGACAGTATGTATTGGAATATTTCAACTCGATTTTTGGGCACTTCATAATGTTGGATTTATTTGAAGTTTTGCACACTTGTTAAAGGAAGATGGCCGTACAATAAATAAATAAAGTGGATATTTATTGTTTTTTTTTTATTACGAAAAATCCATCTTATTTCACTTTCTACTTTTGATTTTGTATAGCTCCAAATACTCGTAGACGTAACGGAAAAAAAGCCGGTGCAAGTAGCGTGTATACGTTCTCTAAGACTTTAAGAAAAAATTAAATTGTAGACCGTTACTGAAATTTTTTGACTTATTTCAATTAGAAATCTTTATGTACTTTAAATATTGTAGATGAAGTGATCCAAGAATGTAATAATAAATGTAATAACTTTTCTTTCAATTTAATTCCTGATGATGTAATATCAGTATAAAATGACATTCAGAAGAAAAAAATTAAAGTGTATGCGGACAAAGTACAGATGTCAGAAGTGAAACCTGTTTGGCAAACTAATTTTTAAGTGGTGTTTATATTTATACAAATCTAAAACTTTAGAACTCCGAGACTTAGAGAGACGGGAAAAGGAAGATATGTTAGGATTTTAATTAATTTAATTGTCATTAAAATACTAGAATTGTCGAAAATTAATACAAAACATTTATTCAAATCTCAAATTACGAATTGTAAATATAACTGCCAGGTAATTTTTGTCAGTATTACAAATTATTAATTAATTTAATTTTTCTTATTAAGAGAATTTATGAAATATTTTTATTTTATATTTTATGAGAAATATTATGTAAATATGTAATATTATATAGATTTGCCCAGCACAGAAGAGTTTTCCGCATCCGCAGTATAATATAGCTACATAAAAAATAAGGTAATATCCACATCATTTCCCGTAATTTATTGACTAGTCAGGACACGGAAGATAACAGAACCTTTCACCTTTCAAATTAAGAAACTCATGTAACGAGTTTCCACCAGCAAATATATTTTATGGGGAGCCAAACAATTGAAATGAGTCCGAATAAAATCGGAACAAACATATAAAGTCCGTAACAGATTGATTGCTAGAGTTGCGGCAAGCGAGAACTCTCTTGACAGATTACACCAGCTGAAAATAAATCAAAATGTCTATCGTCTTCACCCTCTGCAGCTTTATTTATCTGTATCATTAGACAGCTCTCAAACGAGTACTTTTATTCATTAAGATACTATAGTTCATTACAATTATAATTTGATTATCGATATATTATAATAACTGATTTCCCCTTATTTACACGCTAGTCTTAGATATATATATCCAGGTATTTATTGATTCATCACGATATCTCTAGAACCATAAGGCGTAGAGACTTGAAATTTCGTAGGTATATTCCATTTGCCGAGTAGAGGTCAGCTAAGAACGGATTCCACGAAATTCCAAAAGGGATTGCGGGTGGAATTTTTTTGACATAACGGAATCTTTCAAAAGTAAATTTTAGGAAATTCCACCCTCAAAGGTTGGAATAGCTGTTAATGGACTACGTGTCAATAATATAAGATACGCTGATGACACAGTGCTTATGACAAATTCTGAAAGTGGACTGCAAAAGCTACTGGAAGACGTGGCAGCCGTAAGAGATACGATGGGATTGAACATTAACATAAAACTATAGCTATATGCATATCCAAATCCCAGACGCAACTCCCTCAAATAAAACTTCGCGGTACCTATATTGAAGCAGTCAGAAAGTTTAAATACCTAGGTCGATATTTCACCACAGATTTAAACCACCTAGAAGAAATTAAGTGTCGAATAGGGCAGGCAAAAGGCGCCTTTTATAAAATGAGTAAAGTTTTCTGTGACCCCAAAATCCCATTCCTAACAAGACTTCGCATTGTAAAATGTTATGTCTGGTACACACTTTTATATGGGTGCGAGATATGTGTCGTTAAGAAGCAAAGCAGTAAGCGGCTCCAAGCATTTGAGATGTGGGCTCTAAGAAAAATGTTTTAGATTTCTTGGAACCAGTTCGTCTTAAATTCTGTAGTCCTCAAACGAGCGCAAATTAACCACATGAGAGGATCCCTATTTGAGTACCCACAGTTGATCCGAGAGGGCAGGATGTCGGGAAAAAAAGCACCTGGTAGACCGAGGCGGTATTGGATGACCGATATACGTGAGTGGACCAGGGACCGGGACCGGGAACATCACTGGGAACCGTTAGCCTGTATTTATACTATTTCTTCTGTACCTATAGAAGTAACTGCAGGAACTAATTTGTTGAGATTAACAATGCGATCCTATTTAAAGTACTTTCTTATTTTCTACCAGTAGACGTAACTATGTGAGTAAAACCATCGGGAACATCTAGTTTGTCGTAATTTACAGTTATAAAACTCGATGTCAAGCTTAAGCTTCTTTAACCTCAAAAAAAATTTTGCAGAAAAATTGATACTTTTCTATTGAAGCATACATTTTACGTGTAAAATTCAAACGAAGGCAATCATTTCAATTGCTTCCAGATCAGTTTCATTTTAGCGTAACTGTGAAAATGTTTAACTTGCATATCATAAAATTTCTTTGTGTTGCTTACTTAGTACTCTTGTAGACAAATTTAACCAATGTTTTCAGTGTTGGAAGTACGTTACTTAAATTGTTTTTATAGAGCACGTAAAAGAGGAATTATGCTATCATTGTTGTGGTATAACTATAAGGGATTAGGTATCATTTCTGATCAAAGCTATCAGGCGATTTTAATTAAACATCAAACAATTGTCGTTATATTTCAAGGAATTTACACAAAACCTACACAAATCACGCACATAGATCTTCCCCAAAAATCACTCTATCTATTGGTGTTCTCAGTTTATCGGGTATATACAGAAGAGGCAAAGGACTTTGTTTTGTTATAATAATATGAAAGAATAGAATCACATTTTTAAGTATAACTAAAGCTTCAATTTATTTCACATTCGGTAAAGTAATTCAACATGTCGGAATAAATTCAATATTTGTTTTGTTTCATTAAATTTAAATGGTTCAACGTGCATAATATTCAAATTATGATAAGTGAAAATGAATTAGTTTGGTAGATTCGTGCTTCGAATATTAACTTGTGTTAAATTGCATTTTTAAATAAATATACATATAATTGCATATAGTAAGTAGCAGCCCATTAACGTCCCAGCAGTATGAGAGAGGGTTTTTAGAGCATAGACCCACCATGATGCTCCACTGCGGATTGGCAGGCATAGTACACAAGTGNTGTGACGGGAATCCGACACGACCGGAGAGAGATCAGGCGCAGGACCGACGGCTTAACGTGCTCTCTGAGGCATGGGGGTGGATCACACCGCCAACTTCTCAACTTCGGGCAAATATTGAGAAAAGCTTAATAGAAAACTCAATATCGATTTCGAGTTGGCCCGACTTTGGACTCGAACCCAGGACCTCATGTCTGTAGTCGAACATGCTAACCACTAGACCAATGAGGCAGTTTTAGTAATTGCATATAAATTATACAATACTAAAGAGTTTGGTTCGCGTTTCTGTACAGTATATTGAGTAAAGGTAGTGTGATTTAATTAACGTCCGCGACTTTGACTACTCTGAATAAGTACTTATATCTCCAAGATATTTATATATATACATACATGTTGAGATACAAACGTTCTTGCTCTATAAACGTTAATTAGATACTGAGATTTGCGTTTTTAGTATTAATATTCATTAGATTTTATAATGGGAATACTCGAGCGTCGAACTTACTACCAGTCGAACGCTACAAAATGCGAAAAATACATTTAATTAGATAAATATAAAAAAATCAAAGTCAATTCCTATCCCAAATGTGTCATATAGAACAAATTTCTTAAATGCATTGCATAAATAGAAACCTTTAAAACTTTTTTCAATAGACGTCGCTTTACTATTAAGATAGATTATATATTAACAGGTTTTTTATTTATTTTTTATTGCTGACAGGTTAGCTCTTGACTGTGATTACACCTGATGGTAAGTGATGATAAAATCTAAGATGGAAGCGCGCTAATTTGTGAATCTATCTCTGGGCAAAAAAATTAAATAATAACAGGTTACCGCGCTTCCATCTTAAACTGTATCAACAAATATGAGTACAGTCCAGGGCTAACCTCTCAACGATAAAAAATCATTATTTTTTAAATAAATTTAATCAAGAATTAATACAATTTTTGGAAAAGCCGTGTTAACATCAACTATTATGCACTACAAGTTTTAAAAAATGTTTTTGATTTTGACTAGACCCATAAAACGTAATTGACTAAGGATTGAAATTTTGAATAATATATATTATATAGGGAGAGTGTGAAGTAATAGTATTATTAAAAAAAATCTTTTTAAATTTGGCTAAAATAAAACAATATTATTGGATTTCCAGTCAATCGAAGTTAATTGCAACCTGGCTAAACAGAGCTTTCTTCTTAAAAGCAAAGTTAGAGAACTCCGAAGTCATTAACTTGACCTAAGTTCTTAACTACGTTTGACTCGCTGCTGCAATAGTTAAAAAGGCACGCTGTAATTGAGTGCAGAATGTGTTTTTAACCGCCATTAAGAGAATTTTATGTGGGGAAAAAAGGCAGAATAACGGTTCAGTGCATTTGTTGAATTGACGATTCAAATCGGCACAAATGACGTTGAACATAGATGTAGGTTACAGAACTATAAACAACAGAGAGCTATTGATTGAGTTTGAAGTTTATTTTGTTCACTTTGAACTATAAAGTAAACAGAGTTCTCTATTTCAAATATTTTTCCTGTTTCTGTCAGTTCAATTACGTTTATACCAATTTTAGTCGCAAGTGACTAATGAAAGTTCTGCTTATACAATAATCACTAGTCAGCAAACTCGTCCATTAGAATTAAAACATTAAGGATTTTTATCTATTTATGCACCTAAATAAAAAAAAATATAACCAAATTTAAGTTTGTTTGTCTTTATTATGATTATATCAATAAAAAGAATAGTTACTTATTGTAGGTAAAAGTCGATTAATTCAGGATTGAATTGTAGCCATCTCCCATTTCACTGTCATTGATGAAAAAGTATTAAACATTTACTTAATATCTATATAATTAGGTATGTTTATTATAATGTATTACTTTTAAGGTGCAATAAAGTGTATAAATAAATAAATATGTTTGAATGTTGATATATCTCCGTGTACATGAATTATTACCAGTTTCCTTAAAAAACACGTCTAATGTTACACTACGTGACAATAATGTCCATTTTTTGGGTTTGGTTTATTTAAAAAAGTAACTGATACACAAAACTGTTTCGAATTTACAAAATTAAAATAGATATATACATACTTTTATCAAAAAAAACTTTGCTTTGGATAACGTCAAATTTAGTGATAACATGGCTCGAATCCTGACGACCATGCCAGCTCAATGGTGCTTGTGTTCTCTTAAGAGGTCTTGAATTCGATACCTGGCAGGGCCAATTTAGAAAATTTCATTTTCTACTTTGTCTGAAATTGCCGCTATAATTGACCTATTAGCAAAAAGTTAGCGTTCTGGTACGGCAGTGTGAAAAAACCATAAGAGGCTATTATAAAAGTCAAAGAGGTCAAATCATAGCCAAGAGTTAACCTGTGAACAATAAAAAAATTAGAAATTTTGTTTATTTTCAAACCACAAGAATAAGATAATTCTACACACGTCTTTCACGAAGTATTTAAGTTAATCTTTCTCTAAAAACTTGTATATTTTCAATCACAAGTGGCTCCCTAAACATTTTCTCTAAATATTTCCATTGCTGATAAAAAGGCATGAGAAAAAAGCCTAACTATTACAAATTACAGAATTTTACAAGGAATCCTACAAAATCGTTTCCGCTTGGTGGCAAAGATTTACAACATTTAGGCTTACAGTTAAGCCTGAAAAGTTACACTGAAAGCAAAAGGTTTTCAAGTACGATGTATAAGAAAAAAGAGTCGAGGCTAACTCGATTGACCTCTTACGTGATAATATATAAAAATACCAGGTAATGCTTTTTTTTGTGTTTATTCTCTTAATGATTTCTAAACAGTATCGTGCTGAAACACATACTTGTTGGTAGGCAGCTTGTATTTTCTGGTAAGGTGGTAATTAGCCACAGCCGAAGTCCACCACCAGATCAGACCTAAAAAAAATTACATACAATTTTGTAATGGAATTGAAGCCAGGACTTTTGCTTGTTAATTTTGTATTGAAACCTTTACGCCATCGACGCTTTCGATCTTACCAAAAGATATGAATTTGGTGACAAAAAAACTTCGCCCTTCGCCGTCGCCCTTTTACTATAGAACATCAAGACACAGGAACGATTGGCATCCGTACGTGGTGGACATCCCGCAAGTCCACCCCAAACGATTTAGCCAATCGTTTCTGATCCGCACCGCTAAGGAGTAGAACGCCTTACCGGCTTCCGTCTTTCCAGACACCTACGATCCAGGTATTTTCAAAGCAAGAGTGAATAGGCACCTCTTAGGCAAGCGCAGTCCACCTTAGGCTCCATCTACACTCAACATCAGTTGTGATAGCAGCCAAGGACATGCCTATCTATCATAAAAAAAACTGATTGCCAAAGAAAAACTACTTTAAAATTTCACCCACTTCGAGTTATATTTTCGCAACAAAAGGTAGTCGATATTGATTTATACATTTCTAAGAGTCCAACAGTCTAGTCTTATATTAGTAAAAAAATAACTTTATAAAAAGTGAAGAAAATATTCGAAAAGTTAAAGCTCTCTTATACAAAACCAATATAAATAATCAATGTTTCAAGATAAAGAAAATGCTTCACTTACTACTTTAGTTATTTACTGCTTCTTTGGTATTCCAATAAATCCCTTTCGCCTTTAAAATACTTACAGCTTACTTAAGCAGTTTTAGTTTGTTGTTGTGAAAATTTCAATATGATTTTCTCTTTTGTTTATCTTAAAAGGCTTTTCCCTAAACTAATTATTTGAAGGAAATCTATTAAAGCTTTGGTCATGTTATATTTTATATTTAGATTATAAATAATTTTCGAGAGATTGAACGTATCTTTTAATATTTTTTCAAGACCGTTCCTATTAAACGCTATAGTAAAAGGTAAAATAAAAAGTAGAGATTTTTTTGTGCAATTTAAAATAGTATTTAAATGAAGCAAGCTAAAATTATTTAAAATTGAATGCATAGCATGGCGATGAGCGATTTTAAACCTGGCACATTTTAACGCAAAATAGAGTTTTTCTTTATTACTTTAATATTGTTTTATGAAAGCAAAGTTAGCCAGTTTTTTCATTGCTACTTTTCGTATGACCAGTAAAGTTGTAAAGGTTTTTACAACTTGCCGTATTGACCATAGTATTCGCTTCTCTAGCAGGGAAAACGGATTTGATTCTCCGTAGGAAAATTGAGAAAATCTTGTAGATTAAAAAAAGTGACGACTTCTTAGTCGAGATATTTTTTAAACTCTAACCAAATAAATTGGCTTCCATCATGTTTATATATTAGACTGTACAATTACTTATCATTAGGTTATATAATGGAATAAAACGTCAATAAGGATATGCTATAGTAAAGGCGGTAATTCATTTTTGTTGGCAGATTAGCGCTTGCCTGTAACCTCACCTGATGCTAAGTCTAAGATAGAAGCACGCCAATCTGGTAAGAGGTAATTTACCTCTAAGCAATTCTATATAACATCGTATCGGAATTTAAATTATTTGCTTGACGACAGGTCTTGGCAAATAGGGTGGTAACTAGTTACGGCTAGCTTTCAAGGAGTCTAGAAGGTAGAAGATGCAACTTCTTAAATTTTCCCTACTGGAAATCGAATCCAGAGCTTTTCCTAGCGAAGCGAGTACTCGCACAGATGAGCCTAATTATCTGTCAAAATCATTATCATTTATCATTAATATAACCAATCTGTTTGTTTTATCTCTAAAGTTATATAAAAAGTACGTTTGTTCCGGTATGTTTCAATGAGCTATGTTCAATTACCTTGAAAGTTAAGTTTTCTCGTTATATCTTTATAAATTTACGACATGTATAAAAATGAGAAATTGTAATGCTTCTTTTTGTTTCGTAAATATCTTCCAAAACATACATAAAGATATAGTTATTGCATAAAAGGGAAAATTTCAACGAACAAAATATATTCCATATGAAGTTACTTTATGCCATAGAAGAATGTGTAGGCCAAATATTTCTTTTACGTATATTGACGCGTTGCCTTTTCCATTAACTGATATAATGTAAAAACACAGCTTTCTTTTTCTTAACTTATGTTGGATATAGTGACTATAGTTATATACTTATTTAAAGTAGTTGAAAAGGTAATGGAAACCTTAACAGTTTGAGTTAAAAAAAACACTTAGTGTATAAAGTTATAGACTGTTCCTACGCAGTATATCACGAATTTCTTATATTCATTAAATAGAAAGTAATCTTCAAACGCTAAGTGAGCTTTTAATGTTAAATGATAAATTTAAAAATGAATTCTGTTACTTAAAAAACTGTAATAATTCATTCATTGTAAATTGTCATGCATTCATTAAATTTGACCCTCTACATAGGTTTCATAGTATCATATTGATAACTAACGAAACTAAACTGTTCTTAGTTTTATTTTTAGTTAGTTTAGTGTTTACAGTTAAGAGATTGCTGCATTTATGAACCATAAACCAGTTTATAAAATCTGTCCATGTTTGTGGCCATGTCCACGCGTATGCCCACGCTCATGAACAAACAAACAGAAACACGCACACGCGCGTGCACACACTCACACACAGCGTTAGTGCTACAAGAATAGTGTTTTTATGTCGTCCTGACTGATTGCTCTGGGGATCCGCTACAGATTATGATGTCTAGTATACGAGTCTAATTGATTGATATCGAATTTTCTATTATGAAAGTTTTAGTTTTTACCTGACCTTGAGAAGTTGAAGGCCTTCAGTCCTGCGCCTAATCTGTTACCGTCTCAGACACTTAAATACACTGCAGTATTTACCTGCTATGGCCAAAATTCAGTCAAAAAAAATTTAATGTCGTAAGTTGAGAAACGTTTGAAATTGTCAGGAAATTCTTACCAAAAGACTTGGAGCAATAAAAAGTGGGAACCAATTAAGGCGCGGTGTCGGTCCGCCCTTTAAACATAGGCCATCTAATTGTGTTTATTTGTCAAATACCTTTATCTAGGAGTGGCCTCGTTATTTGTCATCCAATAATTAGCCTATGAACATCATTAGGTAAACAATTTCATTTATAGAAAACCATGTTTGCAATGGAAAACTTTATATAAAAAATATATTTTAGATATTTATTGAAAAGAATACAGTGACAAACAGAATTGGAATATCTTATATGGTGTAACAACATCTTTTACAGTTTTAGTTCTAGACAGACTATTCCTAATTTTGAAAACTCTATATAAGCAATTTCTTTATAACAAAATTTTGTTATGTATGCAAAATAAAGGGAAAAATAATTAGTTAGGTATTTTATTTAAATAGCGGATTACCGCAGTTTTACCCGCGTAGTTCCTGAAACCGTGGGAATATGAAGTAAACAGTGGTTAATGGTCTTCTACATTGCGAAAGGTTTGCAGTCCTAAATTTCACTTTCTCATGACATTGATATAGGATACAGGTTAGATGATATCAAAGTCTGTAACAATATAAGTAGAAGTGTTCTTTAAGTTTTCTATAATGACTTTGGAAATCTTTAGGATATTGTCAATCCGTTCAGCAACAAAATATAAATATAGTATCCAAAAATAATAATTATACTATAAATAATAATATAATACGGAAAAAAGGTATAACATTTTAAGATGGATTATTACATATGGTACAGAATTATGTCTACCTCGGATCCCAGATCTGCAGTGATGGCAGCTGTGTGCCAGAGATAAAGGGACGCATTGCAATGGTCATGAGTGCTATGACACGCCTGTACAAGATCTGGAAGAATCTAGGTATTTCACTGACTACAAAGAGTCGCCCGTGCCTTAATCTTCTCTATCTTTATGTATGGTGTTGAAACTTGGACCATAAAGACAAGAGAAAGGCAAAGAATAGATGCGTTCGAGATGTGGTGCTGGAGGCGCATGTTAAGGATTCCTTAGACAGCCAGGCGCACCAACGTATCTATTCTATCGCAGCTCGGAATCAAGGTTAGGCTCTCATCTGTATGCTATCAACGAATTTTGACTTTTTTCGGGCACGTCATGCGGCGAGAGGACTGTTTGGAAAAGCTCATAATCACTGAAAACACAGACGGAAAAAGATCTCGAGGCCGTTCCTCGACACGATAGGCTGACCAATTGAGCGAGACCAAACAAACTACTTTTTATAACCTAGCCAAGATGGCCACCAACAGAAGCTGGTGGAAAGTGTGAATCCATTCGCGATTAGGATCTGACCAGGACCACGATATTCAGTCACGAAGAAGCGATTAGAGAGAGAGTTATGGCTTACTAGGTGTTTGCTTTCCAGCATCAATAAATAGATAAAACGATATGAAGTCTTAATCCCATAAAAATGCGATTTAAAATGATTAAATTAAATTAACTACATCTAAACTATAAGGGGCAAAATAGTCGTGTAATGGACTAAGTAATTCAGTTTGCTTCAGTCATATTACTTAGTTCGAGGGCAAGTGGCGTCGCTATTCACTGCCTTCCCATTGAACATCCGCTTGCAATAATTATAAGCAAAACTTTAGACTATTCCGTACATTCGCGAACTAACGACCATGTTAACGTATACTTTGCATCTATTACGTACTTTAGAAGTTATTTGTAGACTCAAAGGTCGTATATCACGTCATATATAGATATTAAAACATTCTAGAAATTACATAAAATTGCTTATTCCCAATTTTGACTCTAAATTTACACAATACTTTCATTTCATATAATATTTTGAAAGTTGTTGATTTTTTCAGTTCTGCTATAAGACTACGGTCGGGCATATATAATATAAAAACAAAAGCTCCTTAAAAAAGAAATAGTTCTCGCTGGTTGCAATGTTCGAGTATTGTATTCAGCTAGCTTTATTTTTGAAAATTATTTCATCAAAATGCAATGGGACCGAAAACATGTTAAGGGATTAGTAAGTAGCAGCCCACGTTCCACTGCCGGGTACGGGCCTCCTCAATCATAGGAGAGAGGGTTTTAAAGCATAGACCCACCACGCATCTTCACTGCGGATTGGCAGGCATCATGGTCCGATGTGGCGGGAAACCGACGCGACCGGAGAGATCAGGCGCAAGACCGACGGTTTAACGTGCTCTCCGAGGCACAGGGGTGGATCACGCCGCCAACTTCCCAACTTCGGGCAAATATTGAGAAAATCTTAATAGAAAACTCAATATTGGTTTTAGAAGTGGGCCGACTCGGGACTCGAACCCAGGACCTCATGTCTGTAGTGGAACATGCTGACGGCTAGACTAATTAGGCTGTAAATGTAAATTAGTTACTTTCAAATGTACTTTAATACTTTAAATATAAGGTTCGATTTAATTTACAATAAAGTCTGTCAAATTATTCCCAATCACATCACGTTCCAAAATTTCGGCTATTAGTTTCATAATACCAGCATAAGTTTTGATCAAATTTTTCTTATAAATCAATAAGGGATTATATTAATTTTCGTCTAGAAACCTAAATTTAAAGACAAGGGATGCTAGACAGGTTGTTAGGTTCCTTTTGTTTATCAGATATCACTCACTCAATGCTTGAATCAAAAGGAAATTCGACAAGATAAGACGAGCTAAAAGGAGTATCTCCGATTATTTGACACGGGTCTGACAGTAAAAAGTTTTAGTTTCTTTCTTTGCAATTCTATTGAAATGGCTACTGACTCCATTGGAAAGTTTTATCGCACAAACTGGGAGTAGCTTGCAATTGTATTGCCACGCACACACGGGATAACAAGTAATAGACAGAAAAATACTATATTTAATCTATACACACAGGCGAAATATAAATAGGAATATGACATATTACGAGATTTTTTCTTATTCTTATTAAAACATTTATAACAATTTATTTTTACATAGGTAATACAAAACAACAAAAACCATAACCATTTCTTTATTTAACAACACAGTTTATATCTAACGCTTTAATATAATATAGTGTCTATTCGTGATGACTTTACAAGCTAAAAATAATAACTTAATTAAATAAATAATTTGTTTACTATTGAATGTTAACAATTTAGAACGCTTTCATCTTAGACTGTATCATCTCAACAATCTCAATTAAGAACTAAACTATCAGTAATAAAAAAAGAAGTAAAATTATATTTTTAAACATTTAATGAAAACTCAAATATAGGATTAATTGTTAAAGGCCCTACGGCGTAATTTTTCTGAACGCTGTCTCATTTTGAAGTAGTCATTCAAAGCGAATTACGAATAAGCACCTAACAGCTCAAGAGGGCTACAAAGGGCCTATCTTTCAAACGAACTATATCTTCCTCAATTTTCTCAAAAGAGGGAGTGCTTAATTTAAAATTGCTTTGAAAACTTCTTTCTTTTTATGTTTTATAATATCCGCTTAAAAGACTGGCGGAACAATTTTTATTTAATAAATTAAAACAACTCTTGTAACAAATTGTCTTTTATCCAATTGTATTAGGTGAAACAAATAGATTACAATTTTATTTTCATTTTAAATAATTATCTTTTAGTAAATTCCTTCGGTTAATTCACATACCATCTATATATATCTTGTCTAAATTTTAGAACACTGATAATGTAAAAATAAAAAAAATCGTGAAACCTAAAATTCGATTTCTATTAGTTATTTTTATATATGCATCGTTTATTTCTTGTTATGTTAAAGTATATATAAAACGTATAAAAATAGTCTATTTATATAAAAATACCCTGTCAATCTACAGACATGAGGTCCTGGGTTCGAGTCCCGGGTCGGGCCAATTCAAAAACCAATATTGAGTTTTCTATTAAGATTTTCTCAATATTTGCCCGAAGTTGGCGGTGTGATCCACCCCCGTGCCTCGGAGAGCAAGTTAAGCCGTCGGTCCTGCGCCTGATCTCTCTCCGGTCGTGTCGGATTCCCGTCACATCGGACTATGAGAGTGAAGGAATAGAGAGTACACTTGTTGTGTACTATGCCTGCCAATCCGCAGTAGAGCAGCGTGGTGGGTCTATACTCTAAAATCCCTCGCTCCTTGGAGTGAGGAGGCCTGTGCCCAGCAGTGGGACGGTAATTGGCTTCTACTTACTTTTTTTACCCTGTCAATTGTTTAACCGCGATTTAGTACTCAACTGATTTTGATGTTTGCCTTTTTATTTATTATTTATTAAAATCTGAAACTTTAGAGGGAGAGAAAAGGGATGATATGTTAGGAATGAATTAAATAGTAATTAAAATGTTAAAAGTGTCGAAAATTAAAACAAATAATTTATTGTAATCTCAAATGACGAACTGTAAATAAAAATGACACGTGTTTTTGTCAATATTAGAAATTATTAATTAAAGTTTGGTTTTGAATGTAAAATTTGGGAAAGATAAATAGTATTTTAAGTTATTATATGATGAGTGACAAATTAAAATGCCACATGTTATTTGTAAATATTAAAACTACCTAACCTCCAACCGAATTAGCATAAAAAACGCTGAACATCTTCGTGACGCTAATCACGCTTCCGTAATAATTTTACCCTCAAGCGCCTAAGAAAGTTTTACTTAAAAATCCTTCCTATAATCACACTGAAGCAGTTTTATTATCAAATGGATAACTATAGAATAACAGATTTGTGTATAAATATAATTTTATTGCTGACAGGTTAGCGCTGTACTGTGATCTCATCGGATATTACCTCTTATGATTTTCACTCAACATCGTATTGGAACATAAATACTCGTATTTGGTGGCACGTCGTTACAGATAAAATGGTTTTTAGCCACGATCGCATTCTTTAATCAGTCCAAACTTTGACAAAATCAAACTGTTCTATATTCAAGCAGGCTCAAAAAGCACTTTTGAATCTTCAGTAGTCTGTCCGTTAGTAATAAGTCTACCACCGATTCAGAAAGTTGATTCCGAAAAGAAACCTGTAAGAAATTCAACGGTTACTCCTTTAATTATAGTTTCTGTACGTTACAATGTGTTTAGTTTACACACATATATTACACATTTACATACTCTCCCACGTACAAACATTCACACATTGCGTATAAATATAATTAATAAAATTTGTGTTTGTTTAAAATTGCATAATTTTAATTTTTAATATACATTTTGACAATTATAATCAAATAAAAAATCAAAATATTTTTATTCAAGTAGGTCTTTACAGCATTTTGAATACTCATAAACATTTTATCCATATATTTTTTCAATGTACGACTGATGTATTAAAGAACAATCTAAAGTTCAAGGGTTCCTTCGCACCCTATTCTGAGTAGAGCCCACAACAAACTCAGTCAGGTGTACGTTTTTTTCTCATCATCATTACTATATATATTTTTAATTTATTATATATCGATTAGAGGAATTAATTCACTCCCATTTTAATTTCTAAGAAGTTATTGAAATTAAATAATGTTTTCTCAATTACTTTTCATTTAATAAAAGATTTGAATTTATTAAGTCACATCTTTGTAACTTCTTCTAGGAGTTTGGTTTTTAATTCTCAGGTTATAAAGAGGTGTATTCAATTTTTGTCCTAAACGAGTTGATATTTTTATCGCCTTAGAACAAGTTTTCTAAATGAATAAATATAAGATTTTTCTATTGTCAGATTGTTAGTATAAATTAAATAGAAAAGGCGACAATTCCTGACACATCTTTTTCAAATCTTGTCGCATATTAATTGTTAAAGATGCAATCATAATAGGTAATGATAACATGTAAATTATTTTTCCATTTCCATTCAATTTGTATAAACCCTGAATATAATACGATATACCAAATATTAATCCTTATTAATTATCCTTATTGTACAAAGTCTTTGTACATGTATATTTGAAGACAAGACTTGCGTATAGCCCGGGGCCATTTTCTGCAAAGATCTCACATTATGACAACATAGTTTCAAAACTGTGCCGTGTTATGTGCGTATAGCCTCCGGAAAGGAAACAATGTGGTAAGAGATTATAGTTATTGTGATAATATATGCTTTAACGTTTCGCAATGGTTGTTCTTTGAACCAAGACTCTTTGAAGCCTACTTCACCTGCGAATAAAATAAAATAATGTTTAGATACATACATAGCATTACGCCTCATTCCCATAGGGGTAAGCAGAGACCACGTCCTTCCTCTTGCCACGATCCTTGCATATCCCTTTCGTTCCTTTCATTCTCATTAAACCTTTCATACAAGTTCGTCGGTTTAGAGTACTCTTGACCTGGCCCTTATTTAAAATGTCCTGAAATTGGTCATGGAACGTTCGCCTTGGTCTTCCCCTTCCAACTTTCGCGTTCATTCTTGACTTATAAATCCTTTTTGTCAGTCTCGCTTCATTCATTCTCTCTACGTGCCCAAACAATCTAAGCCTACCTTTCTCAATTTTAGTCACTACATCTTTTTTTATACCACATTGTTTTCTTATCACACTACTTTTTACTTTGTCACTCAATTTCAACCCACTCATACATCTCAATGCTCTCATCTCTACCGCATTTATTTTACTTTTGTGCTTCTTCTGACATACCCAACTTTCACTACCATACACAAGTGTTGGCACCAATACTCCTGCCTGCACAGCTAGTCTGGCTCTTTGAGACACCATCGGGCTATTCATAAAGGCGTGCAGAGCACCATTTACCATATTCCCTGCATTCACTCTACTTTCAATATTACTTTCACATGTTTCAGCTTTTGTAAATTTAGATCCCAAGTACACTAATTCTTTCACTTCTTCCACTTGTGCCCCATCTAACGAAATATTGCCATTCGTAATAAATTCATGTCTTTCAAAAAGCATAACTTTCGTTTTGTTTAAATTCATTTTCATTTGCTTTTCTTTTCAAAGCTTCATTTATAATATTATATTGATATACATTGAAATTAATAATTAAAGACATAGTTGGTAAAACTACATTATAATTAATCGGGTGAGAAATTTTTCAAATGATTTTAACTTAAATACCCTTTTTGAATTACTACTTGCTGTATATTTTATTCGTTCGTGTCGGATTTGTATACTATTTATTGTGTAATTCAATTAAAATCTTTATTCATGCACTCAAGTTCAAAATTTTTTTGTTAAACTTGTAGAGTATTAAGTAAAATACGTAAAGTAAAGTAGAAAAATAACAAAATTACAGGGGACAATAAAAACTGAATATCTTGAAAACTATCGAGTATAAAAAGAAGATTTGTACTAGATTGTTAATAAATTTTTATTATAAACTATGATAAATTATAAGAAAATTGTGAAAATGTCCGTTACTGAAATAAGCTATGGAAAAAATTAACGCTAACTAAATTTACGATAGAGTTCGACTGAAATCACAAGTCGTTGTTGCTATATTAATTGTTCATAGTGATATTGTTATATGGCAAATATGAATACACTTTCTATTCGTAAAATGGCATTGTTATCGTATTCATTAAAATAAATTACATGCTTATTCGATGATCATTTTTAGGTGTTATGAAAGGTAAGCAACAAAATAATATGGTATATATGTGGTAATAGCCGCCTAATCTAAAATGTAGACCTTTTAGATTTGGTAAAAGGTTTTTGTGTTATTGATCGTGTAAATTTTACACTTATGTTATCCATTGAACAAAAACCTAAAGATTATTATTGAATGGATAAATCCAAAAGTATTCATCGCCCGATTATAAAAAAAATCTCAATGATTGTAATAGGGTATGTAGATACCGAATCTTTAATAAACCCGATTCTATCGTAATAGCGATTACGATGGCGTCGGGGACGTTGACTTGTAAGTAAGAATACTCTAAAAATGCTTTATTTTGTATAATAAAAATGTATAGGTTATATTCCAGTAGCACCCAGTTCCAAAACTCGCCACGGAAGTTTATAAAGGCGGAGTGAATACTAAAGTTGTTACATTCCTGCATTTTGTACGTCTATCATATATTATGCATAGTCGGAGTTTGTGGCGGTTTTCGTCTTGTACATTATCTTAGAAAAAAAAAATCATGATCGACTATTGGTTATGGCCAGGCGGCGCAAGATCGGGTCTTGTGAACATCATTACGTGAGACATATATCGAACAGTGGACGTTCATCGATTGAAGCAAGTAAGCAACGATTGATTTATTTCCATCATTAACCTTTACATAACGTATCCAATGTTATGGATTGAAATCAATCGTTACGAGAATAATAACTGATTCGCAAAGATTGAAAATTCGTTACGAACATGTTAGATAGTTGGGTGAAAACACTCATAGCTCTGAAATGTTGGTAGTTATTGAGTAATATAGAGGCAACACATAAAAATACCAAATATTACGAAATGTTATGCAATACGAGGTAAATTTAACACGCGCAATAATTGTATGAATATAGTCGTAGTCTTTCGAGCTGTGTTTTGTGAAGCAGATGTTTTAAGAAAAGTATGAATTATTTTTTAGTATAATGCAATTTGTGTAAATTTAAATAGTGAAGAGAATTAAAGTTTTTAGTTTATGTGAGTTGGTGTTTTTGATAATAAACAGTTTTTTGATTAATGTATTTGTTTTTTATAGGTAGATTTTGCATTAGCTTTTACAGGCAATCCTAGGGAATTTTCAAATACTCCTTGAATCCAGATATTCGTTATATTAACGCTCGTTATGCTATATATTTAAGTAATATAAAACACCATGGTGCTGGAACAATAATTATAAATATTAAATGGCTCTTTAGAAATGACTTCATTTCTGGTGTGATCAAAGCGAGCGAACATCTATTAGCGAGCACATATTATCGGCATAATAGCCAAGATTTGGAATTGAAGTTTTATTAGATATCATATTTACGAAGTAGTCTTGGCGATGTTAACTTGGCAGACGACTTACCAAATAAACCGAAACAAATGTTGGTTTTTTCGGTTAATTACGCAAGCAGTGAGTAGTAGTGATGTTAACTTTGTTTACAATAGTAATTTTTTTTTCGTTTATTGTAATAATCAAAAAATATTTGAAATGTAAATATTTTCATCAAATTCAAATATTTTTATGGAAAGAGGCTTTTACAGCAGTTTTGAATAGTCAAAGTCAAAGTCAAAGTCAAAATATCTTTATTCAAGTAGGCCTATTACAGCACTTTTGAATCGTCAAATATCGTTTTTTTTTTCTATTTATTATTTAAATGAATGACTGATGATAACATAAAAGAACGACTTACAATCTAAAGTTACGAGGGTTCCTTCGCGCCCTGATCTGAGAAGAGCCCACAACAAACTCAGTCGGGTGTACGTTTTTTTTTTTTTTGTTATCATCATTACAATATTTAATTTAAAAATATTCTATATCTATATATATATAGAGCAATTCATTCACTCCCACGCTTTTTTGTCTTCTAAGTATTCTTTCAAATTATAGAATGATTTCTCAATTAGTTTTCTTTTAATAAAAGATTTAAATTTATTAAGAGACATTTTTGTAACTTCTTCTGGGAGTTTGTTATAGAACCGTATACAGTTACCCTTGAATGACTTGTCAATTTTATGTAGCCTACTAGAATTTACAGCAATTTTATTTCCATTTCTTAAGTTATATGAGGTGCATTCACTTTTCTTCCTAAAAGAGTCAATATTTTTATGGACGTACAACAAGTTTTCTAATATATATACGCCGTGAACTGTCATTATTTTTACTGCTCTGAATTTGTTTCTTAGCGACTCTCTTGGACCCATATTGTAGATCGCACGAACGGCCCTTTTCTGCAGCACAAATATTGCATCTATATCAGCAGCATTACCCCAAAGTAAAATGCCATATGACATAATGCTGTGAAAATAACTGAAATAGACCAGCCTGGCAGTTTCAACGTCCGTAAGACGGCGAATTCTTTTAACCGCGTAAGCCGCAGAGCTGAGCCTGTTCGATAGACCTCTTATATGGGGCCCCCACTGTAGTTTACAATCTAAAGTAATGCCTAGAAAAACGGTACTATCTACCAGATCAAGTTCCTCATTATTAAGTTTAACAATGGTTCTCACTTGCTTTACGTTTGGTAATGTGAATTTAATACATTTTGTTTTTTTCCCGTTCAGTAATAAGTTGTTTGCTTCAAACCATTGTACTACTTTATTGAGCGAATTGTTTACCTCGTCAAAATCTGTTTGTTGTCGATTAACTTTGAATATTAGAGAAGTGTCATCAGCAAACAAAACTATCTCATGACCGTCCTTGACAAAATAAGGAAGGTCATTAATGTAAATGAGGAACAGAAATGGTCCTAATATGGAACCCTGTGGAACACCTAGTTTCGTTACAGACCCTTCTGAAAGTTTTCCATTAACACAGACCTTTTGTGTTCTATTAGTTAAATAGGAACTCATCAGGTCTAATGCAGCGTCTGTGATGCCATAGTGACGTAATTTCCCGATCAGAGTTTCATACTGGACACAATCAAAGGCCTTAGACAAATCACAGAAAACACCAAGCGCGTCTCGTGATTCCTCCCAGGCCTCGTAAATATTATGTAATAACTGTACACCAGCATCGGTTGTTGAACGAGCTCGCGTAAATCCAAATTGCTTACTGTGTAATAGATTATATTTTTGAAAATGTTGTAGCAATTGGTTCAATATCATTTTTTCGAATACTTTACTGAAAGTCGGAAGAACCGATATTGGTCTAAAGTTAGAGGGGTCTGAAGTACTGCCCGACTTAAACATTGGTATAATTTTACTGTACTTCATTAAGTCAGGAAATATACCCCAATCTACACAGTTATTAAAAATTTCAGCCATGTCGTCTGCAAGGATGTCAATTAATGATCTTGCTAGGTTAACAGATAGACCCCATAAATCATTTGTTTTCTTATTATTGATTAAATTAAATGACTTAATAACGTCCGAGCTATTGACATGGTGGAATTTGAAAATATTATAACATTGAGGCACACTACAAGCCAGCCAAGAGAGAGCAGTGGATGGTGATGAGTTCAGAGATTTAGTCGTCGAGATAGGAGCGCTAGTGAAGAATTCTTCAAATTCATTAGCAACTTCTGAATCCAATGTAATGTTCTTATTGTCTATCTTAAGATTGAATTCATTAAAGCGCGAGGATGCTTTTCCTGTTTCTTCATTGATGATCCTCCATGTTGTTTTAATTATATTACTGCTATTTTTAATTCTAGATTTAATGTATTGCGATTTTGCTAAAACACATTTCTTTTTAAATTCTTTAGAAAATGATCTTACATAATCTCTGAATTCATCACTAGTGTTATATTGACGCTTGTCATACAGCTCATATAACTTTTGTCTACTTTTGTGTAGATCAACTGTTGCCCATTCACTGAATGCCAATGTGTCAGTACACATGGCCGATTTACTCTTAAATATAGAATTAAAAATTTTATTAAATTTGTTAAAAAAACGGTTGTATACTTCATTGGGATTCAGAGAATTCAATAAAGAAGAAGAATTCCAGTTTAGTATTAGGTTTGATCTCATTCGCTCTATACGCTCAGTAGTGATAGGCAAATATAGTTTTTCTCTATATTGTTTCCACTGTACGATTGATGATATTACTGTACGATTCACGATCACTGTACTATTAATAATATTAAAGAACGTGTTAGAATACAATGTTATGAGGGTTACTTCTCGTCCTGTTCTAAGAAGAACCCATAACAAACTCAGTCAGCTGTCTTTTTTAACTCATCATTGTTACAATATAATTTTGAAGTAAAACTTCTTAAGGCGCATGAGGGTAAAATTCTTACGAATGACCCGCGTAATTAGTAATATACTATTTTTCATAAAATATAAAATAAAAATATTCCATAAATTTTCTTTTCGAAATTTTAAATACACATCAAAATTTAATTAATAATTTATAATATTGGCAAAAAAACACGTGGCATTTTTATTTACAATTCTTCATTTGAGATTTCAATAAATTATTTGTATTCATTTTCGACACTTTTAATATTTTACTGACAATGAAATTCCTAACATATCTTCCTTTCTCCCCCTTAGTCTCGAAAGTCTAATGATTCAGATTTGTGTAAATATAAACAAGACTTTGTGTAAATATTAAAAATTAGCTTGCCAAAGAAGTTTCACTTGTGTACTTTGTACGCACTTTTTATCATTTAATTTATTTCAATTCCTTCTCCCCACGCTTTTTTAACGTTTACGTTAAACTTAGTTTCCACATGTACGACATAAATTTAATTTGACAAAAATATTTGTAGAAGATTATAGTGTAAGAATCTTCATTTTTAGTAGATAAGAAATATTTAGATAATAAGAGTATCTTATATAAAATTTATAGACTAAGTAAAACTATATATATATATTATATCAGGTACGCTTCCAAATTGCTGTCTGTAGGGTGTGTTCCTAAAATGCTGGCAACATTACCTCTTTGGATAGCTAAGCTGATTCTTTGTCCGAGGTAAGCGCCAGCTTACGCAGTGTAGGAAGACAAGGTGGACCGACGATATAATGAGGATCGCCGGTAGCCGCTGGAGCCAGGCGGCACAAGATCGGGTCTTGTGGGCATCATTTCGTGAGACCTATGTCCAGCAGTGGACGTCCATCGGTTGAAGCGACGACGACGAAGCGCCAGCTCTGGGGTCATTTGTGGAATCCAGTAACCGCTTAGATAAATGTTTAAAAAATATTTTTGCTTCAGAGCCCCACGGTCCCACAGTTTCCACGACAAATAGCAGAAATATGTTTTTTTTATATAATTATGGCAGACAAACGTGCTGGAGGGTCACCTGATGTTAAGTGATTGCCGCCGTCCATGGACACCTGCAGCGTCATAGGGATCGCTGATGCGTTGCCGGCTCATGTATGTGATCTTGTGATCTTGTGTAATAGATCCATATTTCTGCAATTTTTTAATTATTTCAATATTCTGCATTTTTTTTAGCATTAGATAAGACTAATATATTTACACTTCCTCAAATAACTCTTAAGACTCCTGAATAAATATCACACAAAGAAAATATACACCATTTATATTGTTTAGTCGTGAAATGGGTTTTAAAGCAACATAGTCCCTCATTTGTTATCTCTAATGTTTCCATCATAACCCCCGCATCACGTATGCAAGACGTCAGCGGAGATAAACCGAGCATTGCTTGAAATGTACTATTACTAATGTACAGTCGCTATCTAAGGTTTTACCACAGATACCTAAATAATACATTATTAAAATGATTAAATTACTACTGCGAGATCTTACTCTCTTCTTATATATACTTCTCTATTTCAAATTCTCTATCGTAAATGATTTTCTTCATTGTTCATCCACTTAATTTCAAGAATTTTTTTATTTGTAATTGATGAGAATGTTTATACTATTTTTAAGTAGAATTGGTTAATTTTTTTAATGTATAAAGAAGAAGACATTGTCAACGTAAGACTATTGTCTATCGATTTAATGGGTTGTCTTATTTGTACAGATAGTTTGCTGTTTTAAATTTAATTCATTGCGAAATATTATACTTATAAAAGCTTTTTAAGATCTGAAATTACTTTTTTATCAGCCCGATATGTTGTGGATATTAAAATGCATTTGAGCTGCTGTATCTACACGGTTATTGCATATAATGTTAAGATCTTCAATGTGTAATGTTCAGTAGTAATGCCACCACATCTAAGTGTAATAAGTCAGTTAGAAATAATTATATCTGACGGCGTCTCAATATATTCGTAAGAGGAAAATTACTTGAGCTTACTAGCATGTACTTGAGCTGCCATGCCTACTCAGTTATAACATATAATCCTAAGCTTCATAGTTTGCATGGTTTTAAAGTAATGCCACCACAGCTAAGTGTATTTTGTTGGTCATAAATAACGATTATTCACTTCGCCTCACATAACGGGAACGAATTTTGTAGACATTATGATATACTTGAACTGCCTTACTCCTACTTAAGTTCCTTACTTTGCAGGATTCAAATTAATGCCATCTGAGCTAAACGAAATTAGTCAGTTATGCATACCTAATATCCGACAAGATAATAAGAGGAAAATAACTTAAGGGTACTAACATATACTTGAGCTGCCCTACCTATTCGGTTAGTGCATATAATTCTAAGCTTCTCAGTTTGCAGGCTTCAAAAGTAATACTACCAGAGCTGAGAGAAAGCAGTCAGTTGTTAAAATGATTTCTGCCATCTTCTCAGTATGGTCGTAAAGGGTAAATGCCTAACGGTTACTAACGTATACTTGAGCTACCTACTTACTCAATTAGCACATATATTTCGAAGCTGCCCAGCTTACAAGGTTCAAAAGTAATGACACTAGAGCTCGCCAAAATCTGTCAATTATGAATAACATATTTAACATCGTCTCAGTGTCGTCGTGAGATGTAAATCAGTTGAGGTTTCTAATATGTAGTTGAGCTGCTATATCTGCTCTGTTATTACATATAATCCACAATTTACAGGATTCATAAGTAATACCACCAAAGCCCAATATCAGTCAGTTATGTGTGACGATTTCTGTCATTGTTTCAAATAACAGAAAACTGTTGGGTTCTACCACGGTAACGAAAGACAGCATATTTGTTTGAGAATTTGCATAAAACCACTTCATTGAAATTACTATTAAACATCCATAAAGCAACTCTTACTTGGCACCGTCTTATATCAATTTATTTATACGTTTTCATATCTCGTTAAATGATAACAATTTAACACATTATGTTAAACTCAAATTGCACTTGATCCCGATTTCCTCTGAGTAGAACAAGTAGTTCTGTGAGTTTGAAATTATGCACCTGTTGAATATTGCATATATTGAAAATTACTTTGTTGATAATGTTATTTTAACATTAACTTACTACAAAACTAAAATTATTTTCTTCTGTTTCGAATGCCTGTCCGACTGCGTTGACTCTGAGTATGTTTGGGTTTACGTTCCCTTGCACTCGCCACGGACCCTGCTGTCGCCTGCAAACATGTTTACAAACAAATGCTAACAAATGGTTTTGTTTGTTACAAATTGTTAACTAACAATTTTGCTTAAAATCTTTACTAACGTTACCTAACATGGAAACATGTAAACAAATGTTTTTTAGAAAATATTTATAAACATTTTTAAACAGCAGTGTGGCAGCACTGTATGACCAACACCTCTTTCACAGACTGCCTTTCCCATCATTCCAACAGTAGTTTATATCGTTCTTGGATTAGTAACTATACGCTGTAGACTAACTTTACTTTTTATTGATTGCGAAAAAATGCAGAATTATTATATTCGAGACCTTTTAAATTCAAATAATTTGAGATGAACAAGTCTACACTAAATTTAAAATCTTACTAGGGATAATTAATACTTTAAATAGCTTGATTTAAAAGAAAGCCAAAAAATATCAAGTAAACATTAGAATTTGAATAGAATCATTAAGAAAACATTTATTTTATTGTTTAAAAGCGTGGGGTGTTCGATGATAATTGTAGTAAGCACCCCACATTTTCAACAATAAAATTAATCTGAATTTGGGGATATTAAAATGTACTCGAGCTGCCTTACCTACTCGTTTAGTACATATAATTCTAAGCTCCTCAGTTTGCAGGATTCAAAAGCATGCCACCACAGTTTGCGTCGCCTGATGTGAATTTCAAAGTAAACAAAAACCTTAACAGTTGAAATGTTCCCATAATAAAGCGCTCGCGTTACAGAGCAGTACATCACGTAATGCGAGTATGCATTTAGTGCGAGATTAATTGAGCAGAGGCTGAGTGATGTATGTACTTAGTAAATTGCATTGAGAAGTTTATTTTGATATGCGAACGTTTATATAAATTTTACTTTATAATAATACTAGGAATGCCGACCTCGTGGCAGTGGAAAGAACATAAAAGATTCATTTCAATAAGTTTTAATTACTTCCTTACAGATTATTAGATACACACTTACATTCAAAATCTAATCTATATACAAATTTTACATTACAACGAATATAAATCTAACTAAAATATTTTAAAACACAACGTGATTTACGTAGAATGTCCGAAATTAGTCAATTTAAAAATATTAAATCATCAGGTATTGCAACATTTATTTAAATCGGTGCAGTAATTTTTAGCTTGATTATAATAAATTGTTAAAAATAAAAAAAAAATATTCTAAATGCAAAACTATATTCTATATTATTAAAGAAGAGATTTAGTTGTAATACTTTATCGTCTCATAACTTCCCTATTCACGACATTTGACACTGGAGTTCGACTCGGACTACATTATTTTCTTTAATTGAGATTTTTAAATTCGTTGTGTCTTATGAATGGAATGTCCGATTTTAATAATTTAAAAAGTATAGTGTACAGGTATTGAAAGGGACTTTAATAAAATATCATTTGAATAATACAGAGGTATGAATATTGTCGGCGCTTTTATTAAATTTTATAATGCATTAAAGTAGTTATAGTGGCATAACTACAGCAGTTGGACATATAGTATCACGGACATTTTTCTCAATATGAATACGTTCTATAATATTGTAGAATATTTTTTCGTTCCATCTTCAACAGTTTTTGCAGCGCACTAAATACCCGGATATCTCTTATATATATATGTGTGTGTGTGTGTGTGTGTGTGTATGTGTGTGTTTTGTACAGTCTATATATATATATATGATAACTGCGCTTGTTCGATATTTTTTCATTATTCTAATTAAAATAAATAAAACAAAAACACCATCAATGTGACATTTTGTTAACAGTTGAACCTCATTATATATTTATTTAATTTGTAACTTTATTTTATTTATTTATATTAACTATGTAAACAAGTATATAACAGTATTTGACCAACGAATCGCATCGATTTATTTAACTTAATCAGATTGTTTCCACCCGACCAGTCCTTTCCAATTATTTCGATACAAATATTTGTTTTGTTAATTCATCGAGTTTTCCGATCGGTCCGGGATACATCAAATTAACAATTCTATTAATTTGAATTTTTAATAAGAAAAATCCTGTCGATTCATTGCCTAACGCTCTAAATTCTACCCTAAATGCTGATCATGCAATCCAAATGCGGCGGGATCTATGAGTACGTGCAAAAACGAAATGAGAGCGTTTACAACTACTCGTAACGATATTCATTCAAAATATTTATAAACTATAAAATATTCAATAAATATAGTTCCGAGTTTTTTATATTACAATCACTATTTGGTAAATACTCCTCCTCTTTGCTTCGTTTCCTCAATTCTGAGGGTCGTGACAACCACCTCTGATGAGCAATTTTCTTTTTATAATGGAACGCCATTTGCCTCTACTTTCCGCGGCGTGTATGGCATCTTAGACGGAAGTCTGTAATGTGGTGTGGATCTGATCGGACCACCGCATTGGGCTCCGATCTCTTGCTCTTTTGCCATTGCCAATATTAATATATTTGTACATTATTTAACAGCCTAGTTGGCACAATGGTAGGAAAATCGCTTCGCTGGTGGAAATCCTGGGATCGATTCCCATTAAGGTCAATGTAGTAAATTTGATTTTCTTTTTTGCCTGCGTTTAGACTGATAGGACGTTTGAAAGGAGCAAAAAAAAAATTGCAAAAATTGCCTTCCGTTATGATGCTGTGTGGGAACAATAAAAAATAAATGACCTCGTACTAAGTTAACGTCCTTCAATCTTACAATGTATCTATTTACCATCACGCATGAGTCAAGTTAACTTGACAGCAATAAAATAAAAAGATACGTTGAAATAAATTTTAAATTCAAATGAAGCTGTATAAATATTAATAAGAGTTATCATCAAGAGGATATATACCTATTCGTATTGCATAACGAATGATTTTGTTGACTTTGAAGTCGTTCGCGAAAAGTTTTGAAATCTCGTGATGTGAAAATAAGTAAGTTAGATAGAATGAATGAAGAATGCCTTTCTTATGAAAGAGGTTTGGTGCACCTCAGTTTTATAAATATTGATATATAATACATAAGTGTATATGAATTGTAAATATTTTTTGCATAAAAAATTATCAATGTACGACATAAAAGTTTTGGATTAGTTTGATGAGTTCATTTTGATACATTTTAATACTTACCATAACACAAAACCAAATTTAATACAGACATCAAAAAGAGTCGTATATGATATTTTTGTAACAGCACAGTTACAACAGTGTATTTTGTTCGCTTATTGTTAAATTGACCGGGAACAACTTCAGATTTCCCTGCGATCTTGTAAACGCGTTTAATCGACGTTATACGTAACGGGGCAATAATTAAAATGTCAATCAGCCCGCGAAGGGTGAATGGGTTCTTGTATTAATTTTCGATGATCAAAACATGAAATGAACATATTACCTAGATGTATTTCAGTATAAAACATTAAATAACTTTGTCAATATAATATTATCAAGCAGTAATTTAATAAACTTATTTGTATTTCAAATTGTTTTGCGTAATTTGCCTAATGCTATAGAAAAGAAGTAACTGTTAGGTTATATTCTATTAAAACCGTTGTAACACACGGATAATATACTTATCATAATATAGTGCCAGTAACTGAGAATAAAGATACTATTTTGTGACTCCAGGTACCGTCTTGCCTAAAGTCATTTGATAATGCCTTATGAATATGTGAAATTATATTGTTTCTTGCTATTGCATGGTAATATACAAAAAAATTAAATTAATCTACTATGTGTCTATCAGACATAAGCTTGGATAAAATAGAAACAAATATATGGACTCCGCAACAGATTGATTGCCGTGGTTGTGGCGAGGGAGACACTCCCTTGACAGATTACACCGGCTAAAAATTAATCAAAATGTCTATTGCTGAGCCTACAACTCAGGGTTCTTTTATTTCATTACGCAACTGGTGTAATTTAATTACATTTATTTATTTATCTATTACGTGTATTGAGATGACTAAAGATTTATTTTTATTTATTACCAGTGTGTAAATAAAATAGGAAAAATCAACAATTTGAATAAGTTCTCCGTAAAAGTAATAAATCGAACTGCATTATGTGCGATCAATTGATGACGTAAAGGATCTTCTTCTAGAGCGCATCAGAAATAGGAACGAAAGACAATTGCTGATAACCCGCTATGGTCTAAATTGTTTTGATGTTGCCCTACTGCAGAGCATTCTGAGTAGACCAACGTCTGAAATAGCTGTAGCAGGTTATCAGTGATTTATATTAAAGCTAAGTTACGATGGGGCTGACGCGACTTGTGGACAAAGTCCCTAATATCCTCGAGATTAAAACTAAATATATATTCGAGATCTCCGCTGGTCCAATAATGCGATCACTCTATTTGCATACAGACGCTACGATTTTGAATAAGTCAGGGACGATTAAGAAAATTGTATCTTATTAGTTTAGGTCTAGATAGGTTGGAGGCTTTGGCGTTTACCAGACATTATCCTAAGACAATGAAAAACAAAGAGGAAAATTTATTCATTCTGATACGTTATACCATTCAAAGGGAAATTACCTCTTAGTGGACCAATGTGTTCCCATCGTATGTAAGCACTATTGCGTACGTATTCGAAAACATTATGTATGGCTTAGTAAAAAGATAAAGGAACACGATATTTTTAAATATTTTGTAAGTATCAGCCTATTAACGTTCCATTGCTGGGCTCAGGCTTCTTCACAAAAGGAAAAAGACTTTGAGAGCATAGACCCACCACACTGCTCCATTGCGGATTTACTCACAATTTAAAAATTGTATAAAATTTAATTGGAAAAACCTGTTAATTGATATATATATATATATAATTGGTTCGATATGATGTTATTATGTTTAATTGTAATTATTGGATAAATAACCTCAAGATACCTTTCCTTATATTTACTAAAACCTGTAATTTCGCAAACTTAAATAAGTAGAATATGAGGACTATGTTCACCATATTCAACGAATAAATGTTTTGATATGATTTGATTTGATAATTGCCCTTCAAACACTTTGAAGGGCAATGGAAATGATCAACGTTCTCTCTATTTCCCTTTCCAATGCAATCTATTTTCGAAAAGAAATCTCTCAAAGCAAATTGCTAATACCCGATCGGTAGAAAGGGCGGCGAATGGCCCATTTCCTGAAGGAACTATATCTTTTTCTCTTCGAATGACACACACACACGCACACGTACAGTTGAAAAAGAGCCGTGAGTCACGAAAATAACGAGAAAGGCCCTTGTTTTTCGACCTACTTGAGAACAGGGATTTGGAATCACTCTTTCAAACGTTACGGAAGTAGGTTTTTTTATATAGAAAATGATTCTATATATAATAGATAGAAAAGCTTAATCTGTTTTAACGATAGTTCTCCTATTTGCTCTATAGAGAAGCAATATTTCTACAAGTAGATCTAAGGAAGTCGCGAAAATCGAATTTTTGACGGCTTTGTTGGTGCAATGGTACACTCTTTGCTACCAGAGGTCCAGAGTTTTATTTCTGATAGGGTAAATTAAGGAAACTGTATTTTCTAAATAATCTGACTCTAAAAACTTCTATCGTAGCTAGTTACCACCCTACCAGCAAAGACGATCTGCCAATTAAAATAGTTTTAATTCTGTACGGAAACCATATCAGGTATATAATTTTTTAGGTTACCTAGCTTCTCTCTTAAACTTTGTCATTACTTATGAGATAACAGTCTAACAATAAACTATAATAATGTGGCTTTGTTTTTTATTAAATCAGAAAAGAGGTGCTATATAAATCAGTATTATACTTTCACATTAATTTTGAAATCAAATGAAACAGTTTTTAGATTTATTAGTCTTGTTTTAAACTTAAATTTTCGTGGTTTATTAACATATTGACTATTTGAACGGGTACATATCACGATGGCGATTTTTAATTTTTTTTTTTTAATTTTTAATTTTTAATTTTGCCAATATTTCGACCCATGCAACTGGGTCGAAATATCGGCAAAATTAAAAATTAAAAATTAAAAATTAAAAATCGCCATCGTGATATGTACCCGTTCAAATAGTCAATTTATTAGTCTTATCATTATAATGTGATAACTTCTCATTTGGAAACGTTCTTAAACATTTGAAATATTGAAGCGATTTATATTTAAGATTAAAAATTACAAATGTCGACATTTAACTAAGTATAAAAAAGATATTTTCTTAAATTACTACTTCATCGTTATTCTAACAAAACCTTTTACCACTGAAATACTAATAGCTTACTCAGACAGGCGGGAATTTGTTAAGAATTTTGTACTCTCCTTTTAAGATTTACAAAAACGTGTTTTTATATAAATATCACTTGCAATTTAAAAGCTATTGACCGGTGTATTGTATAAACGAACAATGAATTTTATTGTGAAATGATAACTTGGTCTTTTGGGTGATTTTATCGCGATATAAAAGATTTATTCGATTAAAATAATAACTTATTTGGTATTTTCACAGTCGTCAAGAATTTAAAATTGTATTTATTTAATAATATATTAGTACCTAATTCATTTACAAGCTGTTTCCTGTGGTTAAGCCCACCTGATTCCTAAAACCGTGATAATATTGGGGACTTCGTATTTAATGACTTAAATTTTCCATATTTCTTTTTCGTTCAATGTTTCCGATGTTTTAATAGTTATTCTGCTATTCGGGACAGATACAAGTCCGAGCCGGTAGCTGCTGGAGCCAGGCGGCGCAAGATCGGGCCTTGTGGACGTCATTACGTGAGACCTATGTCCAGCAGTTGACGTCCATCAGTTGAAGCGACGACGACGACGACGAAAAGTCCGAGATATTAGATATCATTTTAATAGGTTCAGCCGTTCCTAAGTTATAAATACGACTTTATATTGTACTACGACTAGCATCGGGAGTGTGGGTCTCGGCGAGGTAGAGACCTCGCAATACCCACTAAAACCCAGCAAAACCGTCTTCACTATTAGCGTAACATCCGAAGGGCGCTTGCACATTTCTCTCTGATGTCCCGGATTAGTTCGACCGACAGTTCACGAAGGCGACATGACGGGTGCAAATATATGCCACCTCGAACCCCGCGTTCGTTGGAGGTGAGAGGAAGCATTGACTGCGTTTTCCCTCTCTGGCTTGTGAACCTATTTCAGCGAGATGACCGTCTCACAGAAGAGAGCCACTCCCGCCCAGCATCTCTCACTGAAGAGCATTGCGCCTACAACGCTTTTCAGTGATAGATCCGCACCAATCAGCGCCACCACAAAGTGACGAATAAGAATTATAAGTATTTATCGTATTTTTTTTTAATATGACTGAGTAAGGTAAATATACTTATACATACATGCACATACGTACCTCAAGTGACGCGTTGAAATAATGTCTCGATGCAAAATATCACTTCGAAGAAGTTATCGTCTTCTGCAACATTCATAGTGTAAGTAATACATAATGAATGTGACAGTACCGGGTTTGTTAAATGTTATTGTACCATCTGATTGCTAATTGTTACGACCGGACGTATGAGAGAGGGAGGTGACGAGTAACGACAACACTAGCGCCTGAACTGAGTAATTTGACTGAAACAAACACAATTACACAGTGCCATTTCACTCGAGGAGCGGACTTGGCAAATTTGCTTTTGTTTTAGACTCTCATTTATACGTGATTTTTGTTCTGTACGTACCTAAAAGGGATACAATGTTATGATAGATTTTTTGGACATATTATGTTGTTATTTTCGATATTACTTTTAAGCCTTTTCTACCCTGTCTAACTTTATAAGCCGAAAATATGTTATAAAGTAAATTAAGGATTATTGTGACGAGCTTTGCCCTAAGAAACTTACTCTTAGATATTAAAAAAGTCCTCCACAGCGCGTCCGTCTGCTTGTTCTCTCTTTTATGTGACGGAATGTTTTTTAAATAGCTGAAATGGTTTTAAAATTTCATATAAATGTAAGCCTCTTGTGGCAAGTTGACATGGCAATGGCAATGGCAGTTTCAGAGTGACAAGGAAAAAGTGGTAAAGGGAATTGTGTCGAAAATTTTCATTTTAAGCGGCTGGATAAATCGAGATAAAATTGGGATTGAGCTCTATGGAAATATTGTATTTTTAATTGCACGATGGTCCTTTACTGTAATCTCAGTTTATGGTAAGTGATCAAGTTTAAGATGGTATCACGCTGATCACGCATCTTAATTTGCATCTTAATTGCTTTATTGACCATTGCACCGGAACACAAACTCTTTGAGTAAGTCTCGTGCAACATATTTGACAAAGTAAAAAAAAAATTTACAACATAATCCAGCACGTAGTTCTTAAAGTCATTTATATGTAATAAACAGAAAACTTCGAAGTTTTGACGTAAGAATCCAATAGCGTTGCAGAATTTATCGCAAAATAAAATTAATTACTAAATTGGTGTTTTAAAATAACTATTATCATATCAAATGTGATACACTAAAAAAATATATATTTGAATTTAGGCAAATTAATAAAAATTAATTTTATTAACGATTGAAAATTTTATCAAGAGGTGAGGGTGAAGATATACACTTTTCTAATTGTTTTTCTGGAAGTAATCAAACTTAGAATCAGGAGTCAGCAGAGTAATTACTCGAAAAATTTGAGGTCTATAAACTACTATTGCCGATAATTTTACATGATAATGTCACAAGAAAACGTTACTGCATTTTTGTTCCGCAATAAACAATAGAATTAGGCCGATCGCGCCTCTCTACTGCTTGTCCGCTCTCTCGTTTGCACGCACAGATGAGGCGTAACGTGACAATGAGTCATGCTCTTTCGTGCATGCAGCTAGGGTTCATCGATATTTAAGACATTATCAAGTAAAACAATAAAATAGGTTGGTGTTTTATTAAACGCAAAATAAGGAATGGTCAGAGCAGTACGTAACATTTCTAGAATCAAATCTCGCTCAAAATGTCTGCTACGTTACTTGATTAATTGACGACGTTGATCGTCCATTTCTCCTGTCTTGATTGATTATTTGTATTCTTGTTTATGACTTGATCGATGCAAACCCACTGCGTTATACTAGTATATATTTACATATATCGTATAACCCATAAAGATGAAATACTTTGAAAAATTACAATAATAACAAGTACCTAATACAAATATTTAAAATTACCGTATATATTCATAATTTCAAATTAATAGCTTTTTACTAAATAAATATGAAAATATATTTAATACATGAATACGAGTATGTATACAAACATGAAAAAAAACATTTCTTTTTGTCCGTAAGTTTCAACTAATATTATGAAAAATTGCGATACCTTTACCTATCAAAACAAGACTACTCAATTTACGCGAGTAACACCACAGCGAACTGCAAGTATAAATGTAATATTGTAATAAAATATCAAGTGTCATCAACTGTTATTTAAATAAACATGTATTTAAATTTGATTTCATGAATTAAAAAAGTATTTTGTTTAACACACATAAAGAGAGTGTAAACTAATAGTAAGAATTGAAATAAAGTATGTACCAATTAGTATCTAATTATTTTGTCAATAGGACCTCAAGGATCCATCAATTTATTTTATTTTTTAGATTATAAAGGTGCATTTTAAATAAATATATTTGGAAGTAATATTGCTTTTTAACTTAACCGCGACTTTGTTATGTTATCGTTTGTTCTTTTAATGTTCAACCTTTTTCCTTAGCCTTCTGAATCCATATGAAAGGCATTTTATTCTGATAAAATTTATACGGTTCTATAAAGGGTCGGACAGCGGAACAGTTTTATTCTTGTTTCTATCTCCCAAATACAAACTTAGAGGCGCTGTTTATACTTCTTTATGACCTGAGGAAATTAATTCGTAAGTAGGCTTTGATATATGTATACTTCGAAACACATTTATTTTTTACTAACTGAACACGCGACTTCATCTGCCTGGAATGTTTTTTGGTAGCATTTTTATTAATTTGGTCAAATTGTTTAATAAATAAGAAACATACCCACACTGCACTTTAAGAGTGAAATTTTTTTAAATTTACTTTTGATAGTTTCCACTATGTCAATAAAACTGACCAACTTTTACATACCAACAAAGATATAGTTTGTAATTAATGTGATGTTGGAATTTTTTTTAATGTGAAAATTTTAATTTTTCATTATTGCAGGTGGAATTTTGCAAAATCCGTTCTTAGCTGACCTCTTCACCGCAACAGGAATATTCCTACCAAATTTCAAGTCTCTTCGTCTTATGGTTCCAGAGATATCGTGATGAGTCAATAGATACCTGGATATCTCTTATATATATATATATATATATATATAGCAGATCTAACACACTAATGTATTGTTTCATCAACCAATATACAACCTCATTAAATGAAATTAAAAGAATCATACGTTACCGATGCTTTAAAATATAGCAATATTCATTGAAAATATTGAAATTTTCTAGTAAACGTAATCACTTTATATCATTTTTATCAATCAAATATTGCAGTCGAATATACAATGAAAATCTACTTGGAAGACATATCGGTGTAAATTATAAAAATATTTTTTTATGTTACATTAAAAATCCTATTTAAAGGCACTGTGATGTACAAAATGTACAACCTTCAATTAAAAAAAAACCTTTAAGTATTTAGAATAGGCAAAAGATTTTAATTAAGAAACGGAAATAGATATTTTCTAACTAGTTTTTACCTTAAACTTATTCCAGAAAAATTGAAACCCCAGTTATAAGAGACCAACAAAGTCGGTTTATAATGTAACACTTTCTTTAAAAACTTAAGAAAGTCTTGTTAAAATCGAATAATTTACAGTAATATATAGAAATTTATACAAAACACAAAATCACATGGTAAAAACATTTTGCTGATACGGAAATATCCCTATGAGAACTTCTATTTTATGGCAGGTTCTTTTAAGAGTATACTATGTAGTTATGTTTCACCACTTTCGTCATACGACTGGAAAGTAGTTAAATCGACCATTATAATTATTTATCATAATCGTCTATAAGGCGTGGCGGTACAATAAAGTTCATTTAACTAGATCTTTACTAAATAATAAATGTACTCTGGTGAAATATTTGATTAAGTTCATTAATATAATCTATAACAAGTTAAAATATATTTGCTTGATGAGATTAGTTTTTGTATTGAATAAGATAAGCGGCACGAATGATGACGTCGCGTTGGCAGGCTGGCGGAGCTTGTATGTCGAGTACGACAGTTGTAGTTTTGATATTAATTAATGTTCAATAGAAATGTGTCTATAAATCGGATTAATAGAATTATACACATGAATAAAAGAATATGTGTTATTTATCTCAACATTTGGATATCAGTACCAAAAAGCAATATAAACACACAGATATGTTTATATATATCTTTAGGCAAAGTTAAAGTTTGAATCATTTTATGCGTAAGAGCTTAGCTGACAATTACAAATGTAAGCAGTTGAAGTTGGGAACACCAGATATTTCCTATAAAAGTTGGACTGAATAGATATAATGTGGTCACAAAAGCCAACTTTCAATTAATTATATATACAGATTGTAATTACAAGTAAAGGTCCAAAGTGTTAAAGAACTTGCAAGAATTATCCGGTTAAATCCTCCATGAGCTTATCTGCATTGATGAGTTATAATATATGAAGTCATTAACATGCAAAGCACGAGCTTGACGTCAAACTGTACCGTTTATAAATTGGATATTAAGTGTAATAAATAATTAAGAAATCTCAAATGAATAAGTACGAGTATATATCAGACAAAGATTTATAAATGTAATATTTCAATGGATTTTTCTATTATTAGCGTTTTTATGTACATCTTAACAATTGAAAGATATTATAGAGGGTTTTAATTCATGTATTTCTAAAAAAATACCCTTGATGATGCATTGCTGAAAAAATCCAATACACTATTTTACATAACAGTATTTTTCTTATTATTGCGAAAAGTTTTGCTCTTACCTGTGAGCTCACTTGATGTTAAGTGATGATAAAGTCTAAGAACCTCTTAGGTTGTCTACAACAGAACGCAATTTCCTGAATGCCGGGCATAATCCTAGAAACACCAAGGTACTACAGTAAGTTAACCATGAAGTCAAGAATTTGAAATAAAACGATAATTAAAGTAAAATACAAACTTATAAACTATTGGTGTGTTTGTTATAAAATTGAGTGTTTGTACTCTTTTGTAGTATAGTATGTACGTGTTCATGAATTGAATAATAAATTAAAAAACGACAAATCCATCGACCATTATACAACAATAATACATTCATAACAATGTTTTACTGTATGTATGAATATAAAATATAATAGCTTCTGCGCGCTGACATACCTTTTACCATTTTTGTTTTATTCATGCGTTGTTCAATTCACTGTACTAAATATTGAACAAAAGTGCGACACGCGTTTAGAAAATTAGACTAAAATTCAAAGTAAATATTTGAGAATGTCACTTTTTTATTTACTTTTGAATTCTTTATGTTGCCACTAGTTACGGGTTTCCAGTTACTCACTATGGAAAATCGATAGAAAACAATGCAGCCTCTCCTGTTTTATAACGAACAAAACAATATCAGTCAGCATGTTCGGCTAGATATGTGTGGTCCTGCGTTCGAGTCCCGGGTCGGGCGAATGCAGTAATCGATATTTTATAATAAGATTTTGTTAATATACACCCAAAGCGGTGTGCTCAACCCCCGTGCCTCGGAAAGCATTTTAAACCATTGGTCCTGTGCCTTTTTTTACACACTAATCCAGACCGATGACCAGTCAGGAATGTGGGACTTGGCGATAAGATCTCGCAATACCCACTAAATCTCAGCGGAACACTCTGCATCCATTAGTAAGGCATCAGTTGCGCAGCTTTTGCATTCTACCCCGGTGTCCCCGATGAGTCCGATAGTGGATTCACGGAGGCGGAAGGAGGTGCGCTTATATGCGTTGCCTCTCCTGCTGTATCTTGCCTCCTTCGGCGGTGAAAGAGAGCATCCACTGCATTCTCCCTCTGTCTCTCTCGTAGGGTTCCTTCAACGAGACTATCGTCTCGCAAAAGATTGCCAATTCCACCCATCATATTTCACTGGAGCGCATCGCGCATATAATACTCCGCAATGAAAAGTCGCCGCGAATCAACGCTATCAGGAGGTGACGCTGAGGTCCTCAGACTACACAATCTGCCACAGTGTGATGTGCTGAGTCGATAGTAGATTGGTCTTGTGCCTGATCATTATCGGGTTGTGTCGAATCACCGAAAATCGGACAATTAAAATGAAGAAATAGACAGTGTACTTATTTCCAACCCGCAGTGGAGATGTATGGTAAGTCTATGCTCTGAAAAACCTGTCTCCTATGAGTTAGGAATCCTTTGCCCAGCTTTGGAACGTCAATACTATTAATTAATGATATTTGAAAATATTTTTTTTACCATATTAGTGTCTAAATAATACTTTTATTAAGTAATGGTGATAAAATTGCGAAGGAATTTGGATGACAGATAGGTAATTTAAATAATTTTAAATATATTGATCACAATTTAACCATCTAAATTTATAGAATGTTAGAATTCTTGGACATCATAGCTACAACGACTTAACTTAATTTAAAAAAGGCTCAGTGTTATGTAATAAAAGCTAATAAAATAAAGTCTCCTCAAAGGCGTCGCATACGATATTAGAATTGGCGGTATTCGTGTCCCAGGTGTATGAAAACCTATACTTTTCTTAGGGTTTGAATATTTTATGCTTTGTGTCTGACATTTTTATCATTATTTTATGTCTAAGCTAAAAGGGTTACCTTCAATTTTGTCTTGATATTAAAAATATGTTTTTTATTTTTATTCGTTGCTATTATTAGTTAAGTAAATAATATATGTCATTCTATATAAAAATACAGATTTATTTTCTTTTTTGTACTTAAGCTTTACTTGTTATTTTTAAACAAATGGCCTTAAGTCAGTGTTGTTTTTGAAATATTCGCTGTTTGTATGGATAATCTCAAATTACAAGGTTTTAGTTAAGGATACAGCATTATAGGATATACAATCAAATTGATGAAAATGACTCTCATTTAAAATAAGTTTTTTAATTGTGTCACTAATCATATGAAGAGGATGGTCTACTCGTATAATTTCTTGTATCATAAGTCATAACTCATGATTGATTTAAATGTTTTGTTTAATTTACAAACAGCTCTACTGTAAATTGAGATTTTTTAAAAATGTCTATATTCTTCCGTCACAGTGAATTGCAAAAACGAGAAACGAGAATGCTATGCCAGTTAAAAAGGTTAAGATTTTGCCAGCCCTTTCGCATCCCTACTTTTTCGGACTTTCGTTTTCCTCGGGCTGTAATATGGACACTGGCATAAGTTGTATGTACTCAATACTACTATTTGCAAGCCCGTAAATAAAATAAAAATAATATTTGTAATGCACACTGATATTCTAGGAGAGTGTGGTATTTCCTAGGACGAATCAAATTCTCATGGATGCTGTTAATCACTGTTAAAACTTAGTGAAAAATAGTTTTATGTTTTATGTAAAATGGTATAGATTATTATTTTATATTCATGCTCTTATGTTGGGTGTTAAAAAGTTTTCTTAGTTTCGACTATAAAAGAACCTTTCATAACCTTAGAAATTTCTCAAATAATAGTATTTAGCATAATTTCTCCTCAAAGACTAAAATAAGATAAAAGGACAGAGCAATTGTGGTTTTTTAATTAAATTTAGAAACGGTTGACAAGTGTTAATTTTGTTAAAACTCAGCAACGTCGCTGTTGAAACTTTGCAAAGTTAATCTACATAAAAAATAGATGACAACTGGCGGTCTGTTTAACGGTTAATTTATTCTATGCATTTGCATTTTTTAAGATGAAAAAAGTATTAAGGAATCAATGATTTTATAATAAAGTTCTCGCGGCTTAGTTGTTAAACCGGACTGTTTGAAATAGAGCGGCGTGAATTATTAGAGGTGAAAGGGAAACCAGCTCGCCTAATAAATAGCATGATTTTATTTATATTTTAATAAAACTTATGATCTATATGACCTTTCAAATATATTATTATAAATACATGGATCATGGTCACGACATAACTTCATATTTCTATAAATATGGAACGATTGGATCGATGAATGATATAAGATTCGTCTTCACCTTACACCGCAAAATTGCTATTAAAATACAGGAAAAATTGAGGAAAAACACCACTTCTACATAACCTAAACTGTTTTCCCGATTGATCTGAAAATCGTCATTTATATTCATTAAGATTTTTAAGAACGCATTTCCCCATATTACCACGAGATCTAGTTTTATAAGCGAAAAACGACCACTCATTACTAGCTTTCTTAAACTATTCATCCAATTGACTAACAAACGTAAACTCTCCCTAAAAACCTGAGTTAGTCTGATAATCAATATAGGTAAAGTCAAATACGAAACCACTTCTGTCAAAAGCTGTTTAGAAGTATTTTAGCACGAGAAACCGCTAGATAGACGAGTAGATACATTAAAGGGACGTGTCCAAACCCTTTCACCACGATAATCTTAGACAACAATCACTAAAACTTCGAGGACTTGTCTTGAAAGTTTGGATTTGTCCACATTGCCTTGACCTTACATATGCGTATGTATTTGTCAACGGTGACTTTGAAAGAAAGGTTGACAATCACTTAAATAAATATTTAATATTAATATAAAAACAGTTGTATCCCGTGTTATCAAATGATATCAAAATATCATGTATTCTAGTAAGCGCAAAAAGCTTTTTGAATCATCAGTAATCTGCCTGTTGCAAAACAGCAAGAAATCAGTAGCTACTCTATTAATATAATATATGTTGGTTCCAATATGTAATATTTAGCTAAAATAGCCTTAAAAATGTTTATTTTTATTTTATTTTTTTAATAATCCAAAGCAGATTAAAGTATCTTTTGATCGTGCGCATGTTCAACCCGAAAAATAATTTCTGAACCTTCTTCACCCCAAAAAGTTTTTTTTGTTTGGTGGTCTTATCTTTGCTGATAGGGTGTTAACTAGCCACGGTCGAAGCCTCCCACCAGTCCAGAGTCAGACAAATTAGATCAGAAAATACAATTTCCTAAAATGGACCTACCGGGCATCGAACACGGGACATCCACTAGCAATAAGTGTTACTGTCTAATTTTTGAATAAAGCCTCGCACATTCTTGTACTATAATTTAAGCTATAATTTACTGTAAACATACTGACATTTCGTTACTTTTCAGTCGCTATGACTGTCGTTTTAGTTACAAAGAAGTCACAATGCCAAACAATCGTTGTTTTGTCACCACGGTCACATTTGACGTAAGTAAAATCGTTTTATAGATAAATTTAAAAAAAATAGACAGTGCCTTTTAAAATAAGGACTTTGATTTTATGTATGATAAAAGAATTAAATGACAGCATAGCTGACAATTAGTTTAATTATTTTTTCAGTTTAAGTGAGTTCAAATATATTTAATTTAATTTTTGATCTCAACTTAACCTTGACGTTAAGAACCGCCACATTAAGGTGTCTTCAGAGGTATGCTAAGGGATTAAAAGTTATAAAAAAATAAAAATATTAGGTATATGTAGTATAACGAAGGCATATTTATTATTATTATTATCGGAATTAAGAATTGCCTTTTTGATATATATAAAAAAATACCTATGACGTCTAGCACGAACTTCTTAAAATTATTACATAAAAAGATACAATTAAACCTTTTATTCGAACTTTCAATAGATGCCGATGTAAAATATCTCATATAACAAATTTAACTAAGGAATTAATGTTTGATAATAGTTTTAACATCCAGTGTCATCCGCAACAAATTTATAAATTATTTTGAAATGGAATAGATGATTAAATAAGTATTTTATTTTAGATTTACATTTTGAACTTTTATAGGCAGAGTGGGAGCTACTAGGAATTGAAATGAAGTATTAACTTTTACTTTGATATCAAACTCATGTGGTATGTTAATTCACGTTGCACTATTATACCATTACTTTGAATAAGCAATTGACCTAAGCTTAGATTAACCTATACATAGTATATTTCCTGGCCTCGCTTCAATTCAACTGCGAATGTTCAGTCCTGACACAGATTAAGCAATGTTAAGCCGCATAACGTTGTGATTAAACCTGTAATTCTACTGCCTATTATGTCTAAGAGAATACGTAAGTAAGGCCGTCCAAAGTTTCCATTATGTCTTTGTTTTCACTAACAGATACACCATTAATATCAAATAAATATGTGGAATTGTATATAGGAAAAAGAGTGACTAAGTTTAAGAGTATTTAATGCAAGAATGGGATCATACAAATGTCCATTACATTAGAAAGGGTATAATATGAAGATTGATTTTTTTATTTAGATAGCACTATCTATTGAAGTCTCACGTAAAAGCTTTGACATTTATTTCTATATATCTTTAAGAACTTCTGGCTACATTAGCGTACCAAATTGACCTTAATTTTTATTGTTTTATACTTGACAAAGTCTTCTTAAATTATTTGGCAGAAATCCTAGCGATTTCATCGCCTGTAATATTACTAATTTTATATTTCTTGTGTATAATATTATATCAATGTCAAGCTTTTCCCATAGGGTCAATTTAGACTATGTTATCCAAAGATACTATCAAAGGAGATTAAGGTCAAACAGAAATATATACGCTAAAATAAAAATAGATGCTATATATATTACTGTCCATTTTATATGTTCATTTTACTTTCCTTTAAAATCCATAATGTAAAAAAATATTATAAAGAGGAAACATTGGTGTTTTGTGTGAAAATGTGTATTAATGTAAGTTTGCAAAGCTTTCACAATAAAGTTCGGGACCGATTTCAAAAAATTTACTCCATTAGACAGCTGCATTTTCACTAAGCCACATAGGCTTCATTAAATTCTCCAAACAACAGGGATCCCTAATAAAAATGCCTGAGTGTATGCCAAGATGTGAAAAAATAGGTCACAAAAAATCTGTTATCGCTTGGGCTGGGGGAAAGAGAGTATTAACATCTACAAAAAAATGATGATATCATATGTCCAACCACTGTAGTTATGCCACTATAACCACTTTTTTGCATTTTAAAATTTAATAAAAGTGCATTGCATATGCTTAGATGGTTTGGGCATGTAGAGAGAATGAATGAAAGGAGACTGACAAAAAGGATTTATGAGTCAAGAGTGAATGCGAAAGTTGGAAGGGGAAGACCAAGGCGAACGTTCCTGGACCAAATCCAGGACATTTTAAATAAGGGCCAGGTCAAGAACACTCTAAACCAACGAACGAAAGAAGCGAAGGAGATAGGCAAGGATCGTGGCAAGTGGAAGGACGTTGTCTCTGCCTATCCCTATTGAAAAGAGGCGTGATGCCATGTATAAAATTGCCGAATATTACGCATACTTCTTCGTATTCATTCTTATCCTATTAAATGATATTTAAAAAAAAAAAACATTTTAATACCTGTTATATACTTTTTCTAATTTTTAAAATAAAGAAAATTGTAGCGATCCTGATAACTGGGTCTACGACTGGTGAGGTATCTCATATTCCAAGGAAACCAATGATACCCACCGATACTCCTATACTGTTTTTATTTTTATCAATATAATATTTTTATAATATAAGCTAAAAATTACTTGAGCGATCAAAAATTATTTTATTATTACCTTGAAGTCAAGAATTTTTCAATACTTACTTACTACTCAATAGAGTATTTTTTAATTTGGAAATAACGGGCATTCTACGTAAATGATGTTACGAATTTAAAAATGTGCTAAATACATATTCGTTGTAACGTAAAATCTGTATATTGATTGTATTATGAATGTAAGTGTGTATCTAACAATCTAAAAGGAAATAATTAAAAACTAAGTAAAATAAAACTTTTATGTTAACGAAAATAAATCTAATATTCCAACTTAGAAGACTTTTCACTGGCACTAGATCGGTATCTTAGCGGGTGAAACCATGGGGCATTGCTAGTATTATATATATATTACTGTATACTATTTTTTTGCAGATCTGTAAGCACGTGACTGTTATCTCATGTGATATTAAGTGATGATACAGTTTAAGATAGGAGTGCGCTAACCTGGTAAGAGACAATAAACCTCTTATGTTTTCTACACCGCGTCGTACCGGAAAGCAAATTCTTCTGTGGCCCTCAAATATATATGTCAGAGAATAAGAGAAGGAGCAAAAAGCATAAGGGCGTAGGGTTCTCCGCCAACATTGTCATTAATGGCATCAATAATTCAATTTTCACACTGTGGGCATTTGTTGAGTAAATCTAACGGACCAATTTACTAATTACATAAATACTCAGAATGGAGTTCGACAACGAGATTCTATGACTTTGCATTATACAAACCACGATGAGATTGAAGAAATGATTCTTGGCCTAAAAATTTCTAGCGCTCCAGGGTGGGACTACATCCCATCTTCGATCTTGAAATCTGCAAGGCAAGTTCTCATACCTATAATTACCTATGTATTTAACCTGTGCATTTCTTCGGGCATTTTCCCTCGGGTCTTTAAAAGGGCTTTAGTGCATCCTTTTCATAAGTCTGGGGACAAAGGCTGTGTCGACAATTATAGGCCTATCTCGGTATTAACAAGTTTATCTAAAGTTTTTGAAAAAAATCTTAATTCTAGGCTCCTAAAATTTTTTAAATAAACATAATATTATTTCCGGAAATCAATTTGGCTTTAGAAGCGGCAAATCTACTACAGATGCTCTCTTAACACTCACCAACATGATTTCCTGTAATATCGACAATAAATTAAATACTATTGGAATTTTTCTAGATTTATCTAAGGCCTTTGATACAGTCTCTGTCCCCATACTACTGGATAAACTAGAATTTTATGGCATTCGAGGACTTGCCCTTGCAATGTTCAAAAGCTATTTAA